>OZ005650.1:149178811-149641311 GCA_963930645.1 Salticus scenicus
TCTAGGCATATAGATGGAATACCCTCCATTGGGGGGTCTTTTTAATGTGTCCTAGTCCTTACATACGCGAGTTTCGGAGAAAACCACGGAAAACTCAAAACGACTAGGTCGGTGAGCGTGACCTGGGGTCGAACCTCACTTCCCATCTACCAGCTTTGAACGCAGAACCGCTCGGCCGCTGGTGGACCCATGTTAAGACTGAAATACTCTCAGTCAAAAAATATACTTGATTATGAACAGTTATTTATTAATGCTTAAACTTTTTATTTTCTAATTTATCACCATATCATGTACAGTGAAACCTCTCACAAAGTCCACCTCTATTGAAAGGTGATCTTCCTTATTTCTAAATTACATAGATATGGAGTTAAAGCTTGGAAAGGGGATATATATATGTATTATTTTTTCTTGAAGGTTCAAGTTATGTTTTTATTTTTTCTGGAAATTATTTCAAAAATTCAGGATAAATTCTGTCTATTTCATTTATTTCATTTCAAGGTAATTTTTTCTTGTAGGCTCGTGCTAACATTTGATGTTTTGCTAAAATGCTTATCAAATACAGAAAATCTGCATTTCTTTGCTCAATGCTATGGGGATAGCACTTGAAAACGTCTTATGGCATTTTGAGCTTTTCAGTTAAAATTCAATCTTATTTTGCTTTGGTCCGAAATTCTTTTGCTCATCTCAAAATAAAAAGGTCCTTTTCATTAATAAAAGTTCTATTATTTCCCCTTAAAATACTATCCTAAAGTAATCCTTCTTTTCTTCAGCATCAAAATACACGGTCCTATATTATATTTCATCAGGTATTGTAGTCTAATAAATTAAAGTAAGTAAATTAATCTTAAAAATTAAATCAATTTAAGATAACTTGTTACTTTGTTTGGCCTGTGTATGTTTCCTTGGGGATTTATCTGACTGACTATTCTTCGTTCTCATTATTTTCTATATATATATATATATATATATATATACTATTATTTAGCTTATAAATTTCAATGCATTGGCTTCGAAATGGGCAATGCTAATTTAAACATCAAAATAAAAAAGTATTAATAAAAACTAAGGATAAAAATTAAACATAAAATTAGCATTTAGACTTAGAGCCTGGAAAGTTTTGGGGAAATTTATAGATTAATAGAGACCTCTTTTCCACTCAGAAATAAGGTTAAGTTGGATAAAAAAGATTTTAAAATTCAGACTAAATCAATGATTACCATAGTTATATAGATAATTAATTTAATTTAACTAATTAAAACAATTTAATTTATAGAAATTGTTGCTTGAATTAAAATTTATCGGAGTGACCTGCATTAAAAGTCCACCTCTCTAAACGACCAATTTTTTAAGATACCACAAAGCCTTAATACGTGGGTTTCACTATCAATTCATCATATTTATTTATTTGTTTATTTTTATTTATTTTTATTTATATTTATTTTTTTAGGGGAGGAGAATTTAATAACAAAAATTTTAAGTTAAAAAAAAAGTCTTTATACATCATATGCTATATATTTTGTCATCTTAAAATTATTCTTCAATACCCTTAATGTGCACTACAATATACACATTATTTTTTTATCATTTACAGATGACTTACAGCTTTATAGATTTGAGATATAATTTGTTCAAAATAAATTTGAAATTAATTTCTAATTTTTTTGTGTTTTGTCTTTGTTACAAATATCTTGTATGCCTGTTTTTCCCCAAACAAATTTTGCATTTATTTCAATGAATTTATTATTATTATTACTTTAAACTCGCATTTTTTAGCCTGCATGTGCAACCGCCTGCTCCTTTCAAATATATAAATAAATAAATAAATAAATAAATAAAAATCAATTAATAAATTATAAAAAGTGGGAATTTTCCATTTTGTCTTCTATTAATTAGCATTAATGTTTCTTTTCTTTTAATCGATTTTCATCTGGTTAATTACGTTAACAAACATAAATTACTACTGACTGATTGCCTTGCATTAATTTCTTTTTATAACATTATTATTTTTTTTCTTTTCACTATTTTATATAAATTATTAATTTTACCTTATTATTACATATTATTATTATTTTTCTTTTTTTATCTGTAACACGTTTTTCGACAACTGTAAAAATTCTTACACTTCGTTCCAATTTGGGCTGTTTTTCACCTCATAATTTTGTCACCCATACATTACGAACAGGCACCACTTATGCACAAACATTATTTAGAGACTAGCATCCGCAGGACGCCCGAAATGGAGCTTTAAGTGTTAAAGCACCCACGGAAACGGAAGTTCTGTTTCCGACGGATGCGCGCCGCATCGCCGACAGTGCCAGGTGAGACCGCCCATACTTTTTCGTTCAGCATACTTCAGTTCTTCAGTACGAGATTTCTCTTTAGAAATGATATCGTTGTCCACCTCAATTGTTCCAATTTGACCATTTGTAAACCTATTTTACGATAATAATCTAGAACTAATACTTTCATAACACTATCCTTAATAAACTACTATTACTATTACTGCTCCTTTTTATTAATTTGTAGGGATTTAAATTTTAAAAAGAAATTTTCATCCCCCTCTCCCCCTTTTATTTTCTGCTATAAACATAATATGAAGAAAGTATTGAATTCATGAAAATTTTCGACATCCGGTTTTTGATAGATTCATGCATTTTGAGATATTTGAACACTGGATGACCATTTTTTAGAAAATGTCTCTGTGTGTGTGTGTCACAGATTTTGTGGACTCTGTATCTCATGAACCAGTGCACAAAATGTAACCAAATTTAGTATTTATTTGAATCTTGACCTAAAATGAAACTAATTACATTTAGTGATCAATTGCTCAACAGGTGACGTTTTCACCCGATTTTTTCATAATTTTTAATATGGCACTAAAGGACAAAATTTCCTATAAATGTACATAATGAGTTTTTTTTTTTTTTTTTTTACTTTTTAATGTGAAAATTAAAGAAACAAAATTAAAATTAAATTAAAAATACATAATAATAAGTCCGATTTTATTATTATTTTAGTATATGTAAGGGCATAGCTTCACAACCCCCCCCCCCCTCCAAAGGCGTGTGAAAATTTCCAATATGGATGTCTTTCAAAAGAATTCATCAATTCCTTTAAAACTAATGGATGAACCATTCGTCTGTGACAAATTGAAATAAAGTTTTTTTTCCCTTAAAAAATAAATAAATAAATAAATAATAATAATAATAATAAAAAGAACTTGGGAAAAAGGGAGGGGAAAAAAAAAAAAAAAAAAAAACTCATTTTTTGAGATTTTCTGTATAGCATAAAATTAATTTTCTTTGGGCATTAGTGTTACATTTCTCTATGATAAAAATCGTGTTCATTTATTATGGGAAATAATTTTTATTAATAAACACTATGTACTGCATGAATTTGTATAGGAAGACATAGAGGAAAGTCTTATGTTGGTCGCAACATCCTAGTTTTTTTAAGATTGCAAAGTCACCTTGGCTCTTATTGTTTGGGGCTCTTTGACTCAATTTTTAATTCCTTCCCTGCGTCCAGGTCATTTCAACGCACGTAACAGATTTTTTGACGCACAAAATTTTTTCAAGGGGTACTGTAATTTGTATTAGTTTTATTATTATTCTCCGTACTCTAGGTGCTTCACTGTGGATAATCTCCGCTTCCGCGGAGATCTATTAAAATAAAAAATTCTAATTTTAAACTATTTTGGCTTTTTTATTTTTTATTTTCTGAAAATTTATATTTATGTTTTTTGTATTTTCGATGTAGGCAAGCGTTGGTTGTGATCTTTTGAAGGTATTTTGAAGCACTCGCGTTGACGAGGATCAGAAAATGATCAAGTACGGGCTCCTAATTTTTATTCTACAGTTATATTAGTTTAAAATGTAAAATTCTGTGTGTATAACTACTTTGTAGCAGGATAGCGTCTTTTGTCATTTAAAAAGATATTTTATATCAATAAATAAATTAAAAAAAAAAGGGGGGGGGAGGAGAGGGGAGATTTTTATATGTATATATAATTTATAAATTGAAGAGAGGATGGTAGACATTTATAGAGCATAAAATTTTGAATTTAGCGTCTTTAAATTGATAAAGTTAGCATATATGAGAATTAATATATAATAATATTCAGTATATTAAAAATATTATATCAATTATTATAAATTTAAAATTCGAACATGCACACCACACACACACACACACATATATATATATATGTGGTGGGGGGGGGGGGGTAAAAAGGCTCCAGCCTTGCTAACTTTAAATTTTTTCTTCCTCACTTTTCCGTTTTTATTTTTACGATATATATTATGAACATATTTCTGTATTTTTTGTACATATATTTTCATATTAATTTAAAAGAAATATTTTTAAGTTTAAATAGAGAAATTCCATGCGAATTTTAGGTTTTCAAAACTTTAAAATTGTGTTTAATAGTCTAAATTAATACGGAAATTAAATTGCATACGCAGACCTATTTAAAAATTTATAAAGAGTCTTCACTATAATTTTCATAAGATTTAGTCTAAAATTAGTGGGATTGAAGCATTTTAAAACTTTTCCAAAATAAATATGTAAATAAACAAATAATAACGATAATAATGAAAATTTTACTTTTTTACTTTAAATAATTTTGAAGAAAGTTTAATGCACTTATTGTTATATATTTTTAATGTACATGTATTCAGATTTTCTTATTTTTTTTAAGACTTTAATTTCCAAAAGAGCTCTATAATGTCCACCGTCTCTTTAAGTTTATTATAAGAAAGAGATATTTTAAAAGCTCTATCAAAAATATTTGACGAATATTTATACATAAATATTTTAATGTATTTGGTTTCTATTTATAGTTTTGAGACTTTTTTTTAATGAGTAATGAGTTTTACAAAATTATGAGAATTTCTGTGTGAGGAGAGAAAATTTTAATTTGCTAAAGAATACTTTTGTAAACTGTTTAAAAAGAAAGAAAAATTATCTTGTAGATTATTATTATTAGCAGAAAGAATTAGTAAACTATATTACTTATTAAAGAAAAAATAAAGAATGGGAAGATATCCACACCACGGGTGACAGATGTCAATAGATTTTATAAAATCCTTATTATTTCAGCGTATAAAATAATATTAATAGTTATAGCATAGATTTTAGATCGATTTTTCCATGTTAGTATTTTTTTTTTTTAAGCGATACGTCAGTAACAAGTCAAATTTTGCCATTGCTATTTATCACACAAAATGAATGAATAGATCTTATGTTAGTTGCAGAAAAAAATGATAAAATAGACAAGGATAATAATGACACTTAAGGGGGAAAAAAAAAAAGATTATAGATATTTTACTTTATTATTATCCTTGAAGGACAGAGATTGATAAGACAAGCGATGATAAGTGAACATACAGAAACTTTTTATTAAAAATAACAAAATATAAATAGATTATAGTCCATTTTTATTTAATATCACAGAAAACATGATCTTATCTATGATCTTCTTTTTAAAGATAATTTTGAGGTTTATTTAAACTTAAGAAAAAATAAAGAAAGAAAGGAAAAAGACATAATAAACTTTTCAAGGAAAAAGATCAAAGAAAATAGAAAAACATGAAAGAAACATTTTTATCATAAGTAAAAATGAATCAAATTAACAGAAATTAAAATACGTAAACTAATATACTATATATGTCTATTTTAATCCTTTAACATCTGTTCATATTTTGAGAATTTTCTGTAAGTTTACATATGTAGGAAAACATTTCCAAACGTATTACAGAAAGAAATGTAACATCTAATATTACGTTATAATTTAATAAGTTAAGTAAAATCCCATACGAAAAAAAAAAAAAAAAAAAAAAAAAAAAAAAAAACTTTAGAATAATCAATACTTTTTAAGGGACATTAGTTAAATTATCATAAGCAAAAACAGTTTTTTTTTTTTTTTTTTCTTTTTTGTTTACCGTAAGCTTAAAGCTAAAAAAAAAAAGAGAGAGAGAGAGAGAGAAGGAAAAGAAAAGAAATCAATTGAATACCAGATTAAGATAAATGGAATTCAAAAGTTATCAGAAAATAAACTTTGAAACTTGAAATAAAAAATAATTTACTTACTGAAAAACAATCCACAGCATAAATATATGAACATTAAGATCAGTCAACTCCTACTAACAAAAACGTATTACCAGGTTCGAAAGGTTCTGCTCTTTAAACAGGTAGACGGGAAGTTCCGGGTTCGATCGCAGATCGCACTCGTCGACCAAGTCGTTCGGGGTTTTCCGTGTTTTTCTACGAAACTTACGTATGTACCCCTTAGAAAGAAGATGTAGGACCCTTTAGAAAGTCCCCCACGGAGGACACACTACCTAGGCTTAGGACTCACGTATAATAATCAATCGGCCTTACTCCAAAAACACCATTAACAAAAACAAGATTTAAAAATGTCACACACACACACACACACATATTTATATATGAGGGAATATTTTGGTTTAATTTATATTTCATTTAACAATTCTTGTACATATTTATGTAATTCTTATGGATGAATTTGTCATTGATAATGTTTTTCTTGTATTCTACGTTACATATATACCAATGTGTAAGTTCTACTACAATAAAATTAGAAATATGTAAATTAATAAAAGTGATACTTCAGAACAAAGTGAAACGAAAGAAAATATAAGCCGTAACGACCAATAATTACCAAAAACGTGTTTGCTGTAAAATCCATGTATAACAATTATTATTAATTTCTGTTTTTAATCGTCTTATTTATTTTGCTATGGGAGGGGAAAAAAAGGAAGTCATTATTTATTTATTTTTTTATTTTATGGATGTTTGAAACGTATATGTTCAGAATGTATTATATCAGGCTTACCTCCCCCCCCCCCTTTTTTTTTTAAACGCTATTTTTCTTGATCGGTATTTTTCTTATTTAATTGCAATTACATATCAAAGTTTCACAAAAAGAAAAAGAAAGAAAGAAAGCGGGTACTGTCAGTGCTCCATAATAAATTAAAATGTTGGCATATCTGTTATATTTATATTCACATTTCCGTTTTTCTTTTCACTTTTCCCCCCCCCCCCTCCCCCCATTTTTCAAAAACGTTTGTTTTAATTTAGAATTTTAGTCACCTCAGAAATATAATAAAAGTAATAACAAAATATTCTTTCTATTTTAACAAAATGTAATCTTTAAGTTACATACATTTAATTAATTCTATTTTTGATCTAACACAGAACTTCTAGCAAAAGCATTAATTTTCGTAAAGCAACTAACTGAGAACTTAAAGTCATAAAGGCAAATGTGTTTCAACCCGTCTCTTTGTAAGTTTAACGCAAATTTTAGATCTATTTTAGTCACTGGATTTTTTGCTGCAATGCGTCGCAAGGTAAACAAAGTCGGAGAAACGCAATTCTCTCGTCTCGCGAATGTCGTTTGTTCAATAAATTAACACCTAATTCAACATTAACTTGAAGCGAAATGAATTAAGTTAGTTGTAAAAGCAAAGAGAATTAGTGTCGTAATGGTGAACTTCGAGGATCAAAGATTTCATTGATTGCTTAGTGCACACACCTAATAATATCTTATTATAAGTATATCTAGTCGATTTATAGTTCTAAAATACTTTTAAAAAGAAAAATATTTATAAAGAAAAAATATTATTACGACCTGCTATTTAACATTAGAAAAGTCAAAATTAGAAATATTTTTATTAAATTTAAAATTTAATTACAAATAGCAGCACTGCTCGTCATACAGCTTTATCGGGTATAAAAATATATCTTTAATACGTGGCAAAATCTCAGCATTTTTTACATCTCTAAGTCCCCCCCCCCCCTAAAACCCCCGAGTAGATTCCAAACAAATAGACTTATTACAATGTGCTCTTTTGTTTTTTAGTTCCTCAACATACCATAGGTACGGGGAACTTAGATAATCGTGAAATTTTTCAACCTCAGGTGGTTTATATATATATATATATATATATATATATATATACGTTTTGAATTCTGAGGAATCCAGAAATTACAAAATCGGTGTGGTGTCCGTCAGTGGGTGTCAGTGTGTTTAGTCTGTTAGTTTGTTAGTCTGTGTGCACGATATCTCAAAGACAAATGATCGCAGAGGTCGGACCAGTTTTTAAAATATGAATTATGACATTGGCAAAAATCTTATTGATTTGCAATATTTCAATTTAAAAATTCGTAAGTTATTCGAAATTTACGATTCTCTTAACATGGGAGAAAACGATTTTCTTAACATGGGCAAAATTTCCCTTAAACATCTATTAAGCGAAATATTTTTACTGTAAATATCTCAGACCAGCTTTACAATATCAGTTATGATGCTTGCATTAACATTCAACTTCGAAAACTTCGTAAATTATTTGAAATTTACGAATTTCTTAACATGGCGGAATAGGGCAAAATTTCGCATAAACATCCATTTTGAAGGATGTTTTTATTGTAAAAATGTCAAATCACTTTTAAAATATCATTTAGGATACTGGCATGAACATCATTGACTATGAATTTTCTAATTTAAAAAAATTCGTAAGATTTTCGAAATTTAAGATTTTTTTTAAGAGGGCAGAATAAGACAAAATTTCGCATAAACGTCCATTTTGAGGGATATTTTCATCGTAAATGTTTCAAACCAATTTTAAAATATCATGATACTGGATTGAATATAATTAACCACCAATATTTTAATTTGAAAATTTCGTAAGTTATTAGAAATTTAAGATTTTCTTAACATAGCAGAATAGAGCAATATTTCACATAAGCTTACATTGTGGGGATCATTGCATTGGAAATAGTATGGGATTGCATGAAAACTTAAAGTATGAAACTAACCCTGATAAAATTAATTAGCAAATCAGGATAAGGTAAATGTATCGAACTAAACGGTGGGTAGCCTATTAGGTGGGAGCTTTTCTGTCTGTCACCATATCAAGAGATCGATCAAATTCAGTTTTCATATTAGAAATTTATGAGAACAAATAATACATGATGGGGAACTGAGCACACTCCACCTATGCTAACTAGTTTGTTTAGAATCTTGATCTGATTGGAATGGTTCTAAGCTATGTTAGACGAAAATCTGTTTAATAGGTTCTGT
The DNA here is from genome assembly GCA_963930645.1 of Salticus scenicus. NCBI lineage: Eukaryota > Metazoa > Arthropoda > Arachnida > Araneae > Salticidae > Salticus > Salticus scenicus. The sequence continues at coordinate 149,187,915 of OZ005650.1, forward strand.
AAAATTAATTAAAATGTGTTTTCCCAAGCCACCACATTGTCAACTTGCAAATTTGAAAATATCAATTCAATCTCTCAGTTTCTAAATCATGTTAGATAAAACATGCGAGCTGGTAATCTTCTCTTTTTAAAATCATATTAGATTGTAAAGTATGTGGTTTTTCGGGTTGAAGTATAAAAACCCTTTTTAAAAAATCGTGAATTTTAAGCCTATTTTAACAAAAGTTAAAAATTGATTATAAATAGCGATTATGATTTCACAGTCCGAAAAATAAATAAATAACGTCGAAAATTAGAGATTTTAAAGCCATTTATGATTTTCTCTTCCAAGCCACTTTGTCATCTAACAACACACTTTAAAATACTAATGCAATTTTTCAGCTTTCAACTCATGCTAGATGATAAGTTCTGTTCATTACTTATTATTAAAGTATAAAAAAAGCTTTCCTTTTTTTTTTTTTTTTTTTTTTCTTTTTTAAGCAAGTTTTTAACTAATTTTGTGAAAAATGAAAAACTGGATAAAAAGGGTAATTATGAGTTTACAGTCAAATAACAGCTGAATTCGGTTGAAAATTAAATCTTTTTAAAGAAAAATAATATTTAATCCCTGAATTGAAATTTTATAATTTGCGAGATCTTTGAAGTGTGAAAGTGATAGATTTTATAGAAAAAGAATATTTAAATAAATTAGAGGTCTGAGTTTTGAGGGTATTTTGTTTTGAAGAATTTAGGTTCTGAAGTACTTTTTATTTTGTTAAATTAAACCTCATTTAATTCATGACATTTTGTATTGAAATGGGCTAAACAGATATATGATTTTTATTAATTTAGCAGCTTGGATTCTTTTCCAGCCAATATTTACCTAAACCTTAAACTCAATGGCAAATAATAATAATAATAAAAAAATAATAACCCGTTAGTGCCTATTGTCCTCTTTTGAGGACAGCTAATAAAATGGCACGTATATTTTTTGTGGTTTCTTGGAATGATTTCTGTGTTTTAGTGACAGTTTATAAGCGTCACTCTAAATGATCCCTGGAAGTTTTATGTATCTACTATTAATTATTATTTCATAATTTGGATAGTCATTTTATGAATTTTCATTCGTCGCACATATATTTGCTTTTTGCTCAGGTATACTAACTTAAATCAAGTTGAATAATAATATATATTATAATACTTTACTTTCGAGATCTTTGTCAACATATAATAGGAAATTAATCTGTTATCTCAAAGTTTTTTATCTCGAAGTTTTCTCGCTAGAACAATAAACATCAATAAATGAGGATAGGCTTTAAATTTGAAACTATCAGAAGAATTGTTTATGTTAATATATTTTACTGTCAGCTGTCTATATTAATTTAGAAGTGAAATAATCAGTTAATAATATTTTGCAAAATTAAATCGGGCGTTAACGGTTTAGGTTTAGTACTGAAATATCTTTTTTTTTTTAATAATGATAATAATAATAATAATAGAAAAATGCATGAATTGAACTATTTAAAGTATATTCTTTAATAATATATTTTTTGATTAAAATAATAACAAAAATGTTATTGTATTTAGTGGTTTATTGTATTGTCTTTATATTAGGTCTAAGAATGTATTTTCAGTTTCTAAATCTGTTTCTTTTTTAAGAAATGGCTATTTTAACAAGTGAGTATGAATTTATTGTAAAAGATAATAATAAAAAAATAACAGAATAAATATTCTTTCTTTAGGTCAACGCATTTAAAGCTATCACTGTTGAAATCAAGGCAAGAATATTTTATGATTATTGTTATAATTTTTAAAGACTTACATACATGATGGTAGTTTATAGCTTTTAGATTTTTTTTCTCTCTCTCTCTCTTTTGCCCTTTATTTACTCTTTAACTCTTATTATTGAATCTCTTAGCCTAAGTTTGTTAAAGAAATACATGTATGCATACAATGTGAGGATTTTTAATGAACGTTAACAAATATTTACAATTTAAATATAATTAAAAATACGAAATTTTGCGATCACAGCGCCACCTGCTGAGCGATTGATCCCCAAATAATATCAGCACTATGCCCCGTCAGGTTCCAACTATATACCAAGTTCGGTTGAATTTCATTCAATAGTTCGTGAGATACGGTGAAAAATACGAAATTTTGTCCTATACTGCCATGTTAAAAGTTTACATAAAATGCGATCACAGCGCCACCTGCTGGGCGATTGATCCCCAAATCTAATCAGCACAATGTCCCGCCAGGGTCCAACTATATACCAAGTTTGGTTGAATTTCATTCATTGGTTCGTGAGATACGGTGAAAACAAGAAACCACAGACACACATTTTTTAAAAACTATCAATTCGTGATCAGGACATCCCAAAACGTGTTAGATCCGTCAAAAAACGGAGGTCGTAAATTTTCGCGAATCCAATACTTTCTCTGTATTACATATAGAAAAAAGTAAAAAAGCAGAATCATAAAATTTTACGTTTTTTTTTTACCTAATGACTGTAGAAAAACCTTCTATACCATACGCCACACCTCTCTCTCTCTCTCTCACACACACGCACACACACAGATTTAAAAAAAAAAAAAACTTAGATATGGTGTATAATCATTTTTTTCTTTGATTTGCATACATATTTTTTATTAGTGCTCACATTAATAAAAGACATTTTAATCCCCCCCCCCTTTAAAAAGTGTGGAATTTTATTGTTATATTTATTTTTTTGTTATGTAGAATGTAATAGAAAACAAAAGTATGCAATTGCCTTATCAGATGTTAACTCCTTTTTTGGTGAGAAATATATTACGTGTATTTTAATTTCTTCGACTGGATGGAAAATGACTTTTTCTCCAGCCAATAGAAGATGTAAAAGGAAAAATTGTATTTCCTTCATTTATTCCTAAAATGTCTGTCCTCCGAAAAAACTTTCGGTAAAAATTATGGAGTGTAGTTAACTTGAATATTTTAACGACTCATTCCGGAAATGAGAAACTCTCGACGCGAATTCTTTTTTTTTTTTTTTTCTGTCATTTGCCTTAAAGCCTTTTCTATTTTTCTTTAAACAGTTTTCTAGGGTCTAAGTCATTTAGTAACATCATTTCCTCAGAGACGCACAAAATTTTCGTCAGTTATTATTACTACATTGAAATATGAAATTAGGAAGGAACTTTTTTTAGCACAGTCTTCCTCAATATTTTGTATAATTATGGCTCAATAATGGTAAACTTTTCTCCATTTTATTTTTATTTAAGGTTGTAATTTAATGGAATCTTATTCAGAACAGACTAAGGAATGTCTGATATATTAACTTTTTTAAAGCCTACGGTAGTAAAACGTTAGTGGCATTTCGTATTTAAAAAAAAAAAAAAAAAAAATGTTAAAAATTGAATTTAATATTTAATTTTTCTAAGAAAGCTATTTTTAAAAAATCGTAATTTTCTAAAAAAAAAAAAAAAAAAATTACGAAAAATTCAGTGACTGTTTTAATTATTTTGCGAATTATTTGCAATTAACGTCTTTTGACACTTTTCTTTTGACGAAACTGTACTTGAAATGAAAATAAATAGTAAAACAATTTCTTTTCAGGGTACAAAGTATATTGAAATTTAATATTTTCCTTTTGCATATTATGCCTTCATAAATCATATATTGGCATACACTCAATATATATATATATATATATATATATATATATATATATATATATATATATATACACAGGCAAGTCACAAGTCTTGCCGCCTGCCTCCTTCTTCCTATCTTGTGTTTCTTGGGTTGTTTTTTCATTAATTTTGATAAGTTTATGGTTTTAAGTTAAGATTTGTTGTTTTACTTTATTGATTCGTTTGTTTTTGCAGACTGTTAATTAATAGATCTGGTTTCTTTACATTAATGTATTTCATCCACTGATGATTTTTTTTTTTTTTTTTTTTTTTTATCTTATTGGTCATTGGTGTTTCAGTGATCTTGTATCTGTTGCTTGGCTTCTAATATGCTTAATAGATCATCTTTATTATATATATATATATACACACACACACACACCCTATGTTACCAAAAAATAAAAGGTAATTTAACAGATGACAGAAACTTATTATTTTGTATTTAAAATATTCCTCTCTTTGCTTTTTGTTTACTCCTTTAAAAAGTATAAGAATGTCAGTATAAAAGTTTTTTTTTTTTTTTTCCTTTCCAAAAATGTACTTTCCACATAATTATATAAGCTTTTTGAAATTATAGAATTTTCGATATTTTATGGAGCTTTTTGTTTCATGTTTACGTATTTGCTTTTGCTATTTGTGAAATTTTAATGCGAATGTATATTCAGTTAAGAAGCAGAAATTTATTAAAATAATTTATGTGTATAAAAATATTTTGAATTTCTTTACTACTGTTAACTTAAATATATATGTATATTCACCCAAAGAATATATATATATATATATATATATATATATAATATGATATATAATGAAGTAAAATTTCTTAATAAGTTTGACAATATAACATCATTAATAAAAATAAAAATTATTTTAACTTCATTGTATATTATTACAATAATCATTTTTAATTATTTTTTTATATCGGAATGTCTAACACTGAAATTTTTTAAATTCTTATTTCATAATCAATTAACAAAAGTAATTTGCTCTTTAGAAAATAAAATACGAATTGAACATTTTTTTTTCTTATTAATTGGATTGGTAATTTAGAAGTGCAAAGTAATTTGTCAATTTTGGATAGAAAAGCCGACAAACTGCGTGTAAAAATCTCCATGTTACTCACGAAAGCACCAGGTGCATTATTTAATTAAAGGTATGGCAGCTTTATGGTGACATTTCCGTTAAATTGTAAGTTCCGTTTTCTCATAGTTTAAGTTCCGGAATATGCACATTTTTGCCCCCCAATAATTACTGAACTTGTTACAAAAATACAACATACTAAGATACTACAAATTCAAATCCTATATACTTTATTTATTTTAGTACGATAGGGTCGTACTAATTCTTTCAGATGGCGTCATTACAAATTTTTTATCTATCACCTTGGATGAAGATACAAACATTTTTTCTTTTATTATTATTTTAAATATATAAAGCTGAAAGTTCTAGTTGTGTGACAATTTTGGTCACAGTACTTAAAGATTAACCTGGAAACGCTGAAATTCCTCCACTTGTAAAAAAAAAAATTCATATGGAAAAGAAAATGTACATTTCCATTCATAAACAAAAACAATGGCTGTTTGGAAATATAATAATTTACACGTCTTTTCATTTCACTCGCTTTAAGATATCCTCAAAACTGAAATGAATAACGAGCTTTTTCTTTATTCTTTTTTTCATACTCAAAATTGAAAGATCTTATGCATTGCAAATGTAACATATCAAGTTGCCGCTCGTTCATTTTTTGTTATTTCATATTATTTAATAACGCGAAAAACATAAAAGAATAAATACTTAAACAAAATATTTTCTTTTTGAATACGGTATTGTCTTCCCTCACTACCTCTCTAATTTGAAAATGTCAAAATTCAACACTGTGGAAGACATAGTGCATTTTGAAAGAATACATTTTTTTTTTTTTTTCCTCTGGCTAAAATGCGCGTAAATTTACAGGCACAGAAGCGGCTCTGAGAGAGAAGAGATACAGAATACGGCGAAAAAAAGATAAGTAGTACCAGAATAGTGGATGGAGTAAGGGAGGAAACCAAACTGCAATCGGAAATGAAATGGGGAAAAAAAAGAGTGAGAGAGTAAAAGGAGTAGAGAATAGCAAGAGCGAAAAAATAATTTGCTCAGCTAATTTTTCTTTTTTTCCTTGTCACTAATAAATCGCATTAGTTGAGATCAAACACACTGTGTTGTAAAAGTTAAACTACAGTCTATTTTCGAACGTTTATTTTCAAAAGTTGAAAAAAAAAAAAATTATAGAATACGTGAATGATCCTAAATAACCTTTTAATGAAATATTAAAAAAATATATATTTTACACAGTCCTCTGCCTTTTTCTTTTTTGAAGATTGGATAGTAATATAGAAGTCGAAGAAAAAGACATCTGTTAACTGATATCATTGAAAATCATAGAGAAGGTAAAATCATGTTTTGGCGTCTGGAATATCTCTTGGTGATCGAATTGTCTTTCAGATGCTGCAAGGAGGAGCTCTGGCTGTTGCAAAATATCGGGACGAGATCCTTGATTCATATGAAAAATTATATACGTCTGATATTAGTGATTAAGTCATCTCAATAAATGATAATACTCGAACTCAACGAGCTGGTTTTGTGCCTGCTTTCACGCTGCACTCGTAACTACTATTTTTAAGGCATTCGATCCTAATTATTTAAATTAATATTTTGATGGTGTCCAAATAGAGATAAAAATCTCCTTTTTTCTTTTCAAATGTTTCCACTAAAAAAGGGATTAAGCAGACTAACCTTTGAATAGATAAAATACGATTGTTTATTAGGAAATTCTCTTTGAAATTAATTTATGTAAAACGCAAAAAAGTGTTTATATAATGTACGATTCACCCAATTATTTTATTTATTTATTATTCATTTTTCTTAGATATTGCATATGCATACATAATAACTGTTAGGAAAGTATAAAATACCTATCCTGATAATGAAATTAATGTAATACATAACGTTCGTTTTGATTTAAAAACTGTTCTGTTTCCAGGTATAAACAAATAGAATAGGTTCTTCTCTAATTTTTCACGTTTCCACTTCCTTTTTTTTTTTTTTTTTTTTTGAAAAGTGGGAATTATGTATACACATATTTATATCTGGTTCATTAAAAAAAAAAAAAAAATCATAAGTAAATCTTAATGCATTTTTTTCATGGTTGAATTATAAAGACAGAAAAGAAGCATTTAAGAATTATTATTAAATTGACAAGTAATAATTTCTATGCTAACACTTTTCAGGCCCATTTCGTTTTACCTACTAGGCTACTAAAACTACATCTGTATTAAAGGTGGAAGGTTTTTTTTTGTTTTCTCAAATGCTTTTAAATTTTTATTTTATTTTTTATTTTGTTTTTATTAATGAAACTTTCTGAAAATTAATGTATTTTTCTTTAACTTGTAACGCAGTTTTGTTATAAAAGAATTATATTTATAATTTATAGCAAGAATATTAAAAATTATCTGCCTCCTCTCCTGGATGAATTTTATTTAGTCATTTATTCTAAAAACTAAACTATTTTTGATAATTTTTTTAATACATTATTTATTATAAATTATTATTTTTCTTTTCACGTTTTATCATAATCATTGAAATATTCGGTAATAATAGTATTTGGAAAGAAAGAAAAATATTACTCCACCTAAGCAAGTCACAACAGAAAAATCTTTTTATCTCAGAGCCAATCAATATTTTTTTTTAGGATGCTCCAGTTGCATTTAAATGATTTATTTTCTTTCGGGCGATGATCCAGGAACGTAGCAATTCAAAAATCATGGAAAGGCCAATTTCTTTTCAAATAGTTTCGTTTCAAAATAGCTCAAAATTGTTTTCAAGAAAATTAATTAATAATTAAAAAATCAATAAACACTCCCTATTAATTACCAAAAAATACTAATAAATGAGAATTTTTGTACGTATTTATAATAATTTATAAAATCAAATTTATATATATATATATATATATATATATATTAATTTCACATTAAAAAGAAATTTCACGACATGCAAAAGAGTGGGGAATCTAGCCTTCTGAGCTCCAATTTTTCCAACACCTCTGCAATGATTTATGTAAATTTTCACTTTTGTAACCAGCAAAATCTTTGACTTTTCTACAAAATGTAAAAGGAATAAAGTAACAGCCACTAAACTGAGAAATAAATTTATAATTTAATTTGGCATTAAGAAGAAATTTCACGATATCCAATAGGGGAAGGGTGAAGATTCCAGCTCCCTGCGAGCCCCTTCTTCCCCTACGTCTCTACAATGATCCATGTAAAATTTACAGTTTCGTAATTAGTAAAATCTTCGACTCTACAAAAAGTGAAAAGAACAAAATAACAGCCACTAAACTGAGAAATGCTTTCTGAACTTATGCCCTAAATATCATATAAACGCTGAATTACCCTATTCGCAAAGGAAAATTACTCGATATGATAATTTTGTAACCTTTTTCAGGGCTCTGACAATGCCCTCCGATGCAAATCTACAATTTAGCAATGCCGCAAAAATCGCAAAGGAATCCCTCCCCCTCCCCCTTCCCGGCACACGATTATATGCGTGCCACTGACGGAAGTGACAGTCCTTCATTCACCACTGGCTTGTGACGTTGTTACGTCGCGATTCTGGAACAAGCCAGCCAGCGTAGAAAGAAGAGACGCGTACGACTTTTTTTTTTTTTTTTTTTTTTCCGCCATCGTATGTTTTTTCCTCAATGAATGAATGGCAGCTGGGACTGAATGAATAATTAAAACGGGGATTACTACTGAATGGAAAGTCCAGCTATACGTAGAGCCGCTCGTTTCGTTTTTTTTGGACTGATGGAGGAATAATATGGCCCATTGTTTGTAAGTTTGGTCCGATTCAAGGATTTTGGCTCATTTTTTACAAAAGTGTGCATGATATTTGTCGAAATGAAAATAAATAAAACACCTTTTTTTTTTTTTTTCCCCCATTTCTCTTGTAAAAGAATATAAAAGCCTACTTTTGATATCACGGTATCTTGTGGCGTAATCAGTTTCCATTCACGTACGTTTCACGTGAAATGATTTAGAATTACAATGATTAAAATAAATAAAAAAGGAAGACAGTTTAAATATTCGTGTTAGTGTGTTTGGCTAAGTTCTTGTTAAAGTATTGCATATATATGCGTGTGTGTGTTCTTTTAATTTAAAGAGTATTGCTTATAATCTTTAAAATTCTTTTACCAGCTCATCAGTACGATAACTGGTTCAAAAATGTACGTTAATTTTATGTATGGAAATAACTGGAGGAAAAAATCATATGTTTAGCGCTTTATTGCAAATTTTTTGCACGTGTAAACTGAATTTGTATGAAAAACACTAAAAACTTTTTAAATAAAAATATTTTTATAAAACTTTCAAAAATGCAAGTGAAAAAACTGAATTCTGGAATAGTTTTGAAAAGAATAAATATTTATACCAAACTATTTTCAACGATAATATATGTTATATATGCATGTATCTTTTTTCTTCTTTATTTAAAAATGAAATATCAATAAAAATGTAAACTAAGAAACGCGCGTCGCAAATTTTGTATTAAAGTAACAAATTATTTTCAGATCTTATTTAACAAAAGTAAGTTTAAATACACAATGGATATAATGAAATCGTAATGTTTAATCGTAATCTAATCAGAATATATTGAAATTGTTTCCAATTAATCACTCTTTCTTCAGATTTACGTAAACACTAATAAAAATTGTAAACACTAATAAAAATTGTAAAAAGGAAGAATCCTTCAAATTATGATATTTTAATTTTCATACATATATATTTTGATAATAAAGTCATTTTTTAAAGCGATATCTAGGCAGCACAGAAATATTTTCTCTTTACCATTCAGATTCTTTCATGTAGAACAAGTTTAAGAAATCATTAATTTCTTTCATCCATTTTGAAACCATGCGAACAAATAAACATGGGCCATGGGCCTACATATACAGACACAGAATAATTCAAAGTTCATGTCCAAACTTTTAGATGTGGTTTAACACGTATGATTTAAAATTACGGTGTCTCTTAAATGGATTAACATATGCTATAAATGATCAAATTAATTCTAAATCATTTGTATATCTATACATCTTGACCACGTAATTGATGTCGAAATCATTTTCCAGTTCAAAGATAAATATTTTACATTTTTGGAAAATATATATATAACTAACTACAATCACTCAGAACAACTGTCTGAACCTAACTGGACAATTTAGGAATACATTTGCTCCATTTTATACTTTAGGCCGCAATCTGGTGAAAATCCTAATTTTGTGCCAAAATTCAACTAAAGTTGCAGAACTTGGCTTCTATTAAAGACTGAATTTCGAAACTTTGGCAACCTTAAACTACCATTTCTTGCCAAAATTGCTCTCTAAGTCATAAAATTCCTCGTCCAAGGATGAGGGCCCATAAGGTGGTTTTACGGCCCTGAAATTGAGAAAAATATCAGATCACATGCATGAAATTTTTGCATTTTACTTATTTTAAACCGTGTGTATTTTAAGTTTCTATGAATATTATTTATACTAGTTGCTTGTTCCCCAAGGGCACTAAGATTCACAATTTTGTATTTTTTAGAAAAAATCGCCGCTTATTACACTGTCAAAAAAAGTCCTGTTTGCTGCCAGAAATTTTCTGTAATTCAGAAAAATACATTCTATCAACGTAATTTTTCCTTTGATAGAACGTATAAATTCTGAATTACAGAAAATTTCTGGCAGCAAACAGGACTGATTTTTTTGACAGTGTAGAGACTTCTACTTTTTAGTGCTAGAGGCCTATTTCAGTCGGTACAGCGTTGTCGAATTTTTATACGTCACTCTTAATAGTGCTAAGGGCCTATTTCAGTCGGTTTATTGAATGGGGATTTATTGAACGAAGTCCCCCCCCCCGGCCCAACTTTGACATGAGTCCCCCCCCGGCCCAACTTTGACATGAGTCCCCCCCCGGCCCAACTTTGACATGAGTCCCCCCCCAGGCCCAACTTTGACATGAGTCCCCCCCCAGGCCCAACTTTGACATGAGTCCCCCCCCAGGCCCAACTTTGACATGAGTCCCCCCCCAAGGCACACCTTTGACATGAGTCCCCCCCCAAGGCACACCTCCCCCTCATTGGGAAAAAGAGAAAAAACGTTGTTTTGCGGCTATAAGACAGTTTGGACTTCAAACGTTATTTGTTACAGTATCTGCAGCTGAAACACATTGGTTTGATTTAATGAAAACTTTATCATGGAATTTTGATAGTCACGAATTAACTAAAGAAGAATTTGTCGATATTAACAAGTTTAGCAGTAGGCCTCTGGCACTAAATTAAAATCTGTCAATGTCAGATTTTCATGTTTTAAATAATGAAATAATGTCGTGTCTGTATAATTTTATTTTATTTTTTTTTTTTTTTTTAATACGAGCGCAAAGGCGCAACACTAAGTCTGCTTTTATCTGTAGAGTTTATATCGTAAACAATTTTCCGCGCAGAGGTTAGACTCTGCAACATTTAGAAACTTGTAACTCCACCTACGACTTTTTTTTTTTTTCCCCCAAACTGTATTCTACATTATTTCTTAAGATTTTACCCAATATTTGTCTTTCTACAATCAATGTACTATTGATACAAACACTTCCATTAAAAATGAAATAATTATAATGCATATTCATTTGTAATACAAACATAAATACAAAAAAACTCCGTTCAAAAATTATATAACAGGCAAAGCCGGAGCTTACATTTAACCTTATGCCAACAGTGACTGTGAGGGGTTTACGGATTAACACTCTTATGACATACTTTATTACAGTTATATTGAACTTTTGAAAATAATTTGCATTACTTTTTACTTATAGTAGTCTAACCATATAAAATAGAAACTTGAAATTCCACACGACCGAAAGCAACTCTTATGGATCCTCATCCTTTTGCTCCAATACTGATCTAATTGGAAGTGAATAGGCTGCCATTTTTTTCCATCTTCACTGTAAATCTACTTTTACTGCAACAACATATTACGATGCTAGAAAAAGGTTTAATCCTTTTAAAGAATTATGAATCAAATGAAGCTTCATGGATATTTTCTCATTTGTGTAACTCCCACCCCAAACTTATTGCCATTGCGCAGTACTTGTGCGACCTTAAACCCAACCAACCACCAACCCACCCACTTCAAACCGCGGGAGGGGGGGGGAGAGAAAAAAAATGCGGAAAATAAATATAAGTGATTAGACTGTTAAAAAAAAAAAAAAAAAAAAAAAGGAGTAACAGGGAATGAAAAAGATAAATGTTTTCTCATTAATTTTGAAATTTACATCATTATTGATTTTATAATACAGTAAGTGTTCAAATTATTGTTTTTAACATTTTTTTTTTTCTATTATCTAAAATGATACTAGACGAAATGACCTGAAACTTCATACTTCCAAAGAACATTTAAAAAATCATATTTTCCACTAGCGATTTAGTCCAAAATACAATTATTGGACCAACCAAAAATTGTAGAGCGAAAATACTTTGGATCACCTTGTATCACAAAAAGCTACAAATGACTTGTAACTTTAATACATTGTTACACATACTATGTACAATATTTGTATGTTTTGTTACGGGAATTGCGCAATTATTTAAACAGATATATATATTTTTTTTTTTTTTTTTTTTTCAAAAAATATTAATTTTTTGACACGTTTTTTGCTTATAACTAGAACGGATTTCCATAAAATTTTACAAAACTTTCTGAAAAATTGACAAAACAATAAAAGAAACATTATTCTAAAACATAAAATTCACACGTGTAATATTCGTTCAGATATGAACATTTTTAGTAAATATTTTACTGAGCATGCGCCAAAGATAGAAAAAAAAAATTATTGCATGAGTTGAAAGCTAGATATATTGGGCAACTTTTGTCAAAAGTTCACCTGAATAGAGTAAAAATAAGCAAATTGTCGGCAAAAGAATGAGCTAGATTTTATGTATTTTCCGGAGTTGAAATTTCATATATAAAGGGTTTTTCCCCCATGCCGCGTAATTAATTTGAAGATCAATTATTTCAATCACGTTGCAGAAGTTCTTTTTTGTGAAAAACCCATTATGAACTTACAAATCTTTGTAAATAAATAAAAATATGTTAAAGTTATAAGCCTAGAAGGAGTTTTTCACAAAAAAGAACTTTTGCAACGTGGCAAGTTTTGTAGAATTTTACGGTAATCCATTCTAGTTATAAGCAAAAAACTTACCAAAACATGTAAAAAAATAATAATAATAATAATAATAATAAATCTAATAATTTGATTACCCACTGTAAATTTTGAAATTTATATCATTGTTTTTCGATTTGAATTTATTCTATTTTATGACTAATGAAGAATTTTTATTGCTTTCGGGAAATTTATTCAAAGTGTCTGTCGAATTCAAAATTTAGTACAATGAAGATGAAATTGCCAATATTATAATTGCCTATCAGCGGTCGAGCGGTTCTGCGCTCAAAGTTGGTAGATGTGAGGTGCCGGATTCGATCCCAGATCACGCTCATTGGCCTAGCTGTTCGGAAAACTTACGTAAAATACCTTTAGAAAGACTGCCACAGAGGGCACTCTTCCTCAGGCCTAGTACTCTAGTAGAGCAATCAGTCAGCCTTAATCCCCACAACCCAACCCAATTTATAATTAATTGCTTGAATTTCAAATTCAGCTAAATTTTTGTGTAAAGTACTTTATATTCAGAACTGGGAAAGGGGGAAAAAAATGTTGCTTTTTTGTTTGATGAATACGTGTTGCCGAATACACTGCTATCTATATTCAAGATCGTTTACCGCGAAATGATAACTCCACCCCCGTTTCTTTTTTCTTTTTCCATAATATTTTTAGGATAATTAATTTTGCCTTTCCGTTCGGAATTTAAAATACATACCAAGGAAGATAATAAACTCACGATTAATTTTTTTTGTATGTGTAAGAGACATTCCATGTCAAATCAACACAAAAAAAACGGCATTTTTAACCTGACTCTCTCAGTTTTTTATGAAATTGGGCTCATTTATTTGTCCTATTGAGAAATGAATGTGTACCAATTAATTAGTTCCTATCTCTTTTTTTGTTTTTGATATACAGGGCTGCAAAAATGGGTAAAAAATGCAAATTTCCGAAATTCTTCTACTACAAAACATTCTTTCCTAATTAACTTAAAGATAATAGAAATGTATCATTAGAAAGCTTTTAATACAGGCTGTTAAATGATATATCACAAGTATATATTTTTAAATTTTTTCGCTTTAAGGTCAAACATTTTGACATTTGACCTCCAATAGCTTAAAAAGTACCCATTTAATTTTCTTTAAAAAATTATGTGTTATTTTTATATTTATTATCTATACCTATTGCAAATTTCAAAATGGGACGGCCATGGGATGCTGAGTTGTAAATTAATATGCAACCCTAAATCAGTATTTTCATACTGACATAACCTAAGTTTTTCCCATATTTTGTTCTCTAATTACTTAGAGATATAAAATTGGTATCATTAGAAAGTTTATGATCAGGCTTTTAAATGACGAGTTTTAAATTACGATAACAGTTGCTTTGCAATATTATTTCCTATACATATTGTAAGTTTCTGCCAAGTGATTGAAGAATTCACTTTTTCGATTAAATACAATTTTATTTTCCCTCTGACTGAACTAACGATATATGAATTCACATAATAAGGAACTAAGTTGTGGTTCTTCTTATTAACGCTCTCCATAGTACATTCTCGTTTTGAATCGCCTTCCCCCTTTTTTTTTCCTTTTCTTTCCACACTCAGCTTGAGTGATTAATTTTAAAAGAAATAAAAACTATCCACCAATTTCTGAAAATCGTTTCTATTATAATCTCTTAATCTTACACTTAGACGTAACACTTTTCATTTTAAATAGTTTTTTTTTTTTTTTTTTTTTTTCTTAATTATCATTATTGCACCATGTCCGAAGATAGCAATTTATTTCCCTTGCGGCGTTTGTGAAATCATATTCTGTCAATTTATTCTTTTTATTTCTATTTCCGAACGTATTGCTGTATCTATGACATCCAATATTCACCTTTACAAAGATTTTACATTTTTTAAAAATTATCAATATTTTATTTTTAAAACAAAATATAATTAAAAAGATAAAGATAAATTATACATAATATACATATAATCAGATTTCTGTCTTGAATAGAATTTAATTTTGAATAAAAAATGTAGGGCGAATTATGTAAGTTTTTCTTTTTAAAATCAGTTATAAATTGTTTATATTTTCGTAAAGCCAAAGGAACAAAAAGAAAAACCGTTACTATTTGGTCTGAAAGAAATGGTCTTCCCTGCATTTAAAAGAAAAGAAAAAAGTTTTAACGAAATTTAAGATAATTAAAGGGGAGGGGGGGGACGGGTGAATTTTATAAACGGTTTCAAAAAACTTATGGCTGTCAATTTTTAATGTTTTTAGCTACCAGAAATTTTTAATAGAAATCTCCCTATAAATTACTGTAACAGTTTTTACTGATTTAAATGAAAAATATCTGTTCAATTAAAGTTGGTAATAAAAAAGGGTCTAAGTTGGCAGCTATGACAATGTACAACCTATATGTGAGCCTATAAACGAAGCATTTGTATTAAAATGAATAAGAATGATCTGGAACCGTGTTAAATGCACTTGTAAACGTAAAAGATGTATTATAAGAAATTATAAACGGTGTTTTTCTACATTTTATTTCTTACTAGCAAAACCAATTCGGGAACGAACCGAATTTCGAATGCAGGAAAAATTTCAAAATCAAACTCGAAATGTACAAAACTCGGCCTGTTGCTGCCTACGTGCCAATACATCAAAGTTTGCTAACGAAACCATTTTTTAATTCATGAAATCAATGAAGGTAGTAAATTAACGAAGGCTTTTCTCGCTTCGCTGGCCATTATATTTAAAGGGAACTCTTTTCTATATCGCTTTACAAACAAAAATAAAATTTAAAGAAATCATGAAATTGCTTTAAAGCTTGTTTTGGTTTCCTGCTGATTTCGGCATCGACCCACTCATTCGCAGACTTTCGGGTGTTTGTCCCTATTGCCTGTGACAATAGCTTACCAGTGGGCTTCCATTTGGGTGCTTATCAGATGAGTTTCGAAACGGTCAGTATAAAAAAAAATTGAAGTATTATTTGAATCCCAGTTACATATGAACAACACTATACGTGCTGTTGATAATATTTTCTTTCACGTTATTTTCTATATTTATTTGGTTTATTCGATCAACCATAAAATGACAACAATTTCACACCAAATATAATATTACAATGTGCTATGATCGGCTACGTCTATCGCATGAGGCAATTAATTTTTTGCTTATAATAGTAGTTGAGTTAGTTAATAGTAGTTGGTATATAGAAAAATAAATAATGAAATATGTAAACCTGATCATGGTACAGCCTTAATGTAGCTCCCCTTGGCGACTTTTGAATTTTTATCGTCACTTTAGACAAAAATACATAATTTATGTTGTTATTATTATGATTATTATGTTTCTTTCTTTTCTTTTCGTTTTCCTTTCCTTTCCTTTCTGTTTTTCCATATTTTATATTTTATATTTTTTATGCGCTAGTTCGCTTAAAGTGGCTTTTACGAAAGTGGAGTCCTTGTCGAAAAATGTCCGATCTATTTCAGCATCAAAATTTTTAAAATTACCCAGGATTATCAATAAGTAAAGCTCTTTAATGTAATGCTGAATTAGCTTTCATGTCAAACGCGATTCATCCGTGCCAGAAACATACTATTTAAACAAAAAAAGGGGGGGGGATCTGAAATTGAGGTATATTATTATCTATATATTAATAGGCAAGCATAAAATTTGTTGTCCCTTTTTAACATATTAATTATGGGAGTAGAGGGTTGAAAATGGTATCATTCGAAAGGTATGGTTAGCCGGAAGGTGCGAATACAAATATTATTTTCTTACGATGTCAAGAAGGTATTTAAAAATACATTTATTTTTTATGCATTTTCCCCCATTTTTCCCTTTTTTTACACGTATTCCTTTACATTAAAAAATACCTAAAAGTAGAAAGTTGTTAAATCTGGCAATTTCATAAAGCTCAAATAAAACCATAGACACAGTAATTTGTATAATGTAGCATCACTATACGCAAGCGAAGTGATGACGTCACTGTCTGTCCATGGAGCCATGAAAAAGATTTTCTATGTTAATCGTCCATTGGATTTTTTGTAAAAAATTATTTAAAAATAACGGAAATTATCTGCCGATTTTAATTCCGATATTTGGGTATAGTTATATATAAGTTACTGTCTACATGTGTTTGATTGAGTTATTTTTTCTGTAAAATTGATAAAATTTTAATTTAAAATCACAAAACTCCAGAAAAAAAAATGGCAAACTTCCAGTTTCGAATGTAAACATAAACATTTCATTTCAAAGGGTGATATTTAAACAATAAATATTGAACTAATATACTAAATAAAAGGAAAATGGATTTGTTACTAACTGCTGCATGTATAAGTAGACGATACGGAAAAAATTCCTATTTCCGTTTTTTGCTGAATTTACATGTTTTGAGCTTTCTTTACGTTTCAATTAACTGAAATTGACTACTTATTTTTTTAAAAAGTGTCTTTATTGCTAGCTTTTGTGGGTAGAAGAAGCAAGTAGAAGATACATAAAAACTTTTGATTTCCGGTTTTCGATGAATTTACACGTTTTGAGATTTCCTTGCATTTTAATTAAGTGAAATTAGTGAAATTGACTACTTATTTTTATTTTTTAAAAAGTGGATTTATTATTCTTTCCTATATATAAGTAGAAAATATAAGATTCAGAAATGTTTTAGATTTTCGGTTTTCGATAAAGTTACACGCTTTGAAATTTCCCGAACTCAATTCGACCATTTTTGAAAAATATCTTTTTTTTTTTTTTTTTTTTTTCTTTTTTCAAACACTGTACTTAATGAACCAATCGAATTAATTTAACAGAATTTGATACTTGGTTGGACCTTGGTCTGACATGGTACCTATTAGCTTCTGGGCTGTATCACACAACAAGGGGCGTTTTCACGTTGCGATTTTCTCTTATTTCAGGAAAGGCTAACATCTACAGAGAGAAATAGTTATATTAAGTAAAACTCTGCTGATTCAGTTAGAGTGAATATTGGCAAACAATTGCCGCAGCTGTGTTGCAATTGCATTCCGTTTAGGACAAGGCAATAACTTTGCTTTGCCTCGCTTTGCAAAAAAATGGTCGAGTTTCGACCACTGGGCGATACTAGTTATTATTATTACTCCATTTTCATATTTTCATTTTTTCATGTGCAGGAGAAAATTTAATATATATATATTTTTTTTTATTTTTTTTTTTCGCGTGAAAGCATATTTCATTTTATACGCAAGTGAAGTGTGACGTCACTGACCGTTCGTGGATGCAAGAAAAAGATTTCCTATGTTAATCGCCCATTGGATTTTTTGTAAAAAATTATTAAAAATCGAGGAAAATTTTTTCCTGATTTTAATCCCCATATTTGGGTATAGATGTGTATTAGTTATCGAAAGCATGTATTAGATTGAGTTATTTTGTTGTCAAATTGACAAAAATTTTAATTTTAAATTTCAAAACTCTGTCGTCTTTAGCGTTTTTTGTATTTGGCGATCAAAAAAGTAATACGAAAATATACATGCCAGATGTATATTTTCGTAATATGTATTGTACGAAATATTGTTTCATATTATTCATTACTCTCTTAATATAAATTGTTGAAACAACTAGGATTTTTGAAAGGAATTAAATATGTTCGCCAAATAATTTGACGATATATATTTTTTTTTTCCGCCAAGGATGACAGATACGAAGTCTATTCCGCTACAACATATTAGTATCTTATATCGGATACTTTATTTAGACATTTGAAAACAAATTTGATTTCAAATTATGATAGAATATTTATAATTTCCCTTTTAATTAGTATATTTGTTGGATATTTATTGTGTAAATATCATCCTTTGAAATGAAATATTTATGTTTCCAATTAAATATGGAAGTTTGCCATTTTTTATTCCCTAGAGTTTTGAAATTTAAAATTCAAATTTTATCAATTTTACAGTAAAAACAATTTAATCTAACGCATGCATACGACAACTAATACATATCTATACCCAAATATGGGGATTAAAATCGGGAAATAATTTTCCTCGATTTTTAATATTTTTTTCCAAAATATCCAATGGGCGATTAACATAGGAAATCTTTTTCTTGCATCCACAAACGGCTAGTAACGTCATCACTTCGCTTGCGTATGTTGGAAAAAAAAAAAAAAAATATATATATATATATATATATATATATATATATATATATATATATATATATATATATATATATATATATTCAACAATTAAAAATTTAAATGTTTATTTTTAAACCTTTTACCAGGTTATTATTTTCACATTTTAATTAATTTTAAAACATCTAATCAAAATTTCGTTACAAACAAGGTACCAAATGAAAAAGGTATTTTTTCTGAATCCGTCGGTTTAATTAACTTATCGATCGGACAATTAGATTTTTTTAAATTAATTAAAGTATAAAAAGCTGGTGCCATTTTTTAAAATTTACTGAAGTTTGAAAAGCTGGTGGCAACTTGTGTCAACACACAGACAAACAGAAGAAAATCCTTTTTAGCCAATCAGCTTGCGTCAACACACAGACAAAGAGGAAGAAAACTCTTTTAGCCATTTATATAGAGAGAGATTTCCAGGCACTGCATAATATAACGAGGACTATATTAAATTTTGTATCAAGTTTTATTTTTTTATATTTTTTTTCTTTTGATAAAGAGTCTAAACTAATTTTATATACTGACGTAATCTAGAGGTCTGCACGGGCCGGGCTTACGGCCCGAGCCCGAGCCCGGCCCGGCCCTCGGGCCGGGTTCGGGCCGAATTTTTAAACTTGTTCTCGGGCCGGGCCGGGCTCGGGCTTAAAATTTTTTTTCAGGCTCGGGCCGGGCTCAGTTTTTTTGTGTATACTCGGGCCGGGCCGGGCCTGAATGAAATTTTCTCCGTGCCGTGTCGGGCCGAATTTTTTTCTAGTTTCCTCGTTAATCAACGAAAAAGGGAAATGATAAATATATTTTTTCAGTCATTTATTTTACATAATTTTAGAGGCTGGTATGTCACATAAAGTTCTATTTTGTTAAAAAATGTCTAACTTCAATTTAATTGTCTATCAGTCTGTCTGTTCGAAAACTGATTTTTAGCAAATATTTTTAGCATGCTTCGAAATTAATATATTTTATTTAAAGTAATATTAGATGGTTTCCTATTCAAAATAATATGCATGTCACTACCAGTTTGAGTACATGTACATAACAAAATAAATTAGATACGTTACTGTGCATAAGGCTTTGTTTCCTATGATCTGTTGAGTTTAGGTGGTATGAAGGCTGTAAAAATCCTTCCGTTGTAACTTTTAATCTAAGGCTCCTTTTTCTTTTCTCCAGTGGATGAAAGTAGTATAATTCTTATCACGGTCAAAAACAACTTTTCTATTCAATATGGTTGCATTAACGTTAAAGTTTTGTTTACCGGATCACATGAAAGATTCGGATACATTACGTTATGTAAAAGGAAAGTGCATTTTTAGTAGTATGAACCATTTTAAATATCTTCCTGTATTATTTGATGAATGCTAATATTTTCGATTTGACTTTCTGTTTGTCTTTGTGCCTTGTCTATAATAATGAATTTCTGTTTATATATAATTATCTTGTAAAAGTTCAGCAGTTTTGTTAAAGAACGTACTATTGTTTGGTTATATAAAACCTCTGCAAGACACGTACTAAAAATCTTTTTCATAGAAAGGTATGCTTTTTTTTTTTTTTTTTTTGTTATTTTATATATTTTTGAATCGGGCCGGGCCGGGTCGGGCCTGATTTTATCGGTTTTTGTCCGGGCCGGGCCATACACGGTTAAAAAATCAACGGGCCGGCCCGGGCCGAATTTTTTGACTTCATACCGGGCCGGGCCGGGCCCGGGCATCAAAATTTTGCCAAGAAAATCCAAGGAAATATCAAATTATATTTTCTACTGCTGGATTAATGGGACTGAAGTGAAGTTATGATCACTAAGTTTGGTTATCTTGATTATTTACGTAAATGAAGGACTCGTATTGTTTATTTCTTCCCAGTGCGTATGGGCGTAGCCGTGCTCTCTTTCTGATGAAATCTAAGGAATTTCTCAACAACTTTATTTTAAGTTGCTGATAAATGAGGCTGAAGTGAAGCGATGATATACTCAGTTTGTTTACCCCGATTATTTTATGAATGATGTCTTTAAACAGGATATTCTCAACGTTCATTTTTTGCAGACTTACGTGTACTCTAAAACAATTATAATAATAATAATAATAGGATAAAGAATAAACTGGTGTGTCACTCACACGACTTTCTCTTACCCTGAAGTATAATACTATAAATACAGGTTGGAGATTAAGAGATGAGATAACGAGTACTACTGTTATGTAAACTTATGTTAAACTATTCAAATTCGGCTTCAAAAGAGATTTATATGATAATTAGTTCTGTGTGTGTGTGGGGGGGGGGCTACCGCCCCCCTCAACCACCCGTTTCATTAATGCACCTACATTTATATAGAATTTAATTCTGTTATTAAAATTAAAAGTTTACTTAAAATTACACAGACAATTTTCACATGCAACATTCATTGAAACTTATCAATCTTGATGAAACTTTTCCAGCAACAAACTTTATATTAAGTTAAAAATACAACATTTGGATCTCCTAAAATTATTCGTTTTTAAGTTACTCTAAGAGACACAGACAAAGATCAAACGTGAAAAAACTTGACTACGGTAATCAGGAGTCCTCAAAACGTGTAAATATACAAATAACAAGCGATGAATATTCAGCTTAAACATATGTTATTTACCATATCTCTATGACGAATTTATTTCAATTCCCGAACAGCTTTCCTGGAAATTGTAAAATATTATTAGTAAAGCGTATTCACTAACAACAAATAAGTAGTGTGTTATGGCCACCACACGAACTTTTATATTTTCCTATACAAATTCACTCAGTAAAAATAATTTATTAAAATTATTTAAAAATATTATCTTCCATGATAATGCAGACGATTTCCATATTAGAGAAGTGGTTTAACACGAAATATCAAAAAAAAAAAAAAAAAAAAAAAAAAAAGTTGAATTTATTAATTTTTTTTTTTTTTTTTTTTTTTTTGTTAAAAATGAAAAAAATCGATAGCTTTATTTTAAATTATCGCAGATCGATGGTTCAACCATTCGTTTTAAAGGTATTCACGAGCTCTTTTGAAAGATACCCATCATGAAAATTTACTCCCCTCGAGGGGGGACTTCCCCCCCCTTAATGGGGGGGGGGAGGCGAGGCTCCTACATACAATTTTTTTCCCGGTATACCATCTCTATTACAAAAAATATATATTCATTTCATTTTGTTTAGTGCAGTCTATAGATGTTAAATTCTACTTACCTGCAATTTCCCCCGTAGACGTAATGTATTTGAATACTCTTGAGTGTCCTTGTACACGAACCATTTGCTTCATCTCAACGAAAAGCTTAGTGTAGCATCCCTATACGATACACATTTAGCATACCGAGTTTGGAATTTCTGCTGCTATTTGTTCTTGAGATATGCTGATAACACACTTACAACACACACACAGACCATTAATTAAAAACATGATTTTCGTATTCAGGGGCCCTCAGAACATGTAGATATAAGAAAAACTCATGTTCGAAAATTTGACCCTAAAACAATACTTTCTCCACCCTATGGGTAAGAGAAAGTAAAAATATGAGAATTTTTTTAAATAAAAATCGCATTATTATCATTGTATTTATTCAATAAAATGTGATATGCCAAATAAACCTACTCTAGGAATACTAAATTAAAAATAAATTTACTATTATATAAAGTGTAATTTAATAATCTTGACCTTAGTTTTTTCCCTAAATATTTATCCTAGATCTATACAACAAATTACAAAAAATAAAACTGCAGAAAAATATAACACAATTTTATAAGATCGATCACAGATTTCAGATAATACATTTTCAAAAATTACTAAGCATTTATACGACCCCCCCCCCCCCTCACAGAGAGAGAGATGTTTTTTTATGAGTAAAGGTGTCTCATATCCTGTCAAGGTACACTAGATGGACATAATAACATAGATTAGCTGCCAACATTTTAATTTATTCCGGAGTATATTTAGCCCCGCCTTTATTTCATACCACGTATTTTTCAAGAGTATTTTTTTTTTCTAATTTTATCGAAGTTATATATTGGAGAAAAATTTTCTGTAAATAAAGTGGTGCGAAAAACAGGCGGGGCAAAAAATACTCCGGAATAAATTAAATTGTTGGCATCTATGAAATAATGAAAACACTTTCGATTTTACACGTTTCTTCGATTATATCTTCAAAAATACATGAGGTATTATCCTGAAACTTCAGAGGAATAAAAAGCATGTTATACCTTATATTTTGCAGTGAAAGTTTTCATCCGAAAACAAAAAGAGGGACCAGTAACAAATTAAAGAAAAAAAAAAGTTTATCACTCTGTAAAAAAAAAAAAAAGTATAACTGAAAATGCATTGAAGCTATAACAATAGCATGTAATTATGAGGCTTCTTTTAATTACCTGTTTTTATGTCAATAACTCATGTATTCCTGGATATGTTAAGTATTTTTAACCAAACTGCAGTTTTTTAACCATTTTTTCTTCATAACATGCAAGATTTTTCAAATCAATGTAATGTCCTATTTAAAAAATTTAATATAGTACATTAACCAACAAAATATTGCAGTCAAAATTTATACAAAAATTAAATTAAATATCTGATGAAATATGTAAGCAGTTTTACTTAGTAATATTTAACTGCCCATGCACAGACGATAACAAATTTTTATTTACATAATTTTTTACCATACTCTATAGAATTTTTCTTAAAAAGCAAGTAAATTAAAAAATTAGTCAATCAATTAAAATTCAGTTGCTTTTCAGAAAGAAGCAAATCTTTAAGGGGTTTTATCCAAATTTAATATTTTGAATCAAGTAGAAGTAATATAATGTATGTTGGCTCAAAATAAAAATCCGGATTAAAAAAAAAAAAAAACGCTTTAATCAATTGTTTTATTTATTTTTTTTTTTTCCCCTGAGAAGTAACTCCATTTCGGTTCATTATATTGGTTATTTATTAATTTATTTTTTATTATTTTTTATTTATTTATTTGTGTGGGGGAGTAATTCTATACATTTGGCTAATGAATTATGTGAATTAAATTTTGTTAACGCTTGTGCATGCGCAGTTTACACACATGCAGTTATAAACGTAAGTTATCTTTTTCTTTCTTTATTTCCCCCTACTTTCTTTCTTTTAATCACTCTGCTTTTCTTTTACTTTTAATCACACAGATTTATTTTTATTTTATCCTTGCATATGAGTCATAGCATACATTCTTCGTTAAATAACGAATATTAATACGATTAATTCTTTGAAATTATTATAAGGATAATATACAATTTCGATGAATTCAATACCAGTTAATGGAATTTCATTTATCATTTTTACATGCACAATTATATTTTTGCAGGTTTGCAAAATCACACTAGAATAAAACTAGTTAAATAATTTAAAAAAAAAAAAAAAGCTAATTACCTTATCTTCAGGTAATCACTATAGTTTAATCACTGACCGTTAATTAATTTACAGCGCATGAAATAATTCATTCAGTATATATATAGAAATTTCATTATGTGCATTAACATATTCATTTCATAAGTTTACCAAGAATTTTCTTCTGGTAAAGTTCAAAGATCTCCAGATTCTGTTATTAAATGAATGACATATATTTTTCTTTTTCTCAATATATTAAAAAAAGTTTCTGTCGCTAACGTTTTTTTTTTTTTTTTTTTTTTTTTTTTTTTTGTTTGTTATCGCATCTCCTCGCGGAGGGCAAAGTCCACCGCATCATGAAAGGTATGAATGTGTGTCGATGTCGAATACTCCAAAGAAGACATTTCAGGTAGTTAAAAATCTCTATCATCTTAATTAACGAAACTATTAATTAAAAAAGTCGGATTTATAAAGGTACTCTGTTTGCCATTTTACAAATAATTTCTCTTATTACGCCATTTTCCACAGGGAAGTTAAAATGTTATCGGTAATGTAAAAAAAAAAAAAAAAAAAAAAAAAATCAATGCTGGCATTGGTAACAAAGAAATTTATCCTCTGCAAATAAAAAGCGTTATCTTAGATATTTTTAATACAAAAATGAATCAAGAACTATATGTAATATATGCACACACTTTTTTCCTACTTTAGAAAATTGAATTTCTTACTGCCAATTTTTTACCTTGTTTATCTTTTTGTGTGTGTGTGTGTGTGCGTGAATAATGAAATATCTAATGGCTTCACTTTTTACTATTCATTTTTTTGTTAATTTAGGGCAATATATAATAATCTCTATATATATATTTGTAATGGTACAGCTAGATAATAATTTTACACATTGGAAAATATCTAAAAAGAAAAAAAAGTTTATTATTATTAGTTTAATTGGAAAAATCTCCTATAGCTTAAATTTTTAATTCTCTCCTCATTATTTCTTAAAATAACGAAGGATAAAATGTACTCGCTTTTCTATAAGAGTTTTAAGTGATGATTTTTTTCCTTCCAATAAATAGAAATATGAAATATATCATAGAAATGTTTAACTCTGCAATGGTAAAATTTATCAGTGCGAAATTAGAAGATGCTATAATTTATACTTGAGTTTGAATTTGATTTTTTGTTAAATGCCAAAATATATCCAAAGTATTTTTAAATGTATTTTTAAATAAAAAATATAAATGCACTTTAAAGACAAAAAGAAATGCAGTCAGCTGTATAGGTATTATTTAATTTATTTTTTATTTTTTCTCCCCTTTCTTTCAAAATGTTTAGGTAATACAAACTTTTTCTCAAGAAAAAGTATAATATAAATTTTTGTTTGATATTCCTGCGAAATAGTGCTATAAGCGCTTACAAGAATGATAATTTTGAAAGTGAATAAATAATCCAAATCATAAGCAATACTGTTATTCGGGAGAAAAAAAAACAAGCAATTATAACAAACAATTCATCGCCAAATAGTGACAAAAATTTAAAAGTCGTCAACTAAGACATATACTAAAGCTGTAACACAAAATAAACTAGATATTAGAAATTTCTCTCTATTCTATAAAAATCACTTATTTTTAGCATAATATTTCATTAAATAAATAAATAAATAGTGGTATTAAATATTATGTATTTCAGTTTGACATTGAATATGAGGATTTTTATAACATTGTTCTGCTTTTGTCTTGTGTTATCCATTGTTAATATTCCTGTTCAATGAAAGGCAAAGCAGAGAATACGCAGGTAGAGTCTAGCAGTCATTAATAAGCGAAGCAAGTCGGGGGGTTGGTGAGCAGGGGGCAGAGTCCCCTAGTTTCCAAAAGAAAAAAAAAACCTCCATATGGACAATAATAATTTTCTTTCTTTCTTTCAATCAACGCGTAACTATATAATAGTTCAAAACAGTGATATTTTTCTTTTTACTTCAGTTTATACTTCTTGTATAAATCGAAAGTATACTATTTTAATTTTTTATATGTTGTTAAATTACTGAAATAATCTTGAAGGAATAATTTAAGAGGATTTGGCAAGTGACATATCGGCATAGAGTTTAAATGAAGTTAATTATGGTTTAGTTAACCTGGCTGCCGCTAGTAGCGCGCTACCGCAGGAGCCATATTGAGACTACCAAACTACCAAACATAAGCCAGCATTGTGCTACTTAATAGCTCCTACCATTTAATTTTAACTGGTGCTATATAAGACCAGGTCAGGAATGGAACCTTAGTCCTTTGGTATAATGTGCAAATACTTTTTAACCACTGAACGATTGAATTAGGAAAATTTCCAATTTTCAGTTAGCAAATTGTGCCAGTCATTTGTCGGTCGGCTTAGCTGAATGGTTATATAGATCACTAACATGTTATATCAAAGGAGTTTTAATGCCTAGCTTATGATCAGTTTTGTTCTTATTAAAAAATATTTTTTTTTTTCTACTATTTTTTCCTGAGCATTGCTATTTGAATTTAGATGGGAAAGAAATAATTTATATTTTCGTCTGAAAAAATGAATTGTGACATATAAGATACACAGTTATAACTTTCCTCTGTATACATGAAATCGGAAAAATTCAAGAATCCAGTACTTCTATATTGGATTCCTAAAATTTTTCGATTTCCTGTTTTCGGTTGATTTTCTCGTTTTGAGATGTGTTGAATATGATTTATCCATTTTTACAAAATGTCTGTCTCTGTGTGTGTATTACTAAAATTTAGTTGAACTTTGAGTTAAGTTGATGCGGAATACATTTTGGAATATATTGCTCAAGAGGTGTCGCTATCAACCCGTTTTTCCTGCGCGTATAGGACAAAATTTCGTATAAATGTACGTAATAGGAACTATTTTTTGCAAATCTATGTAATATATATTTATAATACTAATAGATAATTAATAAATTTTTTGTACGCGTAGTAACATCGCTCCCCTCCTCCCCGGGATATAAATTTTCAATCTGAGTATTCTTCATGAGAGCTTGTCAATATTTTTAAAACGAATGATTGGATAACCGTACATCTTGGATAATTTGAAACATTGTTATCGATTTTGTCCCTTTTTTAACCCCCATCCCCCCCGTAAAAACAAAAATTCCTTCATCTTTTAAATGTCTGTAGGACACAGTGTTATACTTTTCTGAGATAAATCGTCTGCATTTGTCATTAAAAATAATTTTAATAAATATATTTATATGCAGTGAGGATTTTGATAGGGAAATATAAAAGATAGTTTTGTGATGGCTATAACATAATAGTTTGTTGTAAGAAATCTTAGATACTTGGTAAAGAGGAGAAAACTTATGAACACACTGAATAAAACTCTAAAAAGTTTTTTTTTTTTTCTTATGGACATGATATTTAATGTTTAAGAATCGTTTTGTGTGGTGTCTAACGTCAAATTACTGAATCAACAAGAATAATGCTGTTTTCTTATGTTACTTATTTCATAAATGACTAAAGAATGTGTTTACTTATGCTTGTAACTTCCATGTACATTTAATGTTTGAATACCTTCCATCTGACGTCATATATAAACGTCACAAAATATGAGAAAGAGAGGCAGAAACTATTATTTTTCTTGTATCTAGAGAAAAGAATAGTTCTTAATCATATCAGCTGGACTGAATAAACTAAGAATCATGTAAACTATTAACTAGCACTCGGAAAAATATGAATGGAATTCCAGACAGTAGGAATAATGATGTCTTATAAAGAACAAATAATTATTTTGTCGTCTGTTGTTGCTAAAAATATATTTTTAGAGGATTTCATATAGTGGAAAGAATTATGATATTTGTAATATTAAATATAAATATCCAAAAAAACAAAATTTTGCTGTCCATTTTCCTGTCATGATATCTTTCAATTTGTTAATATTTTTTACTTTCTTTTCTATATTTAATAGAAGAAAATATTAGACTCGTAAAAATTTTCAACCTTCGGTTTTCGATGGACTAACATGTTTTGAAAGGTTCAGAACGCGATTCGGCCATATTTAGAAAATGTCTGTCTGTATGTGTATATGACAAAAGTTTTGTGGCATCTTCAGTTCAAGAACCAAGGAATAGACTTTCATATAAATATATAGTTGCACCTTGATATAAAAATAATGTCTATTAGTTTTTGGTTGAACTCCCCCAACAGGTGGCGTTATTATTCCTTTTTCATATTTTTTACGATGGTAGAATAGGACACAATTTTCTGTAAAGGTAAAAATTTTTTTAAACAATCATTGTTAAGTTTAAGTAAATTAGGTAATAGCCAAATAAACATAAATTTACACTTTTTGCATACAACATACAATCAGAGCCTTTGAAAACTTATTGTATTGTTGTATGCTTATATTTTATAGAATTTTCAATAGTTTTTCTTCTTTTTCAAATTGTTCCTGATCTCTACGTGATATCATTTCTTCTTATGCAATGTCTGAAAAGGTATTCATAATATATATATATATATATATATATATATATATATAGGAATAATAGTAAAAAAAAAGCATTCCCTTCCCCTCTGGAAGTATAGAACTGGATGGCCAAATGATCAGGATTTTTTTTTTTTTCTTCCTACAAAAAAGAATGAAAGGGGAAAAAAAAACTGAACGAAAAGACCTTGAACTTTAGACATGCAAAAAACATTTAATAACTCATGTTTTCCACTATCGATCTGGTCGCAAGTGCAGTTAGGGGATCAACCACAAATTGTTGAAAAACGCAAATATTTTGAATTATCCAGTATCTTAAAATGCTACAAATAACTTATAACTTGAACACATAATTTCACATACTGTGTGCAGTATTTGCATGTTTTTTTTTTGTGGGAATCGCACATTATTTAGACAGATATAATTTTTTTTCCAAAAATTATTAATTTTTTCTTAAGTTTTTTGCTTATAACAAAAATGGATTTCAGGAAAATTTTACAAAGCTGTCAGAAAACTTGATAAAACGTTAGAGAAACATTATTCTGAAGCATAAAATTCACACTTTTAATTTTCGGTGAGATATGAGTAATCGTAAAAAAAATTTTTACTGCCGATGCGCGATTTTTATTTATTTATTTATTTTTTGTTACATAGATTAGAAGCTAGATATATTGGGCAATTAAAAAAAAAAAAACGAGCAAATTATCAGAAAAAGAATGAAGAAGGTTTTAGATATTTTTCAGAGTTGAAATTTCATAAGGGGTTTTTCACATACCACGTATTTAATCTGGGAATCAAATTATTTCACCCGGTTTCAAAACTTCTTTTTTTGTGTGGAAAAACCCTTATGGACTTGTAAGTCTAACATGATTTTATTTATTGGCTGATATTTGTGAGTATATAAGGGGTTTTTGACAAAAAAGAACTTTTGAAATGTGAGTGAAATAATTCGATCTACAAATTAAATGCGTGGCATGTGCAAGAGCCCGTATGAAATTTCAACTCTGAAAAACATCTCAAATCTTGCTCATTCTTTTGCAGTTAATTTGATTAATTTTTACTCCATCTGAATGAACTATTAACATAAGTTGCCGAATATAACTAGCTCTTACTCTAAACTCATGGAACAAAAAAAAAATCTATCTTTTCGAATTACGCGTGTAAATTTTATGTTTCAACATAATAATTGTTTAATGTTTTGTCAAGTTTTCTGAAAATTTTATAAAATTTTGTTCAAATCCATTCTTGTTATAAGCAAAAATCTTACTAAATAAATAAATAAAAATTACATCTGTGTAAATAATCGTGCAATTCCCGCAACAAAGCATAAAAAATATTGCACATAATACGTTAAAATATGTGTTAAAATCAAGTACAAGTCATTTGTAACATTTCATGATACAGGGTATAATCCAAAATATTTGTATTTTTCTTCAGTTTGTGGTTGGTCCCGTAACTGTGCTTGTGACTAAATCGATAGTGGAAAATATGAGTTTTGAAATATTTTTTGTATATCAAAACTTAAGGTAATTTCATTCAGTATTTTTCTAAAAAATAGCAAAAGTGTCAAGAAAAAAAAAAAAAAAAAACTAATAATTTGGCCATCACTTTACCTCCTGAGGTTTGTGAAATTTTATTAGAACTACCTACCTTTTGAAAAGAGCTCCTCAATACCTTTAAAACAATGTTGAACCACAAATCTGTGTCAACAAAGTTATCGATTTTCAAAAAGAAAAAAAAAAAAAAAAAAAAAAAATAGATGTCGTTTGCAGGGTAAAAAAATTGACTTGTCTTTCGACATTCAGTGATATGGTAAAACTCGTCTGCATTCATGTTAGAAAATAATGTTTAATAAATATAATTTAAATAAACAATTTAACTGCGATAATTTGTTAAATGAAGATGCCAAATTATAAATTTCGCTATCGTATTAATAAATTTTATATTTAATTATAAATTTCCGCCGCAGACGCAAAATATTACACGTTAAGTATAACCGTATTTTAATGAAAAAATATTTTTATTTCACTTTCTTTATTTTTTCTGACGCATCACGCATATTTTGTTTCTAGATAATCAATTCAACCCTAAATACAGGGAAACTGATATGGCATGACCTGCAGCTCGAATCTCCGGGATTCGACAGATTACCTATGAACCAATGACGAACGACAGTTCGAGGAAAGCCTTTAAAATAGAAGCATATTTTTTTTTCTATTTCCTTTGTATAGTTGAAAAAGTAACACTCCTTTTAATAGATGGTTAGTAGTGCGAACAGTTTGCTAACGGGAGATTCGTTGGAGAATCTTAACCTTAATTATAATTTTTTGAATTTTCTTTTTTAATGGGGGGAAAATAAATAAATAAATATAGGGTTAGTTGTTTTAAGAATTTTTCAATGCAGTTGGAATTATTTAAAGAATTCGGTTGACTGCGCTGTTACAATCATAAATATAAAACGTGTTCTAATGCATATCGAATACATACTCGAATACATGTTCTAATGCATACATATTTATACATTTGTTTGGCGCAGTATGTCCACAATGGGACATACTGCGCCAAACAAATGTATAAAATTAATACACTTTAATTTTATACATTTGTTTGGCGTAGTATGTCCCATTGAGGACCTTGCGCCATTAAAAGGCCACCAACCAACCAACCAACCATATCGAAAATTACATCCATTATTAGAATTTGACATTTACCATAATCTCATAAATTTTGCTTTTTTTTTTTTAACTGGGATAACTTCTTCGGATATTTTACTGGCTGCAACAGTTATTTCAAATACAGTTTAGATGAATTAACTGGTTTTGGGAACTTTTCCTATATCTTTTTACAAAAATAAAAATGATTTCAATGCGTTTCTACATCTATTTGTGTGACAACCAGTTTTCGAGATCTCCAACTTTCTATGCATGCTTTAACTCGAATGGTTACTAACATGAAAATTACACATGACTTCTAGATTTATTATTAGGTTGTAACATATGAAATGTCCGATTTTCATGGTTTACTTAAAGAAAGAATATATTTTTACAGAACAAACTTTATTAATTAAAATAGGATCCATTACCTTCAATACACCTTTTCGTCACAAGTTACAATTCGATTGAGAAAAGGATAATTTTGGTTGCGAAGAAGAAGGGCAGACGAGATTTCAAAACGTTTGCGTTTCTGATTCTCATTCAATTCATGCGGTACCCATTTATTCAATTTTTTAACTTTGCCAATCTTTAGATGACGTGAAATGGTTGTAGGAGATACACCTAGTTTTTCTGCATAATCTCTAACAGTATTGTCTGGATTTTTTTCAACTATTGCTCCTAAAACTCCATTGTCCACAACAGTCTCTGGTCTGCCCCGGTCTTCGTTTGTGAGACTCTCATCCCCAGTTTCGAACTTTGCATACCAACGTCGAATGGTACGTTCATTTACAGAACCGTTTCGAAATGCAGCATTAATGTTTCGGGCAGCTGCTGCAGCATTATGCTTACTTTTCCACTCATACAAAAATAGCACTCTAAAATCTCTAGAATTCATCCTACGATTAAAGCTATAAACTTACCACCAAATCACAATATTTTTATGTGAAACACATCAGATGAAAAAAAAACAAGGTTTTAGCATTAAAATGATACATAATTAACGACTGTATCAAAAAAGTTTATAAGGAACCGAATCTCAAAAATTTTACTGGTGAGAATCGGACATTTTATATGTTACAACCTTACATATTAGCATATGTTTTTACAGAAAAATGTTGAGTAGCATTTACACATTAAGCAATACAATATGGGTATAAAAGTCCATGATATATTTTATAAATTAATAAAAAAAACAACCAATTGACATGTATGCGGTTTGCTGTAAAGTGATAAAGAATTTTTAATTAAATAGAATTTCAAAATTTCCCATACATAGAACGTTGTGCTCTTACATGGGAACCAGATAATAATTTTATATAGTTAAAATTTATTTTTTTTTCTTTACAACACTTCAGTTTGAGCGCCTTTTGTAGCTCTAGCTACATCTAAACAATGAACAAATTTTATGCACACATTTTCTAGTATTGGACCATCTACTACATATTTCTACATTGGATCCTCTATTGCTTCCGAGATTATTGACTTCAATTCTTCGATGGTTGGTTACAAGTAAGGCGTACACTTCCTCTTTAACATATCCTCAGAGAAAAACTAGTATATTGTGGCCATAACAAAACTTTTTTCTATATTTCCTATACAAATTCACACAGGACAAATTATTATTATTATTATTTTATCCATTATGAACACAGACGATTTTCATTTCAAAGAAGTATTACACTAAATGTCTTACGGAAATGAATTTTTACCATGCAAATGACATCCTTCCCGTTCTCCACAAAAATTGCGGAATAGCAGCGCCACCTATTGGCGTATATACACCCAGTTTAAACAGCATAGTGCCTCATAATGGCATTTTCATATCATGATTTGTTCGGTTATACGCAATAGAACCTGAGATATAGTCTTCCCTTAAATTGCGAAATCGCTGTTTACCAGCGCCATCTGTTGAACGATTGGCACCAAAAATTGACATAAACTAATTTATGTCAAGGTGCATCTACATATAAATTAATATGCAATTCTGTGCAGTAGTTCCTGAGATATAACCCATCCTAAAAATTGCAGAAATCCATATATAGCAGCGCTACCTGTTGGGAGATTGCACGAATAGTTAATAGTCACTGACTTATTTCATGCTGCATCTGCATTTAAATGTATACGCAATTTCGTGCAGCAGTTCCTGAGATATTGCCTTCCCTGAAATTGAAAAAATCGCTGTTTAGCAGCTCCACCTCTTGAGCATTTAGCGCCAAATGTTGATAAGCATTAATTTATGTCGAAGTACATATGCAGATAAATTTATATGCAATTATGTGCAGTTGTTCTTGAGATGCAGTCGCCACAAAAATTTTGTCACACACACAGACAGACATTTTCTAAACATGATGAAATCGTTTTCCGGACCTCTCAAAACATGCAAATCTATCGAAAACCGAAAGTAAAAAATTTATATGTATCCAATACTTTCTTTTATTTAATATAAAAGAAAGTAAAAATGAAGGAGGAAAATGTTAAATTTATAAGATCGAGGCGGCCCGAACTATGGATCATTTCATCCATTGTTGTCCGCTTATATATGAGGAAACCTATATGTAAAAAACTTATTTTTGCGCATAAAATACAAATCTAGAACACGGCAAACATTTTATCACAAACCGCATTTTTATGCAACTGTTGGTTAATTCTAGATTCATTTTTAAACGACATGGACCCACCCTGTACGATTACAAAAAAAAAAGTGTTTATAAGCAGGCTTCACATTTATTTCAAAAAATGTAACATTTATAATAAGTAAGATGTTATAAAAGAATTCAGCAATTCACGATATTTATTCAAATCTTGATATTTAAAGAAAAAAAAATTATACCAGTTTGCTCTAGAAAGCATCTGATAGGGTAGCTAAATAACTCTTTGGAGTTCGATTTGTTTTCGATTTAATTTTAATTTTTACTGCAAGTCAAAGAACTTACTGAAAGAATGATAACCGATGTCATTAGCACTTTACAGCCATTAAAAAAAAAAAAGAGCGAAAAAGATTTTAGAAAAAGTTTCTGAAAAAGATTACAGATAACGAGATTTATGGCATCTTTCCAATGAACTATATATATATATATATATATATATATATATAACGTTCAGTTCTTTTAAAGAAAAAAAAATCTATTATCAACCTTTTCTGATTGTGTAAATTTTTTTCCCGATCTGTCATATCGATAAATCTGTCGACCCGAAATCTTTTAGTTTTCTACTCGTTTTATCATCTCCGTGGTGACGTACATCAATCAAGAGAGTGTGCTTCTTCACTCTTCTATTTACAGTAGTTGTCATTGATTTGCGGTAGCTGCAGAAGACAGTGAGCCAATATCTG
The DNA here is from genome assembly GCA_963930645.1 of Salticus scenicus. NCBI lineage: Eukaryota > Metazoa > Arthropoda > Arachnida > Araneae > Salticidae > Salticus > Salticus scenicus. The sequence continues at coordinate 149,222,734 of OZ005650.1, forward strand.
TCATCTCCTTCTCTCTACTGGTGATGATATTCTTATTTTTCGTCCACGGATATCTTTCGCCAGCATCATAATGATACAAAGAAATAGTTTTGCTAACACATTTGTAGCTTTTTTTTCTGATGAAGCCAGGTATAATTCTAATGGTAGATCATCACAACGAGCAATATATGTATGTGAAAAAAATCGAGATCTAAGAAAAAAGCCTTTTAAAGTTAAATCCTTGAGGAGGAAAGATGGCATGTGAAGACACAGGTTGTACATATCGATTTTTTTTTAATTATTTGTGATAAAAATTGCAACATACGAAAAATATTACTTCATGATGATGCTATGAAATAGTGATAAATTTCTTAGACTATGAAGAGAAATGCAACACATTGAAAAAAAAAAAAAAAAAAAGTCTAAAGAAAAGACCTTGAAAATGTACCTAAAAACATACTGGTCGATTATATCTCAAACATTTACTGGTCGATTGTATCTTTATGAACTTCAGAACAACCATGATAAAAAAAAAAAAAAAAAAAAATGTTGAAATAGAAATTGAGAACTCAGTGTATTAAACTGTAAACAAATGTAACTTCTTCAACAAAGTTATTGCGTACAATTTATAAACAGTGAATTTAAAAATGTACGAAATTAATTTTATGCACACTATATTTAAATATATGCTTATATAACTATACTGTATATAAATCTTTATATGGGTGATTTCTTGCAAATAGGCCATAATTATGAAATTTAGAGATATTTAAAATATATATATATAAAATAATAATAACAATAATAGAAAAGTAATAATTTTGCGGACACATTTGCAGCTTTTTTCTAATGAGGGCAGGTATAATTCTAATAGATTACCTTACGAGGAAAAGCTAAAAAGTTCCTGGCTTTGCCCTTTTCGAGTTGAAATAGAAGAATAAATTTGGTGGTAAATGAAAGCTAGATGTCTTGATATGTAACTGTAACAAATATAAAGTCTTTCAGATTTTTGCAACTTTATTTGTACCAAAATGTTTGAATAATGATCAGAAGGAACGAACGAATTGAAACATCCAAAGCCATTTTGGCCCATTTTGTTTTTTCTTAGTTTAAGGACAGAAGACGTGGCTCTATATTTATGATCCTGAAATAAAAGAACAATCAAAAGAATGGTGCCACAAGGGTCTCCGCTGCCGAAAAAATTCCGCATCCAGAAAGTGGCCAAAGAAGTCATGACATCTGTTTTCTGGGACAAAAATGGAATTCTACTGATGTTTCCTCACAGCTCCAATATAATTGAAGAGTATTATGCTAACCTTCTAGACCAACTGAAAGAAGCAGACCAAGAAAAAGCGCCGAGGGAAGTTGACTAAGGAAGGATTCCTGTTTTTGCCTGACAATGCACCTGCGCACACTTCGAGCTAAATTAAACACCCTGGGTTTTCCAGTTAGTCCACCATCCTCTTTATTCACTTGACCTAGCCCCCTTCTGATTATTTTCTGTTTCCTAATTTGAAAAAGACACTTGAAGGACCAACGTTTCGAGAGCATAATACTCTTGAAAGCTGGTTTCAGAAACAACCAAATGAATTTTATTTTAATGGTCTACAAATGTTAGAACAAAGATGTAAAAAGTGTATCATAGTCTCCAGAGAGACTATGTTGAATAAATATATAATTTCATAACTCTGACTCTTTCCCTTTTGGGTAAAGCCATAAATTTTTCAGCCTCCCAAGGGGCATGTAAAAAAAAAAAAAAAAAAAAAAAAAAAGAAATATGAAATATGAAGAACTCGAACTTCTCTTCATGTTAAATCAAAAAGGAAACGAGATGGCATGTGAAATCACACACTGATTTTCTTTTAAATTATTCCTGATGAAAAATCACAACAGAAAATTGTTTTTCATTATTATTCTCCATTTAATATATATATATATATATAAGGCAATCTCTCTGTGTGGGTGGGTGTGTATGTGGACAGCGTAGTGCAAACACGGTAGCTCGGACAGTCACGTGATTCGATACGAAGGTGCCCCTCGAAGCCCGATTTTCGAATTTTTGATTAGTTTTATTTTAACTAAAATATGAGAATAACCACACATAATAGCTTTAAAATTAGTCATTTAAATATCAGCTATAATTTAATTGTCGCCCCCCCCCCCCACAAAAAAAAGAGTTTATTTTCTTTTGACATAAAAATAAATACATTTAATTAAACGTGAACAATAAAAAAATTATAAATATTAAATTATGCATCTCGCAAAAATTGACGTCATTATAACTTTAAAAATTTTATATGTATTGACAAAGTGCTAATGTAATTCATGATACTAATGTACAGTGTTCTAAATGGATTAATTTTTTAATTTTAAAACTATATTTTTAATATTTTTACTGCCAAATTGTTGTTCAAAGAAAACTGCCCATGACATCACATTCGACTGCATAGCGTTTCTTGACTAATCTAAACTCTATTCTGTGGATCATAAATTTATTTAATCAGTTTTATTTATAGATCATCATAATGGGCGATTTTATTAACTTTGGAGCTGAAGTACACCGAACTTCAATTTAAAAATAGCCATTTTAAGCCAAGTATAAAAAATATAAATAAATTATAGCAGAATTAATGTTAAAACAGAAATCATAGCCACATAAATGATCTATTTTTATCTCAGGAGATAATTTTATGGAAAAAAAAATGCAGTTTTAAAAATAGAAAATTTATTTCAACAAGCACTATTTTAAACCTAAAAAAGTAAAAACTATTAAAAATATAAACAAAATATGAAGGATTCTTATAAATTAACAAAGAGGTGTAACTAATAAAAGTATTAGCAAAATAGGTCCAGCGCTTTAACACGATTTTTCTCAAATAATGGTTGGATGATGATTTGACAAGTTTTTGGCGTTTTGTACAAGGAAACATACTGGTAGTTGTGAAACAGAAAGGCTCAATTTTTAATAATAAAATCTTTTTGTATATTTCTATTAAGAAAAAAAAATTATGAATTGCATGTATTTTTAAATGTTTATCACTTTATATTTTCTAAGATATTATAACTATTAAGAAACCTTATTTTATCCGTAAAAATTCAATTTTTCCCTTTTTTTTTCCAATTTTTCCAGGAAAAAAAAACGGAAAAAACTGGGGTTTTTTCCACCGCCTCGAAATTTCCGAAAATTTTACCTCTAATTATTTTTACTTATTTTAACTAAAAATACTTTAGTTTAGATCTAAATTTCTAAAGTATTCTAAAGTATCTGAAGTATTTTAACTAGAAATACTATAGTTTAGATTTAACGAAGTTTCGAAGCTCCATCTTCAGTAGGAGACGAGCTCTAGATTTTCTCATTGAATTCTACGCAGAATCAACTAGAATCTTCACCAAATTAAAACAAAGAGTATAAAGGATCAATTTAATTTCATTTTTTGATCGGTCATCTCTTAGAAACTGTATTTTACGCCGTCGATCGTTGTTCCTGAATCCACGAAATTCCTGTATTTAATGCTGTTTAAGTGACTGTTTTATTAGACCGTTAATCTTTGAATAGTGACTTTTGTGATATGAGCGACAAATTGGACTGTTTCGAGAATATATATTGAAGTGGTAGTCTTATTAGATTATTTCGAGAATATTTGTGGCAGTTTTATTGGACTGCTTCAAGAATATACATTGAATAAAATATGTTCATCAAATAGAATTTTTTTTTTTTTTTTTTTTTTTTTTACCCGAACTATTTTCTTCATGAAAGTCGACTTTTACGTAACAGTATCACTGTTTAAAGTGAAAGCCTTCTATTAAAACATCAAATGGATAATGTTCTCGGTATTGCTCTTTTCGTATATTCTTCTAATTCTTATTACTTTTTTCTATATACATTCGAACAGAATATTCGGAATTTGTGAAAATTTCAGACTGATTTCTGAGATGGCCTGGACACGATTTGACTATTTTTAGAAAATGTCTGTCTGTGTATCATAAAATTTTCTGGACAGTACGCTGTGTTGCTAGAACGTTACGATGTGTGTTTTACGGTTAAATTTGATGCCCTGCGATTTTACAGAATGTCTTTCTAGCAACCACCAGAGGAGATAGTCTGTAGACAAACACTTCAAATAATTATGGCGAGTAAGGTTAAGTGTGTCCAAAAAAGGACCTAAAAATATATAGAGAGAGAAATTTCAAATAGAAAATAATAGAGTTTAGATTGTTGCTTGATATGGAAATCTAAATCCTCGAATTGTTGTAATACTACAGTAACTAGCTATAATAACGCATTGTTTAGCGCTAAATCGTTTTGGTGATTGACTGCACTAGGATCCTAGGCCTGTGGTGGAATGTCTCTTGTGGTGTTTAATTAAGAGATCTTACCCCGTATTCAGGCATGTTACGAAGAAAAACACCGAAAACTCCGAATGGCTATTTTCACGAGCGCGACATAAGATGAACCCGGCACTTCACATCTACCAGCGACAAGAGTCTCAGTCACTGGTGAGGTCTCATCTCTCAGTCACTGGTGAGGTCTGAATACACGACCTTTCCATAAATGTAAGGACACTTTCGATTTCAGACGTTTTTTCAAATGTCTCAAAAAGTACTTGAAGAATCATCTTGAAACTTCAGGAGTGTGAATAACATGTTACACCTCATATACTTCAGTGAAAGTTTTGCCTCGAAAATAAAAGGGGGATCAGTTAGAAATTAAATAAGAAACTGTTTGGGATCACCCTGTAAAAAGTAATGCTTGAAATGTAATCTGGCTGTAATATGTGATTATGACGCTCCTTTTTCGTTCTTTGTATAAATTTTTATGAGAATAACACATATATTCATGAAGATATAACGGTTTCTTTAAAAAATGCAAAAAAAAAAAAAAAAAAAAAAGTCACTTTTTTAGCTATAATACGCAAGGTATTAAGTCCAGCACAAAGCCATTTTCAGAAAACTTGACACATATCATTAGACACAGCATACTGCAATCAGAATGCAAAAATATTAAATATCTAATGAAATGTGAGCAGTTTTACTAAATTTTTAACTGCGCATGCATTAGCTTTAGCGAAATTTCATTTGCATAATATAATAGCCGATAGTATTGGGCTGCTTATATCAAAACCCCAAACAAATATCATATAAATTCAAAAAATTATACGTGTTAGGATGAACTGCATTTCAGTTCTCAAAAATAAGGAAAATGATGAGGGGTTTACTCAATATCTATTTATAATCAACAAACATGGTATTACAATTGATCGAATCAAAATAAAAATGTGAGTAAAACCCCTTATAGTTTATCTGGTTTCTTGAGAGGAACTGAAAAGCAGTTCATTCTATCGCGTACAATTTTTTGAATTTACAAGATACTTCTTTAGGGATTATATATATATATATATAGGTAGCTCAATACATTTGGCTATTAAATTATGCAAATGAAATTTCACTAAAACTAGCGCATGCGCAGTTAAAAATTTAGTAAAAATGCGAATATTTCGTTAGATATTTAATATTTTTGCATTGCGGTTGCTGTATGCTGTGTCTAATATTGTGTGTCAAGTTTTCTGAAAAGAGTTTTGCACTGCATTTAATACCTTGCATGTTATAGTTAGTGACTTTTTTTTTTTTTTTTTTTTTGTGCTAGAGGCCTATTTCAGTCGGTACAGTTGTCGAATCTTTATACGCCATTCTTAATAATGCTAAGGGCCTATTTCAGTCGGTTTATTGAATGGGGATTTATTGAATGAAGTCCCCCCAAGGCACAACTTTGACAGGAGTCCCCCCCAAGGTACCCCTATTTCAGTCGGTACAGCGTTGTCGATTTTTTATACGTCACTCTTAATAGTGCTAAGGGCCTATTTCAGTCGGTTTATTGAATGGGGATTTATTGAATGAAGTCCCCCCAAGGCACAACTTTGACATGTGTCCCCCCCCCAGGCCCAACTTTGACATGAATCCCCCCCCCCCCAAGGCCCAACTTTGACATGAGTCTCCCCCAGACCCAACTTTGACATGATCTCCCCAAGGCCCAACTTTGACATGAGTCCCCCCCCAAGGCACACCTTTGACATGAGTCCCCCCCAAGGCACACCTCCCCCTCATTGGGAAAAAGAGAAAAAACGTTGTTTTGCGGCTATAAGACAGTTTGGACTTCCAACGTTATTTGTTACAGTATCTGCAGCTGAAACACATTGGTTTGATTTAATGAAAACTTTATCATGTAATTTAGATCGTCACGAATTAACTAAAGAAGAATTTGTCGATATTAACAAGTTTAGCAGTAGGCCTCTGGCACTAAATTAAAATCTGTCAGTGTCAGATTTTCATGTTTTAAATAATGAAATAATGTCGTATCTGTATAATTTTTTTTTTTATTTTATTTTATTTATTTATTTTTTTTTTTTTTTTGCTTCTTTCAGGTTTCCTTTATACATTTTATATATCATGATTATATTTTTATATTTATATTTATATATATATATATATATATGTATATATATATTTTGGGGAGGGGGGTAAATAAACCGTTATATCTCCTCGATTACATGCAGTAGAGACATAAAAATTTATATAGATAATAAGAAAGAGCCTCATAATCACATGTTTCAGCCAGATCGCATTTCAAGCATAATTTTTTGCAGGGTGATGCCAAACATTTTATTTTTCTTTAATTTTTTACTGGTCCCCGTTTTTACATTCGGGGCAAAACTTTAACTGAAATATATGGAGTACAAAATGTTCTTCACACTCCTGAAGTTTCAAGATGATTTATTTAGTACTTTTTTAGATATTCCAAAAAACGTCTTAAATAGAGTGTCCGGTCATTTATGGAAAGGTAGTGTAATTTTTGACAATAGTTTTAAACCATAATGCTCCAAATCTTGTTCCTATGCTCCCTATATATTTTATAACGTCTTCTGGAGGGTTGCAACAAGACATACTGCGCCAAGATGTTTTTTTTTTTTTTTTTTTTTTTTTTTACAAGCATGTCGAAGAGTGGGCTAAATTAAATCTTTACTTCTCGAATAACAGGGGATTCCATCCATAGCCCGATGTCCGAAGAACTTCTTGATAAGCAATAGAAAATGTGTAATAAATTGATCTTGTATCTGTTAATTTTCAATAATAAGTTTTTAATAAATAGGATTGGGTGAGATATTGTATATTAGCTGCTGGTGAGGCCATTTTCATTATTTAGGATATACTATTTTCTATAAAATTCAAGTAAAGAAAATATGCTGTTATAATCAATTATGATTAAAAATTTTATGCGTAAAGTATTGTAAATTAGTACAAATAAAATGCTGTATGCATATATTTTTAAAGTTGAATGTTACATATTTTTTAGTTATGGGTGAATTTACTTTTAAGCTTCAGATACTATTAATTGAAACATTTCCTGCTAAAACATTGTAGGATACAAATTTGTTTTATAGATAACGATATAATTGGACTATTCTTAAGATTAATTTATTATTTCTGTGTGTCAGAAATAGCATGTTTATCCAGGAGGTTAAGGGCAATAAGGTTAATGCTAGTTATACATAGCGCTTAATTATAAGGTTTAGATTATAATTTTCCTCTGTACATCTTTTAGCTAGTAAATTGGAGCTAAGAGTGGGTGTTTTTTTCTTCAACAAGAATGAAATAAAGTTGCAATTCACTTTCCTGGTTGAAGAAGAAATTTTTCTACAATTGCAGTTTGCGGGACATTTTGCAATAGAAGTGCAATTTTTTTTAAAGGAAAAAATGCTCATCTCTCGGTGTAAGATTATTTTCAGTACTTAACATGAAAGTTTCAACTATCTGTGATTTTGTTTCTTTTTCTTCTTTTTTCTCTTTCTTATGTTGATATATATTCGTAGTCATCTAAGTGTTTAGGTAAAATATAATGTATAATTTATTTATTTGTAATGTACAATAAATTACATTAAATTTGTACAAATATTTAAATTTGTGTTTATTAATAATTTAAATAAATTATACATTTGTTGTCATCTCAGTGTTTAGGTTATTCAGGGAAAAATTTGGAATCAAATATATATATATATATATATATATATTAGTCCTAAAGAGAGTTGTCCCTTCAACAGATGTGGTCATCCCCTCCATGGAGAATCAGAATTGTGATGGCATGTCTCCGGATAATCCTTAGGGGTACATCAAAGATCGTCGCCAATTACCCATTGCACAGTACTAGTGCGATGTTAAACCCTAACCAATCAATCAATAAATGTGGACTGTTAAAGAGAAAAGATTCCACATCTCTGTAATTCAATAATTGCTTACATTAAATTCTTTCTACTTATCTTTACATTTCTAAAGCATAGTTTAGAATCATTCTTAATAATGAGGAGGAGAAAAAAAAAAAAAAAAAATGTTGAAAACGTTCAAAATACTATGCAACACGTATTGACATACAGGAATTTTACAAATAAATCTTTTGAATATCATGTTGCTTATACTACATGAAATTATTAACAAGGAAAGAAAAAATGAATTTTATCTTCCAAAAAATCTGTTATTGGCGAGGCTTTTGCTCTCTTTTCCTTCTTCTTTTTCTTCCCTCAACCAACCTGAAATTGAAGCCGGTTCATTTCTGTAAATCCAAGGATAAGAACTACATAAATAGGCTCGTGCAAAACTTAGTTTCGAATGATGAGCACCCACGACTTCCGTTTTCAAGAAAGAAAGACGTTAAAGACATCTGTTTAGAATGTGATTTTTGTTGAAAATTGAGATGAAAATTTATTTTTCACAAAAAATAAAAGCTAAATTGCGAATAGAATTAAAAAAAAAAAAAAAAAAAAATCGTGGTGGGTGTTGTTGGGCAAGTTTTTGACAATCTATCACAAAGCGATATATTTGGTTCCTTACCCTTTTTTAACATAAAAATTGTATATATAAAAAGGTAATTTCAAATTATATAAATTCTAAGCGCTACTAATACTAAATAGTTTTCCTTAATATAAATAATACTAAGTATATTACAAATACTAAATCATTACGATTACATTTTGTTGAAACAATACGATACAGATGTAATTAATAAAACATGCAAGGATAAAAAAATAATATTTATAAATGGACATGATTTAAGCACGTAGTTTCAGCTTGATGATCTAACATGAAAAATTGACATTTATCTTATGAGACCATTTTATGGAAAAATGTATTTTTAAAAAATATTATTACTTACAAACTTTGAATAAACACCATAAAATGCAATCAACTCGCAACAATTGTTTCGGGTCGAAAAAACACACGACCCTTCATCAGGCGAATAAAGTAAGGACGAGTGCTGCAGTCAAAGTTGCCGCTTTGACTGCAGCATTCGTGCTTACTTTATTCGCCTGATGAAGGGTCGTGTGTTTTTTCGACCCGAAACAATTGTTGCGAGTTGATTGCATTTTATGGTGTTTATTCAAAGTTTGTAAGTAATATTTTTTACAACGCCAGTTTTGTGGTGCTTTATTATTAAATATTTTTAAAAGTTGTTTCTTTTCAGAATCTTTAGAAGCGTCACTTTAAACCTAGCAAAACTTTAAAGATATATACAGAATAGGAATTATTATCATAAATTGACTAAAAAACGCATTCATAAAAGGTATAATTAAAATAGGATTTAATTTTTCTTTTTCGTTTTTTTTTTTTTTTTTTTTTTTTTAACAAAAAATTATGCCTAAACAAATATATAAAATGTCATCGACAATATGGCTACAGCAATTTAAAAAGCATCATGGGGGCTCTATACTTAAACTGTACTGCTAGCGGAAGTATGAAAACTGGGTCGTCAACCATGAATTTTATTTTGAAACCATTCTTTGAATGATTTTAGTTTCACTATTGCATAATATTAATTTAGTTCTAATAATAATTTGGCTTCTGGTAAATTAAAATTTTAATTAGGTGGTGAAATTTGTATAATATTTATGAGTTTCAAATTTTAAAAGTAAATAAGAAAAGAAATAAAGTGCAAAAATTTCGCACGGGTTTGCTAGTTAATATATAATTTTTAAAACAAATTTTGATGAGTAAAAGAAACCCAAATTAATATTGTTACAGTCATATCTTAAATAATAAAGTACAAGGAAATAAATATTGGTTCTTAATTAGGAGGGGGGGGGGGAAAGACTTGCTTGATTAATAACATTAAGTAAATGATTGCCGATTTTGTTTAAGCATAATTGTGGGATGGCACACTTTTGTAGGCGTTAAACAAAACTAATACTTATTTACTAATTATAAATTTAATAAAAGATTAAATTGTAATTTACATATGTACAGGAATGCTAATAAGCATTATCGAATGTTACTTTGGTAATGTCCGTCGAAGTAGTTGCACCCGTCTAGTGTGCACGCTTCGTCGAAAACTCAAAAGAAAACAAGTCATCAAATACAGTTATTACGTTCCGTCTGAACATCCCGTCGAAAACTGAATGTCGTTCCTTCAGCGCTCTCTTAGCAGGCGCGCGTTCCGGAAAGACGTCATTCACGTCATGAGCACGTATTTCCTCTCAAGCACTGGCGCTCCGTCACATGATCAGCAAACAGAAACTAAACTGCCTTGGATTTCAGGAACGGCAAAGAGAAATCAAATAGCTAGGGTTCTGAGTCATGGGAAAGCCAAGTAAGGGGAGAGAAACAGGATACTTCACTCGGCCATCCTTCCTCGACTGGACCTCCAGGCGATCACACTGAAAAGATACAAACAAAAAAAACAAACAAACACAAAAGCAACACAAAATAAAAACAGACTTATTTACAAATTTTTACAAATCTTCAAAAATTTTTGTTTTTAAGTTATTCCCCATTTGAGGAATTCAGCTTTTGCAGATGTGTAATAGGAGCCTTCATGGCATCCATTTCTAACTTTTTCATCAATATTATCATTTTTAATTTTTACAGTCGTACAGTTACAAAAGTACATCAGTTTTGGTTTTACGGCAACTTGGTCGCTTAGTTCACCAGTTTTTGGTGGTTGTTTACTCAACTTGCATTTCAATCTATTTTTCTTTCTGACTCTAGAAAGTTGTTTTTTATCATGTGCACTTAAATCTTTACTTTGGGGTTCAAAATTGTTTTGGGACTCGAACTCGAGACCCTCCAATCGATCATTTTCAGTCTTAATGCCTTTTAAGGCCTCTGTTGCATCAAGTTCAGTCGAAAAGTCTATAATGGCAGTCTTATATGTAGGAAAAACTTCTAATTTTATTTGTATAGCTTTGGGAAACAATATGGCTATTTCACCAATCGTGGTTTTCAGTGGAAGTGATGGAATGAACAACTTTCCTAAATTGACACTGGCAGTCTCCTCTTTAGGCATATTCTGTCTTTTACACTCGATGGAATCTATCGTCGATGGCTTTTTTCTGGATTTCTTCCTTTTAAGGAGTTCGGAATTCTCGTCAACTTTTTCTTTTAATTTTTTCAACTCTTCGGCTAACTGTGAAATTTTTTCATGTAGGATTCGTTTTTCGTCTTTCTTTGAAGGAGTGTTTTCTTGATTTTGCGATTTCATTTGGGAAATGTTCATCTGATTTTGTTTCTTTCGTTGAGGCTCCACCTCTTCCTCACTGTCATCATCTTCACTATTATCGTCCTTTAAAACCATTTTCTTACCGTCATCACTTTCGTCATCGTCATTACTTTCACTTACATCTTTTTTGGAAGATTCTAATGATTTTTTGAACATAACAGCTTGAGGGGTTTTGTTTTTACACTTTTCAACACTATTCAATGTTTTATTTATTTCTGGGGATTTCTCAGAAATTTTACTTTCAATGTTAATGGGGGCGTCAACAGCAATATTTGTTTTAACTTCATTTTGATATTTATCTATTGGAAGAACTGTTACTAAATTTACCTCGAGGGAACTAGATTTGTTTTTCATAAAAATGCCATTTTCATTTATTATCGTCTCACCCACCATCAGTACATTCAACCCGATGATTACGTCATATGGTATTACATCATTGTTTACAACATACACATTAGTTTTACTTTCAAAATTATCAACTTTCAAATCTACATCAAATGAGCCTAACGGCTTTACGGAACTTTTCCCGATACCCTTCAAAGTGGTACTCATAGTATTTAATTTTTTTACATTTAATTTGTCAAAAGAACTTTTACGCAACAATGTTGCTTCACTTCCTGTATCAATAATTCCAATAAAATTTACATCATTTACTTGTATAATTTTACTCATGTTTTGATTTACATTAATACACAGTGCATCAACTTCTTGTTTCGAACCTGGACACTCCGAACTTTTATGCCCGTACTGCTTGCACGTAAAACACTTTAGGCCTTTGGCCTTATGAGGGCAATCTCTAGATAAGTGATTTTTTTCACCACAATTATAACACAATTTATTATTTACTTCATTTCTAGGACTAAATTTTTCATATACATTATGGGCTGCGTGCTTCGGTTTTGTGTTGAGCTCAATTCTATCAAATTTATGTCTAACCTTTTCACTATCACGTTTATACATTTCATACAATTTTATTTTCTCTTTAAATTCACGAATATTTTTAGCCCCATACAAAATTAGTTTATTTTCACTTTTGTCGTTTATTCCTTGGATCACGTAATGCATTAACGCGGCATCTTCAATGTGCCCGTTTTTTGCTAGTTCGCGCATTTTAAAGAAATACTCTATAACTGTTTCATTTGGCTTCATTTTCTTTTTACACAAAATTTCGTGTAAAGAGGCAGAATTAATTTCTAATTTAAACTCTTCAATAAGTGCATTTTTTAGTTTCTTATACGTTAATAATCCTTTTTCGGATTTTACAAATAACAGAGCATTTCCGCTCAAAGACCTTTTACAGAAAATTATTTTTTGTAATTCGTTTAGGTTAAACATTTCAGCTAACTCTTCAAATTCATTTAAGAATTCAATTATGTTCTCATGCGGCTCGCCGCTAAATTTTAACATAGAATTTTCAAAATCATTGAAAGAAATTGCACCAAGTGATCCATTATTCACATTATTACTATAATTTATACTTTTTTTACCCTTATTATGATCATCAATAACATTGTCACTATCATTATAATAATCATAACATTTATTTTTACTGATATGGCATTGCACAGAGGAGTCAGTTTTTTCAATATCATTATCGCCACTACTTTCGGATTCACTGTTCGATTCGTTTTCCGAATCTTCCTCATCTGAATTGTTCTCGGAACATTCTTGTTTCAACAACTCCGTGTCACACAAATGTAACAATAATCTGTCTCTTAGTTCATTTTTGCTCCCATCAAAAGGGACATTTAATACATTACTAATAGTAATCAATTCATTTAATGAAAAATTTTTATCAATTATTTTTTGCTTTTCAAGGTATTTTTCGTCGCCTATAGCGAAAGTGAATCCTTGAAACTTTCTTATTCTGCATCTGTTCTTACGATCGCCGATCTCATCGAATAAAAACCGATGCAGAATTTTAATTTTACTATAGTTCTCTATCTTCAGTGCATTGCCAATTTTAGGAATATCCCCTAGAGATACCATTTTATAAGAAGATAAAGTGTACGTACCTTTGTAGAGCCGAAACAGCTGTTGTTTTTAATCCTTAAAACCCTCGTTGATCCGTGGTTATATCACAGAATTCGCAGATACTTCGTTGCTTAAGTTTAAGCTGATTTCACAGGTGTAAATATTTCTGTTGATCACGAAGTATTATCACACACTTTACGTATTTTATCATCTACTGTAAATTGCAGAATAGAAAAAGCACTCCGTACAGAAGCTTCAGTGTGATTCAACACCGTAGACACAAAGTTCAATCACAGTCTTAAAATCAATTAAAAGTTCAGTCTATAAAAGTTTATATAAAGTTTGTTTTTTAAAGTTCGTGTTTCTCGAAAATTCACGTTAAAATCAAAATTCACTTTAGAATTAAAATTCGCGTTCTATCCAAACTTTAAATTAAAATTAAAATTCGCGTTCTATCCGTTCATGAAGTAGATTTTATTCTTTATCCAGTAGATTTTATTCTTTATCCCGTAGATTTTATTCTTGATCCCGTAGATTTTATTCTTGATCCCGTAGATTTTATTCTTGATCCCACTTCTGAACTTGTGGGATGGCACACTTTTGTAGGCGTTAAACAAAACTAATACTTATTTACTAATTATAAATTTAATAAAAGATTAAATTGTAATTTACATATGTACAGGAATGCTAATAAGCATTATCGAATGTTACTTTGGTAATGTCCGTCGAAGTAGTTGCACCCGTCTAGTGTGCACGCTTCGTCGAAAACTCAAAAGAAAACAAGTCATCAAATACAGTTATTACGTTCCGTCTGAACATCCCGTCGAAAACTGAATGTCGTTCCTTCAGCGCTCTCTTAGCAGGCGCGCGTTCCGGAAAGACGTCATTCACGTCATGAGCACGTATTTCCTCTCAAGCACTGGCGCTCCGTCACATGATCAGCAAACAGAAACTAAACTGCCTTGGATTTCAGGAACGGCAAAGAGAAATCAAATAGCTAGGGTTCTGAGTCATGGGAAAGCCAAGTAAGGGGAGAGAAACAGGATACTTCATAATAATTCTGCCAATCCCAACGACAATAATTGAGTATTAAAAGGTTTTTATTTTATTTTTTTTACTTTTTTAACACACAATATAGTATAAGGAAAGTATTGTAATCATGAAAAGAATCGGCTATGAAAATTTACTGTATCTGTACGTTTTGAGGTTTTTTGAGTTCATTTTTGCAACTTTTACAGCCATGTATGTGTGTATGAATGAACACAATAACATCTTAACGCTTTCTTCGATTAAGATGTAAGTAAATACATTGCGATTATGGTCTTGAACTATTTAAAGCTCATTTTAAAAATGATAAATTGTTTCAAACATTAAAAAAAACTAGTGTGAAACAACCAGACAACTTCAATTACCCACTATTACACGCATTAGATGCATTTTTTTGCAGATAATATGACCAGAAGACATAAAATTGACCTAACGAATTAGAGAACAAAATATTTTCCGGTAAGAGAAACTTGATGCATGTGTAAAGACATATAAAACAGAGTTTACATAGCGAGTTAAAAAAAAAAAAAAATGATAGTTATTTTTTGAAACACCAATTTTCGAGATCTAAAACTGACCTACCTAATCAGAATGGCTGTTAATTTTATTGTAATAACCGCATAATACGTACATGAGAAAGGATATGTAAAATGGATTTATGTAACAATTTTCAAAAAAATCCGTTAGAGCCGTTTTTAAGATACTAACTTTTACAAAAATTTGGCATACTCAATTTTTAACTGGAAAACAATAATTACATGCAAAAGGATATTTAAAAGAGAGTTAATATGGCGAGTTTGAAAAAAATCCGTACAACCGTTTTTAAAGGAACGCACTTGCGAAACCTGAAAATTAGCTATTTATACAGGGCGCCTATAACTTTTCCTGAATTAATTGACTCTTTCATAAGAAAGGACATATAATAGAGTGTTTGCATAGCAACTTTGAAGAAAATCGTTAGAGTCGTTTTCGAGGTCCCACTACCGGTTTCCGATGTCCCACTTCGGTTTTCCAATTTTCACCAACATTTAGAAAATTCATCTGTTCACCAGTTCTGTCTTAATTCTGAAGTTTTGTAGTTCTATCTTTATTAGTTTTGGAGGTATGATAGTCAGAAGATTCTCCACATACATACACACACGCACACACACACTGACCAATTGCCAAAAACTAATTTTTTGGACTCAGGAAATCTTAAAACGTGTAAATCAGATGAAAACTCGATATCAAACTTTTGGACCGAATACAATACTTCCATTACCTACGGGAGTCGGGAAATGGAAGTAAAAAGCAGATAACTGTTTGATATTGCTGGCTTACCCTTTATAGTTCTTTTTACATTGTTGCGATTTTGTGAATAATAGTAGTTATTCTTATCTGAATTCATTCACAGCTTAGTCAGGTTATAAAATGTAAATTTTCTGCATTTCTAGCTTGCTTTCGCGTTAAAATAGCTCATTTTCCCTTAAAAACCCATTAAAAAGCTTCACCAAGGCAGGTAATAGCCTTGGCACCAAATTTGGCGACTTTTTTACTCATTAGTGACTTTTTTGGAGACCTTGGCAAAAAATTTCTTATTATCGATAGCTCGATTAAATTGATTGGTTGAGTCGTTAATGGAAATTTCTCCTTTTCTACGAGGCTATATAAGGGAATCGCATCGCGGCCGTCAGTTAATTTTCTCGCCAAGCGGCTACTATGAAGAACTTCCCTAATTAGTCTCTTGCTACTGTTTGATTACAGCCTATTGCAGTGTGTTAATGCTTTAATACAGTTTATGCTGTGATTTTGATTTTGTCAGCTGTTATTTACGCTGTGTTTTCTGGTGAAACTGAAGAAGTTGATACTTGGTTTATAGAACATGTAATCTTCTAGAATATTCTGTAAATAAACTTTTAAGCATCTGCAAGATTCATCTTTCATTCAGAGACACTTCAAGAACCTCGAATAGGCAACAATATGGAAGCACAAAAGAATATGTATGTATTACGATTCATTAAACTATATAGAACTTGTGAGAAAAATACTCAAACACCTGTCACTCATTTAAATATATTTAAACAAGCGTTAATTAATAAAATGGTCGAAGAGGTAGAGTCATTCCAGATTTTTTTTTTTTTTTTTTTCTTTTTAATTATCTGGCATATGCTGACAAAAAAGTTGGCAAACTGATGTCATGAGTATGTGCTCTATTAAAATGAATAATACTTGTATAATTATCGTATTGAAAAATATTACAGAATTAATACGAATTTGTTTTGTTTGTTATGTAAAAATTCATTTCCTAAGAAGAAATAAAATTGTACAAAATTATTTTAAATTACTCTGATATGTTGGAAATTTCAAAAATCGCTGAAGAGCGAACAATTTGTTTTGTCTAAAATAAATTGTTTGACAAAATTTATTTTATTCAAAATAAATTGTTAGGTATTGTGTTTTAGTAGTTCTTTGTTTGTTTGCTAGAATTTATTAATACATTTACGTTGTGAGTAAGTCTGTAATTTAAATATACAATGTGAAAACCTTTTCAATCATGAAGTAGGAAGAAATGAAAAATATCACAGGATGAAATATAAGAGTTAATTAATAGTTGTATTAAAAAGATAAACAATACCAAAAAATGAAAGCATATAATATTTAACACTCAGGGGCTATATATGAATGTGAACAAGTTATTATTTTTGTTCACTTAAGAAAAGAAAAGAAAAAACCCCTTCCCAATCGTAACTTATTTTTGTAAAAAATTTTAAAACAAGTTTATAAGTTTTTAAAAAGTTTTTTATTTTATTTGTATTTTAAAATTATTTTATAAATATATTGATCCAATATATTTTTTTCACTTTCCCGTAAAATATACAGAGAATTATTAATTTCATTCTGAAATATTTATGCATCTTTTATATATTCTGAAAATCTGTACAAATATGTAAAAAAAAAAAAAAAAAAAATTAAATATTTTCTGTGTGGTCTCCTAATATGTTACTTTTTGTATTTGCTGATTATTAACGATCCTAGATTTTATAAAGGGCGCTTTTCTTAGTGAAATTCAAAAGTATGTTGTGGCCACTACACAATTTTTTTCCTGTACAAATTATTTACTAAAACTGTTTTCCATAATGAAGGCACGCGATTTTCATTTCAGAGAAGCACTAAAATGAAATGTCGAAAGAAAGTCAATTTTGTGCTGAAATCTACATTATATACATGCGCATTTTTCAAAAGGTGGGCACTGGACACAAATTATAACTTTAAGCTTCAACAGCAAATAAATTTAATTTTTATTGAGTAGAATTTTTTAGGACTGAGGGCTTATTAGTCTCAATCTGGGATTTTTGCGTTGTCGATTTCGATAGTTGGACATTTGTGGAAATCTAAAATTTATCGAAAATATAATTGAATAATTTGAAAGCGATGTTATAATTTGAAAAAAGAAAAAAAAAAAAAAAAAAACTAATAGTCCTCCGTCCTAAACTAAATTCTGCGTTTGCCAGAATTTCATCAAAATCTTTTATTATTATTATTATTATTATTATTGAAAGAAAAAGAAAAGAAAATTAATAATAATCAGTATCGTTACAAGCGATATCGAAAAAGTTTTTTTTAATAATTTTGAAAAGTGCGCGTGAAATAATATGAAATAAAAATAAGTAAAAAAATGAATAATATGATTTAATGTTTTTGTTTTTCGGGGGCTGCTCATGCATATAAAAAATGCGTATTAAAACGAGTCGAAGAAGGAAGCGAAATAAGTATTGAGTTATATTACGATAAATACGATACATAATATGATACGATATATTAGCCCTATCGTCCAGGGTTAGTAGGCATTTTCGTTGAAAGAAATAGTTTGTTCGTTCGGTGCAACTTGCATATTAGTCCCGTGAGGTACAACTTTCACATTAGTCCCTTGAGGTACAACTTTCACTTTAGTCCCGTCAGGTACAACTTGCACATTAATCCTCTTTAAATATATATATATTTTTTTTCACTGAGCTCTTTATTTTATTCAGAGACAAGAATCGATATAATTTATTGTAAAAGCTTTATACATATACCTTAAAATTGTATTATTTTTGCTAAAAGAGCCAATTTTGGACATTCCTAATGTTAACTGATCCAATGTACCACCAAAACAAAAGCTATAACTTGTTTTCAGGTGACTCTAATGGAAAATAACGAATGTATAAAGGAAACCGACGATTGTTTGATAATTTCATCAACAGTTGTCAGCACATGATTAATCCTTTTTTTTTTTTTTTTTTTTGAGATAGAAGGATTTTTCTAGAAAGATATCATTTGCATTTTTGTTATGTCCAAAAGTAACGATCGAAACAACAGTATTATTTCAACGCAAAATTTAGACAACGCAGTACTTTAGACTCTTTTATCTATCTTTAAAATCATTTTTTAAACTTTTCCGAGTATCTATATATGTTTTTGTAAAATTATTTTGCAATAAATGCACTTTTTTATGTAAGAAACAGGAATGTCCAAATCGCGTAACGATCGAAACGGCGATTATTTTTTCACTAAAGTTATTTTTAAAGATGATCTGATATCTTGAAACGTATAAAAATATATCTATTATTATGTTTTATCTTAAATAATTAGGTGTTTTGTATAAATAAAGCATACTTAGTATATGTAACAATATAATTTTACTTAGAAGCATGCTCTAGTTCCATGTGTACGGTCGAAACAAAATGGCGGCCGCGGCGAAATTTCAGACATGATTTTTTTTAAAAAATAGATACAGAAAAAGTAGTAATACCTCTCTTTATTATCTAAAAAATATTTTGCTATGTTTTACACATTTTAAATATATTTTGAAATTTTTTTGTTTGCGCAAAAGTCTCTTGAATGATTATTTAACACCAATGTCCAAATGGAGTAACGATCGAAATGCCGATAATTTTCTCAGTAAATTTATTTTTGTAGCTAATTCAATGCCCTAAAGCATAATAAACATACATATATATATATATATATATACATATATAACAGATTAAGGATTTATTCACTTCATTAGGAAATTATTTTTTTCTCAGTCATCAATCCTTTTTTAAAACATTGCTAGTTTTCCACAACATATTTTTTTATTACATTATTAATAGATATAAATATTTATTGCAACATTTAAAAATTATCATAAAGCAACTATTTTGATATTTTTTTCATCCTTTCATTTTAGACTATGCCCCCTAAACGTTAGAATTTAGAAGCTTGTATAGAAGCTAATTCAAGGAGCGGAAAAATTTGCAAGCATTTGCAAAAAATGAAAAATTGTGACGCAGAGCGATCTTGTTAAATCCTTCTCTGTTAAAACAATCAAGAATGTGTTACCAGTTTCACAACTGAAAACTGATTATGATATTGGTGACTGGTGTTTTGCAATTTATGATGAAAAGTTGTAGCCAGGTATTGCTGAAAACATCAGCGTTGTTAATAGTACACAAATATTCTCCATAATTTTTTTTACCCCTGGCCCTCGGGGAGACATAGATTTTAACAGGTTTCGTTATCCATCTAAAAAAGAGTGAAAATTTAAAATATGAAGATATTTTATTGAAATCACCATCTCCATTTCGTAATGTGACAGCAAGAGAAGACATTTCTTTTGATGAAGAGATTATAGAAATGTGTATTAAAAAATGTCTGTGTAACTAGTTTTTTTTCATAAAATAAAGAGGATAAATTGTGTGTTAAATATTTCTACAAAGTACAAAGGTATGTTTTTTTGCATAATGTGTAATTCGCCTAAAATTAAGATATTACTTCTAAAAAATAGTAAGTATATTAATACCAAAGTTTACATTTGATTAAAACTTTCATTATTATTACTGGATTAAAAAAAAAAAAACTATATTATTAATTATGCTTAATTATAGAACTAATTAAAACTACATTCTTCATCTTAAGAATTTTTTAAATACTATGTCCAAAATCTGTAACCTACTGGTCAGCAATGTCGAAAATCTGTAACCTACAGATCAACTAATTAAAAGCTTTAATAATTAATTTTCAAGAGCTGTTCTTGTCTTTTAATGTTTGTGTATTATTTTCTAGGCTAATGTACTATACTGTAAAAAAAAAAAAAAAAAAAAAAAAAAAGGCTTTAAATTTGAAAATTTTAAAAATTACTAAAAGTTAACATAATGTTCCCACCTTTTGATAATTTCCCACACACATTATACTCCTCCCGATCACCCGCGGAATTAAGTGGCACGGATTCTGCGGATAATGTAGATCTCGGATAAACCAGAAAAAGATTAAAAATGAGGAGTAAATGTGATTTAAAAAAAAAAAAAAAATCTAGCACAAAAATGCAATTGCATTCTATATAAAATATAATACAAACAATGAAAAAATTCACAATATAGTAAAAATATTTGTATTTTATATACTATAGAATGTAAAAACAATAAAAAGATAAGTGTACTTACGATGAAACCAGGGCGCAATCTATAAGCTAATTTATACACTAAATTAAACAGTATCGCAGATATGCGTTACTTTAATTTATTCCGATACATTTTAAATACCCGCATAAATCTCTCTTAAATACCCGCATACCCTTCAAGAAAAGTGGTGTTAAAAACCAGACGGGTACTAACTCCAGATAAATTAAATACTGGCATGTCTAGTTTCATACTGTAGTGTATAAAAAAATAAAACAAAAGGAGCATATACACTTATTTTTGTTTATTTGTTTGTTTATTGTTGAAAAAACCCTTTATCATAATCCCAACCTCTTTCTGCTTTCACGGATAATCCGCAACGTACATAATCCGCTCGCGTATAATCCAGAGTTTACTGTATTTACATTTTTTTTCCCCAATAAAAGGAAAATATAACTTTGTTTCAGATTATCACAGGTTCAACCATTCGTTTTAACAGTATCGATGAATTCTTTTGAAAGATACCTATATTGAAAATTCACACTTTCGATGACAGGTAATTTAGGAAATATGTCTGCGCTTCAGAAAACAGGTGATGCTTCTACGTATACAAAATGTTTTTTCTGGCTCACTACTAAGTTTCACATTCAAAAGTTAAAGTTAATTCTCATTATGTGCATTTATATGATTTTTTTTCTTAACCTTTACTGCCGTATTAAAATTTAGTTAAAAAAAAAAAAGAAAAAAAAAAAGACAACGCCACTTGTTGAGTGATTGATCCCTAAATGTAATCAACATGCGTTAAAGTCAAGATCCAACTAAATGTGTAGTTTGGTTAGTTTTCATGAATTGGTTCGTAAAATACAGTATCCACAAAATTTTTAATATACACACAGAGACGGACATTTTCTAACAATGGTCAAATCATGCGAAAGACATCTCATAGCGTATAACTCCATCGAAACACGGAGGTCGAAAATTTTCATAAATCCAACACCTGTTTTTTTTTTTTTTTTTTTTTTTTTTTTAAATCTATATCGAAGAAAGTAATACATTTTTTTTTTTTTTAATTCCTTTTTCTTACTTTTTTTTTTCCAACTTTAACTTATTTTAAAACTTTTTTTTACAAATTTAATATTTAACAGTTTTTCATTTATGCGATTCTGTGCTTGATTTACATATTTTCTTATTTATCAATAACTTAAATTACAAATATGGCAAATTCGCTGCAGATAAAACATCATTAATTGCAGCTAATTTGAAGAGGCAAAATTTTCGAGCAAATAAATAGAAAATATATACGCATACAATGAAACTCTTTAAAGTACGCTTTTATTCAAGGGTACCTCCATTTAGGGCTAGTTTTTCCCGGTTCAAAATTTTCACAGTAGGTCTTAATTCTAATTTACTTCTTTTAATGAACCATGCACCTTTTATTTTACTCTTTACCTTGATTATAACTGAAGTTAGTTTCTATTTGTATGATAATAGTCTGTGTGTACAGAAAGGAGGTAAGCGAGAAAACTTCATATTTTTAAATACGCCGCCAGCAAAAAAAAAAAAAAAAAAAAGTCACGCACACAAGCAGACAGACACAGACATTTTTTAAAAATGGTCATATCATGTCTACACCTCTCAAAACATGTAAATCCATCGAAAATCGAAGTCAAACATCTTTACAAATCAAATACTTTCTTCTATTGAATATAGAAGAAAGTAAAAAATCTGGAGTGACTCCACTCGACTTTCCGAACATTGAGTAATTAACAGTTTTGTAGATAAAGTAAAGAAAGAGGAGCTGTTAAAAAACAAAAGAGATAAAACCACAATAAAGTGAGTATTTTTCTCCATATATTACACGATGTTTTATTTAACGCTACTGAACTTTGAACCCATAGATCATAATCATAAAGAATTTTCGTTGTGTCCCTGTAAAAAACCTATAAATGCTAGATTCACCAAAATGCTTATAGTTAGTGCTACAGTGATTTATAATATTCATATAAATTTTCAGCTCAATTGAATAAGGCGTTTAGATGCTATCGCACTTTTAACTAGTATGTTGTGGCCACCACATGACTTTCTTCTATATTTTCCTATACAAATTCACTCAGTAAAAATAACTTATTAAAATTATTATTTAAAAAAATTATCTTCCATGATAATGCTGATGATTTCCATATTAGAGAAGTAGTATAACACTAAATATCCAAAAAAAGTCTATTTTATTGTCAATTTTACATTAATATATATATATATATATATTGTTAAAAATGAAAATAAATCGATAACTTCATTTGAAATTATCTCATATCTATGGTTCAACCATTCGTTTTAAAGGTACTGGCGAGTTCTTTTGAAAGATACCCATCATGAAAATTTACTCCCCTCGAGGGGGGGAGGCGAGGCTCCTACACATACAAAAAAAAAAAAAAAAAAAAAAATTCCCAGTTGACTATCTCTATTATAAATAATTCTGGTAAATTTCATAATGATTATTAAAAAATAATTTTCTTTATGCACATTTATACAAAATTTTGTACTATACCACCATGTTAAAAATTTAGAAAAAGCGGGATGGCAAAGCAACCTGTAAGACAATTTTTACCAAATGTTGATAGGCACTAATTTATGTCAAGGTGCAACTACATACCAATTTGTATGAAATTCTGTGAAGTAGTTCCTCAGATACAGTTGCCACAAAAGTTTGTCACACCCACGCAGAGACTGACTGAAAGACAGATAGACATTTTCTAAAAATAGTCAAATCGTGTTCTACAGCCATCAAAAACCCGAGGTCAAAAATTTTTACGAATCCAATACTTTCTTCTATTGAATATAGAAGAAATTAAAAATTTGGTCCCACAGGCCATAATGATAAAGAATTTTTCTTTGTGTCCCTGTAAAAGAACTGTAAGTGCTAAATTCACCAAAATCTATACAGTTCGTGCAACTGTGACCTATAACATGTGTACAAATTTTTTGTTCAGATTAAATAAGCGTTTAGACGCTATCGAACTTTTAAAAATTTGGCTCCATAGGCCTAATGATAAAGAATTTTTCTTTGTGCCCCTGTAAAAAAACTGTGTACCAGATTCTCCAAACTCTATACAGATTGAGTAACTGTGACCTATAATATGTGTATAAATTTTTTGTTCAATTGAAGAAGGCGTTTAGATGCTATCGCACTTTTCAGATTTTGGTCCCATAGACCATAATGATAAAGAATTTTTCTTTGTGTCCCTGTAAAAAAAACTATAAGTGCTAGATTCACCAAAATCTATAGGGTTCGTAGTATGGTGACTTATAATATACGCACCAACTTTCAGCTTATTCGAACAAAGCGTTTAGACGCTAGCGTGTTCACTCACAAACATACACACATACATACACGCATACATACACACACACACATACATACATACATCATCGTAAAAATAGTGAAAACGGACTCAGGGGACCTCGAAACGTATAAAAACATCAAAATCTCGAATTCGGATTTTTGACATGATTACAATACTTTCCTCACTATAGTGTTCGGAAAGTAAAAATGAAGTTGATGCAAATTTTAATGTATAGACGCTCCCTAAGAAAAATTTAACTATTGCATTAATAACTAGAAGTTTTTACCAATCGATTGGCACCAGCCGCATATTTTTACAGTAATTTGCTGTAAAAATAGTAGAGGGGTGGTCCCCCCCCCCCCCCCCCCCCGATTGTACATTATACTTGTAGAGATGAAGTTTCGGTTTGGAAAAGGAAATTTTGTCATACAACTCAAATATTTAGTTAATAAATTTAAATGTAAAGTCTTATACATGGGTAACGATGACTTTCATGGGCAAAATATAGGTATTAAACCTTCCTAAGATTAATTATTACTACTAATTACACAGGTCTAAATATATATATATATATAGCTTTTTCACAACTGCATGAATTTTTTTTTTTTTTCCGAGGGTACTTAATCCAAAATGACCTTCATTTTTTCCCGCCACATACTTTTTTTTTTTTTTTAAATAGAATAGAATATTTTCGGAATATCTAATTATTATTTTTTTTTTTTTATGTTTTTAATTGCTAGTTTGTAATTGCTGTGCTAATGACGTGATGGCATTGATGGGAGATGATTTATAGCCGAAACTTCTGTCTTGTTTTTAATATTTTTAAATTTTGCTGATATATATAGTATAAATAAATGCCTCATTTTAAATGTTGCTTTAATTATATTCAACTTTAAGACGTAAAAATGTTTAAATATTAAAAATAATAAGCGTTTGCAATGAAGAATCATTAATTTTACTGCATTAAACTAAACGTTATTTCTCATAATTAAACAAATAGTTCATGATATATTTAACATTCTGTGTTCACTTTTTTTTTTTTTTTGGCGGGGGGGGGGGGGGGGGAGGAGAGAGAAGGGAAGCTGTAAAACTTTTTTTAATAATGATCTTCCAAGCACGCTTCCACTTTCACCTATACCACAATTTACATCTCCCCTATGCTGAATTTTGCATATATATATATATATAAGATTTACTTTTTAAAGAATGCTCTAAAATAAGAAATAATTATTAAATATGTTTCTTTTTATAATCAATAATAAGATACCACATTTCATGACTTCACACAAAATTCAACTAAAAATATGCGTTAAAAATAATAATAAGTAAAATACTATACATGGTGGAATTTTTTAACCGCATTTTTCGGTTTCAACCAGTAAAAAAAAATCTAAAAAACAGTTGAAACATCTTGCATACTTTTTTGGTTGCAAACTAGTGTATTAGCATTTCCTGTCAGAAAGCTTTGCTCTATTGAGAAATTATATTAAGTAGAACAATTTGATGAAGGATGTAAAAGAATCCTTTAAAGATTTATATCTCAAAAGCTGTTAATATTCAAACATACTAACATTAATGATTATCACACAGCTGTGTAAATAAATAATATAAATTTAAATAAATAAACCACTTTATTTATACACTGTTCGACATTGAAAATGCAACACCAAGAAGAAATGATAATAACGGAATGAAATTTGTTGGACACATACATTATAGTAGGAAGAATAATTGATTAAAATTTCAGGAAATTTGGAGTAATATGTACTGAGAAAACAGCACATAAAGCAGCGACCTCTGTGAGCAATAGCAGCACATATCTGCCTAGGCATTGAATCGAACAGCGATTGGATGACATGTACGGGTAGAGCAATTCATGAAGCTTCAACACGATGCCACAATTCATCGATAGAAGTTACTGGTGAGTGGTGGGGGCCAGTCGCTTTTCAACGATTAAACAGTCATTTTCATTGGTGCGAAATCAGGAGAACGCGCTGGCCAGAGCAACAGTCGAACACATTCTGTACCAAAGAAGGTCCGGACAATACAAACAACTTGCGGTCGTGCATTATCTTGCTTACATTTTGCGCTACGGAGGCCTCTAATACAGGGCAGAGGGGCAGGCCTTAACTCATCAGAAATTTAATGGCCGCTGTTCAGAGTGCCAGGAATACGAACATGAAGTAATCGACCCGTGTATCTAATGGAAACCGATAACATCATTGCAAATGATGGACAGTATGTGATGTCGAATCCCAGCTGGCAATGTGCATTATTCATAATGCCGTTAAATACGGATAAGTCAAGCTTGATGCTGTAAACAGGATTGTGATTTGTCTGAAAAGTGACATCACGCCATTCCTGCGTCCAGGTTCATCGTTGATCACACATGAATGGCGCCCATATCAGTGATGCAGTTTTGAGGGTAATCAGAATTTTGGTAGCTGCATACTGAGTCACCACCTGGATTGATGCTATGTTGTACCATTGGATACACGTCCCGGTCACCTCTTGTTTTCATTCCGCCACTCTGAATACCAGTCATTACATTTTTGACGAATTAAGGCACATAGCTCTGCCCTATGTTCAAGGCCTCCGAAGCGCAACATTTAAGCAGGACAATGCACGACCGTAAGTTGTTTGTATTGTCCGTACCTTCTTTGATGCCGAATGTGTTCGACTGTTGCTCTGGCAGCGCGTTCTCCTGATCTCGCACCAATGAAAATGACTGTTTAATCGTTGAAAAGTGACTGTCCCCCCACCACTCACCAGTAACTTCGATCGATGAATTGTGGCATCGTGTTAAAACTTCATGAAGTGCTTTACCCGTACATATCATCCAATCGCTGTTCGATTCAATGCCTAGGCAGATAAGTGCTGTTATTGCTCACAGTGGTCGCTGCTTTATGTACTGTTTTCTCAGTACATATTACTCCAAATTTCCTGAAATTTTAATCAATTGTTCTTCCTACTATAATGTATGTGTCCAACAAATTTCATTCCGTTATTATCATTCCTTCTTAGTGTTGCATTTTCAATGTCGAGCAGTGTATTATTTGCTGTTTAAATTATGATTTGTTGAATAACCTCTATTAAAAGACCATCTATATATATATATAGCCAATTTTCTACAACAACTCAGAGGTTTCACTGTATATATTTATTCTTTATTAAACATTAATTTTTTTTATTTTGTACAATGCATCATCAGAATGTTTCTTTAGAATTAAAGTAATGTTAAACAAAACTTCAGCTATTGATATTTTACACGAAACGTTCATTATCAAAATAATCTTATTCAAGACAGCAGCTTTGTCTACTGCTCGCAGATTTTTTAAGAGTAAATTACCCCAGCCTCTTGTAAAATTCTGTGATAAATTAAGTGACTTAAAACTGATATACTTAAAAGAGAATTGTTCAAATAAACTTAAATTTTTTTTAAGTAATTTTCTGTCAATTTGATACTTATTTTAATAATCGTTCAATATTGATGTTAATTAAGTAAAAGACATCTTTACAATTTTTACATATATATAGATTATTATAAGTAAATTCAAAAGATGTTTTTCAACATATAATTTCAACAAACATCAAAATAGCAAATATTTTGATAATTAACGACATTGAAAAAAAAAAAAAAAAAAAAAAAACAGGGAAAAATCGCATTACATTTTCCACTAGTAATTTAAGAGAGTAATTCCTTGCTCTAAAAATTTGAAAAATTATATTCATGTAAACACGAATCAAACTTTAAGGTACTTCTTTTTTATAAATATTTTATCATTGTTATCGAATTTCAAGAGGAGTTTGCGTTTTTTTTTCCATTTATTTTATTCATTTTTCATTCAGTGCATTGAAATATATTGAAACTGATAAATTGCGCTACCTTTGACATTACTTATACATATTTTAGATTTATGCAGACATTTCTTCTGACATTTTTCTGAAAAAATAATTATTTGTATATATAGAGAGAGGGAGAGATTATAAATAATAAAAATCGAAAAAAAAAAAATTTAACTAAAAAAAAAATCTTTTAATTAAGATTTTTTCTTTTTAGTTATTTTTATTTGGTGAAGGCATTTTGGTTTTTAAGGCTCGACTCTCCGTGTTACAATTTTTCCGTCTTTGGTCACCAAATCCCGCGTAATTGTACGGAGAAATTTCTTTATATAACTATTTATTATCTAATGTATTTTTTTAAATTCCGTTATCACATTCGAAATATTCACAACATTAAATTAGCACTTGCTTTCCCAAAACTGATTTTTTAAATTTGTAATATTTCATTTTAAAGCTAAAAAAATGAAAAAAAAAAAAAAAAAAAAAAAATGCACTTAGTGAAAACTCGCCTTTTTGAGCTAAAAAATTATAAAAACTTAATTTTTGGAAAATGAGTACCAATTGAACGATTGTGAATTTTCAGAATGTGAAAATGGTATTAAATATATATAAGTTTATACATATTACTAATGTGTAATTGTATAAACCAATTTCCCAATAGAAAAATAGAAGCGTTATTTTCGGCGTCGTTAGGGAAAGATTCCCCTACATGTCCTCAAAATACATATACATTCAATTATAATGCGAACAAAATATTTTTGACAGCAGCAATTCGGCAAAAAATATAATCTCATACATCACGCAAAATTTTATGACTCAAGATGGGGCAATGGAGCGGAAGTACACACAGAAAAATAAATTGGTCACAGTGACCTGCCAAAATGCTCAGCTGACAATACAGAATTGACTAACCAAAATAACTGACTAGCCAAAAAGTGCACTTGCTGAACTAGT
The DNA here is from genome assembly GCA_963930645.1 of Salticus scenicus. Taxonomy (NCBI): domain Eukaryota; kingdom Metazoa; phylum Arthropoda; class Arachnida; order Araneae; family Salticidae; genus Salticus; species Salticus scenicus. The sequence continues at coordinate 149,251,812 of OZ005650.1, forward strand.
CTCCAAAACTGAAAAGTGTACTTGCTGAACTAGTCACCGCAACTGAAAAGTGTACTTGCTGAACTAGTCTTCAAAACTAAAAAGTGTACTTGCTGAACTAGTCACCAAAACTGAAAAGTGTACTTGTTGAACTAGTCTCCAAAACTAAAAAGTGTACTTGCTAAACTAGTCACCAAAACACTACTCCAGACTAGGAAGGTTAATATTATTAGACAAAGAAGGCTAGTCGATAATCATAATTATCTGACCAGGAAGGTTAGTCAACAACCGCAGTTGCCAGACAAGGCAAGTTAGTCAGAATCTGCACTTGATTAAGACGGTTAGTCAGCAGCCAACAGGTATCTTACGAAGCAAGCTAGTCAATTTTCAATGAATATCTGGAGAGGCAGGATAGTCAAGACTATTTACCTGACTAATCTGTCTGGTAATATTTGAAAAGGAAAACTAGTCTCTATTTGACTAAGCTGCCTCATAATATTTGTGGAGAAATTTTAGCCCGAAAAAAAAAATATTTGACTAGCCTGTCTCATAATATTTGAGAGAGATTAATCAAAAAAATTTAATAGATTAAAATCCCTCATATTTCATGAGGAAGTGGCCTCATACTTGTTTGCAGGGGCTTTTGAAAAAGCATTGTTGTTAGTCTTAACTTCATTACTTTTGTAATCGTTTAATTTTTTTCCCCGTTCAAGATGTTCAACATTGGAAAGACATTTAAAGAACTTTTCTGAAAAAGATTACTTGTCCATCATTTGGAATAAAATACTCATAGCTGCCAACTTTTTCAATTTATTACGGAATGCTTCGCCCTTTTCTTCGTGCCATATTCTTTCTACAGTAATTTTCATTAGCATGTAATTACAATTAAATATGAAGGCAATTACTCTTCAAATATGATTTGAAAAAAGGGCGGTACTAACAAAATTCCTGAATCAATTAAAATAGTTAGCAGCTATGAATACTGGAAATTTAACAAACCTAGTGAAACAAAGAATTCGCTGGTTTAAAACTTCCTACATTTATTTTAGTTCTTTCCCTACATTTATTTATCATTAACACATGCATTTATCTCGCACACATGTTCAAGAAATGAAAGTTCGGGGATCAATTGTGTGTTGGTGTTGCATATTAAGGCCGATTGACATCACGAGAGTCCTAGGCCTATTGGAGCGTTGCCCTCCGTGAGGGGGGGGGGGTCTTTCTAAGTGGTCCTACTCCGTATTTTACGCAAGTTTCAGAGAAAACCACGGAAAACACCGAACGACTGGGTCAGCGTACGCCTCCTTGAATCCCACTTTCCGTCTACTAACTTAGAACGCAGAGCCTTATGGCTGACGTCATCACAGACAGGCGAACATTATCATCACCGGCTGTGAGCGTTTTGTTTGGTGTCAGCTGCGATTTTTTTCCCTTTCCTCTTCATAAAAATAAAAATTGAATGTAGTAACAGAAGCAAATTTTCGCAACTACAATATTGAACTTGCTTTATTTAAAATCATTTGAATAATTTAGGGATGATTGGATTTAGCAAAAATTTCTGAATTTAAAACCAGTTAAAAAACAAACAAGAATACTCCAATGGCAATATCGTTCCATTTACAAATGAAAATAACTTATTTTCTAAAAGAGATTATAAAGATGCTTTCTTACTCGCCCCCCCCCCCCCCCTTAAAAAAAAAGTTTGAAATGTTATATTTTTTAAAACTGAATTTTTCAAGTTTTCCGATATTTACGAACAGAATTCTTCCCATATTTAATTTCAGTGGACAATGATAAAATAATAAATAACTATGTAATATTAAGAGGCATATCTAATATAGTTAAAAAATAAAATAAAAAGCAAATAAAATAATCATGTAAAAAAATATCCAAATAACGGGAAATAAATTATTGGAATAAAAAACTTTAAAAGTTAATATTATTTTACATGCACAAGAACAAAGTACTGGATTCCTGAAATTTTTGAACACCAGTTTTTGATGAACTTATCTGGATACTGTATCTTTCGAATCGATGAACATGATTTAATTCAACTTGATATTTAGTTTGACCTTGACCTATATTGTGCTGATTACATTTGGGGATCAACAACTAAACATGTGGTGGTGTCATCGCGTTTTTGCGGAATTTTTTAATAGGTAGTATAGGAAAAAATTTCGCATGAGTTTACATAATGGAAATTATTTTTGACTTTTTAATATGAAATTAAATAAATATGTTTATAGTAGCAAGAGTCAACCAGCTAAACAAATTGTATATGTAAGCGCATCGCTTCCGCCCTCTTGTAAGAGTAAATTTTTAGTATGGGTATCTTTCAAAAGAACTCGTCAATACCTTTAAAACTAATGGTTGAACATAGATCTATGATAATTTTAAAAATATATATGTATCAATCTCCCCCCCCCCCCAATTTAAAAAATAAAATAAATAAATAAAATTGAGAAAAGTAAAGCACATATACATATATAGAGAGAAATTTAAGATTTTTATTTTGAACAAAACAGAATTTATTAAAAATAGAAACTTCCCCAAAATTTATTTGCTGTTAAATTTTCATTTAGGTTCCTATGACCATTATTAAGATTAAAAAAAAAAAAAAAAAAAATCATGCTTTAGTGCTTTTTTAAAAAAATTATTATTCAATTGTATAATATGAAATTCCTGCTCATAATCCATAAAAGTTTCTTAAAATTACTGGGTCTTGAATTTTACAGTCTCCAAATTTGTTAACAGATTACTTTATGACATTCAAAAATTTACATTATGACATAAATACTTAAATGGTATCTAACCATAAAGGTTACGATATACCAATATTGTTGCAGTTAAGTAAAATATAGTTTCCACTAAATAAATAAACAATAACTAAAATAGTTTTTATCTATTAACCCCTTCCACTCCAGGGACGTACGTGCGTACGTCCTAGTGTTAATGGCCATTAATACCATGGACGTACGTGCATACGTCCAAAGAATGTATACGATACAATAAGTCCAACGTTGTAGTTGTATCAGAGAGAGTGATTTTATTTGTCATATGGTATTTTGAAATTGTATTTTCATTACTGACAACTAGATAACGTTAGTAGTCTGCGTGACCTATTAGTTTTGGCTACGCCAGTTGTTTCGTGGTTTCTCGCGGCTGCGGTTTTGTGTAATTTTCGCTCCTCTATTTTGTGTGTTTTGCCGGTGTTTGAAACTGTGAATAATGTCTGATTCTAGTGATTCGGATAGTGATTATATCCCCGATTATGACGAACTTGAAGATTCCAATGATGACTTTACAAGTGAAGACGGCGAAAGCGATGATAGTGATGATGAACCACTTACAGCAGTCATTGCTATAAATAATTGAAATACTTTGATATGTATTCGTATTTACTACCTTCATTAATTAAATCTATTTACTTCACAACAAAATGCACATTGTTACTTCGTTATGTATTGCATTATTTCAAAATTATAATCTGGTATTTCACATATTTACACTACAGCTAGCCTGGAGCGGAAGGGGTTAATTTATTTTTGTTGGATTAAATAATAAATAATAAAGTGTCTTAAATTATATATAATGTGTATATTTACTCTTTTGACAGACAACACACAATTTTGGGGTGAAAAGTTATCCTTTATGTATAACAGAGAACTGAGATTTTTGATACAGCTGAAATTCTTTGCTATATATAAAATATGAGCTGGCGTGACTAAGCATAATTTTTGTTTATAGACTGTTTCTTAACATGTGTAAAAAGGGGTACTTATTTATAAATTTTACTACAGTACTCAAATTCTCACATCTCTCCAAAATTTTAATTGCTTAATATCACTACAATATTATAAAGCTAAAAACACTACAATAAATTCACACACATACGCGCACGCGCAAACACACACACACGAAAAAAAAAAAAACAATTTACATAAAGCAAGTTTATTAAGCATCAATCTTGATTATATGAAAAATTATAAAATTACATTTTAACACATCATAAAATAAACAAATTTAACAGATAATATTTATAATTATGAAATGATCTTTCACGATCTTCAATTTGAAAATTATCTTTCACGATCATCCCTTGAAATATGCTTTTCAGTAGGACTCACTCTTGATATTGTCTTGTGAGGACAAATTAATAGACAATCCAGAAAAATACATGGGATAGCACCTGCTTTCAAACACGGACGATGTAAAGGAACACAAAATTTCTTTTCATCATAGGCAAAAGTTTCATAATCTACATCCGATTTCTTGAAATGTTTCTCAGAAACCTGTTAAAAAAAAAAAAAAACTGTAGCATGTATTATGTTACTACCTTAGAAAATACGAGGACTTTTTGCAACTTTACAATAAAGTTGCGTATATATATATAAATCCAGTTTAATAAACATAATGCTTCAAAATAACCTTTTCATATATTAAGTTTAGATCTATTGTACGCAATACAACCTGAGATGTAGCTTTCCCTTAAATTGCGAACATCGCTGTATAGCAGCGACACCTTTTGAGCGATTGATGTAAAAAGTTGGCATAAACTAATTTATGTTAAGGTGCATCTACATATAATTTTATATGCAATTCTGTGCTGTTCCTGAGATATAGCCTTTCCTGAATTTGAGAAAATCAATATATAGTAGCGTCACCTGCTCTGTAATGGTACCAAAAGTTGATAGGCACTAACATATGACAAGGTGCATCTGCATATAAATTTACATGCAATTTCGTCCAGTGGTTCCTGAGATACAGTCACCACAAAATTTTTGTCACACACAGATGGACAGACATTTTCTAAAAATGATCAAAACGTGTAAATCCATCAAAAACCGGAAATTGAAAATTTTTCTGCATTCAATACTTTTTTCTACTGAATACAAAAAAAAAAAAAAAAAAAGAAACTAAAGAATAGCATGTATGTTGCTTTAATGCAAAGTAATTTTAAAATAAGAAAATAATATAAAGAAGTTTAAGCATAATTTTAGATTTAAAAACAATTAATATGAAATGATTGTGTTTCTATAAACAACAATATAAGAACAAGAGAAGTTTAAATTAATTGCTAAAATTAAAATTGTTATGTGAAAACAAAATTTAAGACGCAAAAAAAACCCAACTCATTCAAAAAATTTATGTTTAATCACTCACAGCTAATTGCTCAAATACTTTTTCTTCTTCCTTTTTTTTTTTTTTTTTTTTAACTTTCTTCTATATTCAATAGAAAAAAGTATTGGATTCATAAAAATTTTCGACTTCCGGTTTTCGACAGATTTTCACGTTTTGAGAGGTCTGGAACAAGATTTGACTATTTTTAGAAAATATCTGTGTGTATGACAAAAATTTTGCGGCAACTGTATCTTCGGAACTACTGTTCAGAATTGGATATAAATTGACATGTAGATGCACCTTGAGCTAAATTAATGCCTATCAACTTTTGGTGCCAACCGCTCAACAGGCGCTTCTATACAGCGATTTCTACAATTTAAGGAGAAGATATATCTCAAATTCTATTGCGTATGAGCAATGAAAACTTGATATAAGAGAAGGCCATTAGGAGACATTATGCTGATTCAATATGAATGCTTATGATCGACAGGTGGCGCTGCTATACGATTCCCGCAATTTCAGGGAAAGCTATATCTCAGGAACTACTGCGCAACATTGCATATAAATTTATGTTAATGCACCTTAACCTAAATGAGTGTCTGTCAACTTTTAGTGTCAACCACTCCCCAGGTGGTGCTGCTATATAGCGATTTTTTTTTCAAATTCGCCATATTAACTCCCTTTTAAATACCCTTTTTTATATAATTAATGTTTTCCGGTCAATAATTGAGCATGCCAAAGTTTTGGTAAAAGTTGGTATCTCAAAAGCGGCTCTAACGACTTTCTTGAAGTTTGTTACATAAATTCCTTTTTGATACCCTTTATCATGTATTATGTGGTTATTACAGGAAAATTAAGGTTATTCTGATTAGGTCACAGTTTTAGATCTCGGAAATTGGTGTCTAAAAATATAATTCATAATTTTTCTTAATTTTTATTTTTAACTCGCTAAGGAAACTCGGTTTTATGTCTTTACACTTTTATCAAGTTTCTCTTACTTGAAAATTCCTAAAAAATGAATATAATATCTCTAAAAAGTTCATATAATGCGTGTAATAGTGGGTAATGGAAGTCTTGTGGTTGTTTCACACTAGATTTTTTTTTTTTTTTTTTTTTTTTTTTTTTTTATCATGATAAAAGTTTTTTAGACGAATGAAATTTTAGTGTACTCTTTGTCTCTGGTATGTGCAACCTCGAATTTTTAATACAAGGAAGCACAAAAATGCTCTTAATATTGGAAAGTCTGGTAATCTATATGTTTATGATTTTACATTTTTGTTTAAATATGAATAATCTTGTATCAAAATGTATGTATGTAAAAAAATCTGGTGTGAAACAACCACACGACTTCCATTACCCACTATTACAGATATTATATGCATTTTTTAGAAATAATGTGATCAGAAGACATAAAATCGGCCTAATGCAGAAGACACCTGACAAAGTTTCCATAAGAGACAGCTGATAATATATATATATAAACATCTGAAACAGAGCCTACATAGTGAGTTAAAAAACAAGAAAAAAGTGATAGAGTTATTTTTTGACACACCAATTTTCGAGATCTAATAAAACTGACCTACCTAATCAGGATGACATTTAATTTTCCTGTAATAACCACGTAAACATGAGAAAGGATATCTAAAATGGATTTATGTAACAATTTTCAAGAAAATCATTAGAACCGTTTTTGAGATAACAACTTTTACCGAAACTTGGCATACTCAATTATTGACAGAAAAACAATAATTACATATAAAAGTATACTTAAAAGGGAGTTAATATGGCGAGTTTGAAAAAAATCCATACAGCCGTTTTTAAAGGAATGTACTTGCGAGACCTGAAATTGAGTTATTTATACTGGGCACCTATCAATTTCTTGAACTAACCAACTATGTCATTCGACAGGACATCTAATATAGTGTCTTTTTGAGATACGGACCTACGGTCCCACTTCCGGTTTTCCAATTTTCACCAAAATTTGGAAAACGCATCTGTACACTTGTCCTGTCTCAATTCCAATGTTTCGTAGTTCTATCATTATTAGTTTCGGAGATATGGTAGCCAGACGATTCCACACATACATACACACACACACTGACCAATTGACAAAAACTACTTTTTTTTGACTGATGAGACCTGAAAACGTGTAAATCAGGAAAAACTCGATATCAAATTTTTCGACCGAATATAACGCTTCCATTACTTACAGTAGTAGGGTAATGGAGTAAAAATGCGATTAGCAGATATTAATGTGAATAAAATAAATTGAAGGAAATTTTAACAAGAAATTAATAATTTTAACAGAAGAACAATGATGTTAATTATTATTTTCTAATTCTATTAGTAATACAATTTACTAAGGTATTTAAAATCCTTTCAAGAAATATTTTTTCGCAGTTAATTGTAAAATTTTATTTAAAGGTAATTCAATAATATATTTCAATTATTATTATAGAAAACTATGTGACATTGATACAAATTAATACATTGTAGAGAAAACAATTTAAATGTATTAATAATATGGTAATACAAAACATAATAAAAATACAAGACACATAATAATAATCATGATGGTAATCAGGCCCTGATTAACGCCAGGGCATGCGGGGCAGTTCAGAGCCCAGTTTACCCATTTAAGGGCCCGGGGCTGTGATAATAGCGGAGCCCCCCCACACACACACACACACATTTTTCTTTTTCTTTAATATGAATGTTTATCATTAGATAAAATTTTACAATGGTCATGTTAGAATAAGATTCTCATTACATTTAAATAAACTCTGAAACTGTTTGCAAAAAGATTAATTAAAACAGAAAAAAAAATATTAACAACAAAAGAATCTAACTCACCAACCAAAGGAAAAGTTATTGCATCAAAAACTTTAATGAATATACTTTGCAGAATAAAAAAATGAAATTGGCTTCTTCCTAGCCTTTGCCGCGCTGAAAATTTCAATTACATCTTTAAAATCCAGGTTGCTTGTTAAATCGTGCTCTGAGCACAGCATAGCCAAACACTTCAGCTTATTCAGCTGCATTTTTGTTCTTCGAAGAGATAGAACTCTCTCTCTAATTTGGAGTTTGCTCTCTCGCCTTCGCAATTTGATATTGGTAGAGTTAAATAAATACTTAATGCAATAAACATATTTGGAAAAATCTCATTTAACTCGTTTTTAAACATATGATCATAAATATGTATCGGTGAATTTTTAATCATATTTATTGAAAATTTATTTTTCCAACTGAGTGAAAATAATGCGTGGACCGGGAGTCAAACCCCGGATCTTTGATTTTCACTCAGTTGGAAAAATAAATTTTCAATAAATGATTTTTTTCCCAATCTGTTGATTGTGTGATATTAATAAATGTATTTATTCCTCCCATTGTTTAATGTTGTTTTCCATTACCTGCGGCTTATTCTGTCGAGCTATCTACATGATAGACCAGTTGCTCTGCCTAAAGGTTGTCTGAGTGAGTAATGCCCATTTAATTGTCGGCCTAGATAGCTCAATTGGTAGAGCTTTGACCTTGTAAGTCAAAGATTCGGGGTTCGACTCCCGGGCCAGGCATTATTTTCACTCAGTTGGAAAAATAAATTTTCAATAAATATGATTTTCTTCCCAATTTGTTGATTGTGTGATATTAATAAATATATTGTTCTCCCCCCCCCCCCTCATCTCTTGAATGACTTTTGAAATTTTCAAATGTTAATGCATTTTTAAAAAATACTTAAAATTTATTTTATTTTTTTTTTTTTTAAGTTTAAGTACTAAAAGAAATTTTCAAAAATTTGTCTTTTTAAAATATTTTTACATAACAGTATCAAGGATTTAATTTTTGACTGTAAAAACAGAATTAAAAAAAAAAAAAAAAAAAAAAAAAAAAAAACTTGTTTCTATTTACTGGGGTTTTTTGCCCCTACCTAGGGCCCCCTTGGTCATTGGGCCCGGGGCTGCAGCCCCCTCTTTAACTGGGCTCTGTGGCAGTTCCCTTGGGCCCCTTTCTGGAATGGGCCCCCCAACAGGCATAAGCAGAAATTTTGCAACCTAAAGACCTCTTGTCACTGCAAGCCCCCCCCCCCCCCCCCCAAGAATAAGCTTGTGCCGGAACTCGAGGTAGCCCTGATGGTAATAACTATGAACTGAAAAAGAATTTTTAATTGAAAGAAATGTTTATTGTAAACTTTATTCAAAGATATTTAAGCACTTTTATCAATTATTTACTAGAAAATGTTCACAAAACTGTCACGCAAAAAATAAATATATCTATATTAAAGCAAAATAAGAAATACTCACACGTAGATATTTTTGGAATGGCTTTTATCCAAGCTTTCTTTATATCATCAACTTGAGGCAATCTGTACAGTTACAATCTTCATCATAATTACTTCTACAGGCATATTGCACCACTTATAAATAAAAAACATAAAATGAAAAATTAGTATATAATAGTGTATATTAGTACTATATAATAAAAACTAGAATGTTGTGGCCACCACATGACTTTTTTCTATATTTTCCCATGCAAATTCACTCAGTAAAAATAATTTATTAAAATCATTATTTAATAAAATGATCTTCCATGAAAATGCAATACGATTTCCTTATTAGAGAAGTAGTATAACACTAAATATCCGAAAAAAGTTCATTATTGTTCTCGATATAACATTAAAAAAAAATAAAAAATATTTTGTTTGTTAAAAATGAAAAAAAAAAAAAAATCGATAACTTTATTTTAAATTATCGCAGATCGATTGTTCAACCATTCATTTTAAAAGTATTGGCGAGCTCTTTTGAAAGATACCCATCATGAAAAATTATTCTCCTCGAGAGGTGACTTCCCCCCCAGGGGGAAGGTGATGCTCCCACGTATACAATTTTTTTCCCAGTTGACTATCTGTATTATAAATAATTCTTGTAAATTTCATGATTATTAAAAAATAATTCTCTTTATGCACATATACAAAATTTTGTCTTATACCACCATGTTAAAAATTCAGAAAAATCGGGATGGCAACGCAACCTGTCGAGACAATTTTTACCATAAGTTGATAGGCACTTATTTATGTCACACACACACACACACAGATAGAGATTTTCTAAAAATGGTCAAATCGTGTTCTACACCTCTCAAAACGTTTAAATCCATCAAAAAGCGGAGGTCAAAAATTTTTACGAATCCAATACTTTCTTCTATTGAATATAAAAGAAAGTAAAAATAAAATGAAAAATTAGTAAATAAAATAATATTTTATGACTTCTAAGCTGCATTTATTTATTAGCTATTGTTTTAAATTAATATTTACAGAATATTAAAAGCAACGTGTTAAATTATAATGTGACATTCGCATGCATAATTAAATATACCTAAATGTAAACACTTTTAAAATATTAATCTCAATAAGGTGAATATTAAAGTATAAATTATTACTTTCTTCTATATGTATATATAGAGAAAGTATTGGATTCGTGAAAATTTTCGAACTCCAGTTTTCGATGGATTTACACGTTTTCGGATATCCTGAACATGATTCGACTGTTTATAGAAAATGTCTGTCTGTGTGTGTGTATCAGAAATTTTGTGGACGCTGTATCTCACGAACCAATGGACGAAATTTAACCAAACTTGGTATTTAGTTAGACCCTGACATAAACTGTTGCTGATTCGATGTGGGGATCAATCGCTCAACAGGTGGTGCTGTCATCGCATTTTTTATAAACTTTTAACCCTTGTTTTTATTTAACATGGCAGTATAGGTCAAAATTTGGTATAAATGTACATAATGAGAATTATTTTAATCGTGTGGTTGTAAAATTAATATGAGTTATTGATAATAGTAGTAGTTAACTAGGAAACTACTATTGACTAAATTTTGTGTAAAACTATATAGATTATAGAAGAAAGTCATGTGGTGGCCACATCATACTAGTTTTTATACATAGATATAGTAATAAGACATAGATTAATCAGCGAGAGGGAAAAGTGATACCTTTTTTTTTCGGGAAAAGTCACTCTAATGGCTGCCTTTCCCCGAGTAAATCACACACAGGGATACACACGGATAATTTTGTAAATAAAAGTTATGAATAATTTATTTACTAAAGGTAAATGAACAACTCCAGATACAGTTTCAAATTCATTTTTCTTTTTTTCAATACTCTCTAATGGCTGATTTTAGAACTTTTTTTCGGCATCAAAATTTTTTGCTCGATAACATGGGGATGATACATCTATATACAGGGCCCGATTAAGCTCTGAAGCTAGGGGAAGCTCAGCATCATTTCGGGGCCCCCTTTCATTTCGGAAAGTCTGGTTTTCCTGTTACATATTATAATATAAAAAGGCTATAGACCAAAAAAAAAAAAAAAATGTGTGTTTGTTATTATTATTATTATTATTTTCATACATCTGGGTGGTTTCTGCACAGAACATCAAAATCATACAACTTTTTAATTAAGAACATTCAGATTTTTGAGGTTAAATAATAGATTTTTCCCGAAATAGTGAGTGTTTTGTCTTGTTTTAGGTAACCTTTCTCAGAAAAAATTCAATCTCAGTGTGAAAATATGAAACAAAAAATTCAAGACCCTGTTTTTAATCCTTATGGGGCCCCCTCTTAAATTTTAGAGAGGAAGCTCGTGCTTCCTGAGCCTCAACTTTTTGAAGAAACGTTCATGAAATAAAAGCCAAATCTTAAAATTATATTCTCACTTTAGCATATTTAAATACAGAGGGGCGGTACTAACAATCTGCCGGATTTGGTTGGCTGCTCTGTAAATATAATTATGAATTAACATACGTAAAAATGCATGTTATGTTCTATATATATATATATATATATATATATATATATATATCGCTTTTTCTTTATACAGACATGGTGCAAGCTTACAGAAAAAAAAGGCTGAACTTTTCACGACCCCCCCCCTCTCAAAAGTGGTATCAGGCAACTGACACAATATAAATTTTTCAATAATAAAAATAATGATAAATCTGATTGCATACATGTACACACAATAAACAAATCAGAACAATAAATCTTATATTGAATATCTATAGAAGCATTGTTTGCTGGGGCAATTGATTAGTAAAATAATGTAGTTCAAGTTCATTAGGAAGATGCAGTTGAAGTGCTATTTCTTTTTTATTTTCTCCAAGTTTGAATTTGAGATTTCTTGAAAACCAATCACATAGAAATTTCTAATATATTGCACAAATTCAGGCTGACCTCCCCCTCCCCCCTACACACGTCCAAAAAGTTTGAATGCGGATTTGCATTAATCCCAAGAATAATAATTTTCAAGCTTAAAAAGGTTGAATTCAGCCTTAAGAGGCCTCTCCACTTATCGTTCTCAGAAGCCAGAGCCAATGTTATTTTATGGAGAATTTCGCCCCATTATAACTTATTAGCTAATATATATTTTTAAATTCAGTTTTCACATTCAGAAACTTTTTAACTATTAAACAGTTTATCGCTTTCTAAAAATTATTATTTTTTATTTTTATATTTTATTTTGAGGTTGTAAAATACGAATTTTCGCAACGTGAAATTTTTCGTTTTTTGAGCTTAGAAATGAAATCTTAAAAAAAAAAAAAAAAAAAAAATCAATTTTTAGAAAGCGATAAATTGTTTAATAGTTGTGAATTTTCGGAAAGTGAAAACGGAATTTAAAAATATGTATTAGTTAACGAATTATAATGGGACAAAATTTCCCATAGAATGACATTGGCTTCGGCTTTCGGGGACGATAGGTAGAGAGTCCCTTTAAGGCTGAAACGTAACATGTCTGTTTATATTATAAGCTAGTTTACTTATTTTTACTTGCGAATTTTTAAAAATAAATTCAAGCAGAATATGCGATTACAATCAAAACATTTAAAATAAATAAAAAGCTTTATATACAAATAAAGTGAAATTACTAAAATATGCTTAATATCACGAGTACAGATATTTTGATTCCAATTCATACACTTATTTGACTACAGATAAAAGTATAATAAACTATCATTAACGTTACATTATCAGTATTGATGTTATGTACAGATTATTCTAATATTAATACCTTATAAAAATATTCAGAACTCACCCTTATATTTTCTTGAATTACTTCATAACCTTTGACTTTCATAGACGCAGCCGACGAATCTATCATTTTTCGCTGTCGCACGTCGCAAGACGGGAAGAAAAGAGAAGTGCATGCAATGCAATGGCTTTTCTTCTCGTGTTTACAGGTTTACACGCATGTCCACGAAGAAACCAATCGCCTGCTAAGCTGACGTCATCAGATTTTTTAGAATCCGAGGCTCACTCATTCGTTGGCAACGGCCGACGCCGAACCTGATAAAAAAATTTCATCAACCCGGAAACCGACCCGAACCCGCAATAGAGAATTTTTGCGACCCGAACCCGCTTTCTTTACACCCGAACCTGACTTTTCATACCCGAACCCGACTCGGAAAACGAAAACTAAATGAACATTACTTATTCATCTAAAAATCATGCAAAACAAGGTAACGTCATATAACATCATATAAAATAAAGTAAATTTCCATTGTCACACAGTCGGTAAATTATTTTAAAAATCTGGCGTGAAACAATACGACTTCCATCGCCCTCTATTACACGTATTATATGCACTTTTAACCTTTTGGAGATAATGTGATCAGAAGACACAGAATTGAGCTAATGAAATAGATAACTAAAAAATTTTCCAGTAAGAGAAAGTTAATACACGTTTTCGGTAAACGCATAAAAACATAAAGACATAAAATAGAGTTTACATAGCAAGCGGGAAAAAAAAAGTTTTTTTTTTTTTTTCTTTTTCTATACACTAATTTCCGAGATCTAAAACTGATCTATCTGATCAGGATGGCTATTAATTTTCCTGTAATAACCACGTAAAACATGAGAAAGAGTATTTAAAATGGGTTTATGTAACAATTTTCAAGAAAATCGTTAGAACCGTTTTTGAGACACCGATTTTTTCAAAATTTGGCATATTTAGTTGTTGACCGCAAAACAACAATTACATACAAAAAGATATTTAAAAGAGGGTTAATATGGCAAGTTTAAAAAAAAAAAAAATCCATACAGCCGTTTTGAAAAGAATTCACTCGCAGTACCTGAAAGTCTGCTATTTATGCAGAATTCCTATCAATTTTCCTGAACTAACCATATCATTCGAGAGAACATCTAATAGAATATTTATACAGCAACTTGGAAGAAAATCGTTAGAGCCGTTTTTTGAGATGTGGACCACCGCACTTTAGAATAAAAAAAAAACGAGGAAAGAATGGCTAAAAATCCATAGAAAAAGCATGGGATGAAAACGAAAAAAACTCAGAATGTCAAGTATGGAAAAAAAAAAAGCCTATACCGGAAGAAATAATGCGGCAAAACTGACTAGAAAAAGACATTGACCGAGCGGGAGAGTGGGTTGGGGCATTAAAGCTATAGTCGGGGGTTTAATACGACTCGCCTAGAATGTGGCTCGGCAGTGGCTTTTTATCACTTCCTATTTCGGATGTCCCACTTCCGCTTTTCCAATTTTCACCAAAATTTGGAAAATTCATCGGTACACACCAGTTCTGTCTTAATTCTGAAGTTTCATAGCTGAATCTTTATAAGTTTCGGAAATATGATAGTCAGAAGATTCCCCACACACATACACACAGTCTGACAAATTGCCAAAAACCATCTTTTTGGACTCAGGAGACCTTAAAACATGTAAATCAGGTGAAATCTCGATATCGAATTTTTGGACCGAATACAATACTTCCATTACCTACGGTTAGTCGGGAAATGGAAATAAAAAAATTCAAAATGTAATTACTTATTGTATAAAGTTAAAAATTAAAAAAAAAAAAAAAAAATCTGAAAAGTGGATTAATAATAATGTTTAACCATTTATGCGAGTTGTGGAATTCAAGAACACAAAAATATGCATTAAGTTCAGTATTACAGTAGTTCATTGTTTAATTCTTATATTCTTAAAAAAATTAATATATCAATAAAAATAAAATAAAGTAAAAAGTGTATATTTATTTATTGCTTTCGTTCGATGTGAATGTTTACTTTACTGTAATGTAATAATCTAGATAGCACGGATATGATTCATAGATAACATTTGCTTTCCCACGGAACACTTTAAATTCAAATGGTCAGCAAATTACATTCCTCCAGTTGCAATTAATGCATTGTTTATTTGTTCTAGAGTAAACGATAAAGAATATTATCTGCCTTGATGAAATCTGCTTCCTAAATGTCTTCATTTTACATTACTTTTTACTTTCATCTATATTCAATTGAAGAAAGTATTGGATTCGTAAAAATTTTCGACTTCCGTTTTTCGATGTATTTAGACGTTTTCAGAGATCCAGAACACGATTTGACCATTCCTAGTATGTGTGCGTGACAGAGACAAAAATTTTGTGGCGACTGTATCTCAGGAACTACTGCAAAGAATTGCATATAAATTTGTATGCAGATGTACCTTGACCTATATTAGCACCAATCAACTTTTGGTGCCAATTGTTCAACAGGTGGCACTGCTAACAGTTTTTTCCCCAGTTTCAGGGAAGGTAATACCTCAAGAACTACCGCGCAAAGTTGCATATAAACTTATATGAGGATGCACCTTGTTTTTAATTAGTGACTGTCAACTTTTGGTGTCAATTTCTCAACAGGTGGCGCTGATATACCGCGATTTTCAAAATTTCAGGGAAGACTTTACCTCAGGAACTACTGCACAAATTTGCATATAAATTTATATGCAGATGCAACTGAAACATAATTTAGTGCTTACCATATTTTGTTGTTAATTGATCAACAGGTGGGGCTACTATACAACGATTTTCCCAATTTAAGGGAAGGCTATATCTCGGGAACTACTACACAGAATTGCATATAAATTTATCATTAGATGCAACTCGTCATAAATTAGTGTTTAACTAACAACTTTTGATGCCAATATCTCAGCAGTTGGCTCTGCTATAGTCGATTTCCGCAATTTCAGGGAAGGCTATATCTCAGGTTTTATTGTTTATAATCAAACAAAACTGGCATGTAAGAAGGCCATTATATGACATTATGCTGATTTAATTTGGATGCATATCAGCCTATAAGTGACGCTGCTATACTGCATATTTACCTGAGAATGGGATGGCTATATCTCATCTTCTATGGCATATAACTGTACGGAACTTGATATATGAGGAAAAAATTATAAATACGCATTTTTTAAGACTTTACTTATCAAGAATTAAACTTTCTTTTCTTATATTTAGTGCTAGTTTTTTCTAAAATGAAAATCATCTGCATTTACTATGGTAGATAATTTTACTAAAAACGAGTTTTAATAAAATATTTTTACTGAGTGAATTTCTAAAGGAAAATATAGAAGAAAGTCTTGTGATGGCCACAATATACCAGTTTTGAAATGAAGTTTCAATAAGTATTTCCTCTATATTTTCTGTATATACAAGTATAAATGGAAAAAAAAATTTCAAAATTTCGTTCACATAAAAGCGAAAATTGAAATTCACTAAAAATAAAGATATATATATATAATAGTATGTTGTGGCTACCAAAAGACTTTCTTCTATGTTTTCTAATACAAATTCACTCAGTACAAATAATTTATTAAAACTATTTATTATTCATTAAAATTAACTACCATAATGATGAATGCAGACGATTTTTATCTTAAAACTTACACAAAATTTATAAAAAAAAGACAATTTTATATTTTATAAATATTATATTATAAAATGCGTTTTCATAAAGGCTATCTCAACTATCTCTCAAATTTTGTACAATTACACAACATAGAAGTCGAGATATAGCTTTCCCGTTCTGGGGGAAAAAAGCAGTAAAGCAGCGCCACCTATTGGTCGATATGCATCCAAATTGAATCAGCATAATGTTTCATAATTGTCTTTTCACATACCAAATTTTTTTTATTATGCGTAATAGAACCTGAGATATCCCTTTCTCTTAAACTGTGGAAATCGCTGTATAGCAACGTCACCTGTTGAGTTTTTGGCACCAAAAGTGAACAGACAATAATTTATGTCAAGATGCATCCACATATAAATTCACGTGCAAACTTGTTCAGTAATTTTTGAGATATACAGCTTTCTCTTAAATTGTGGAAATCGCTGTATAGCAAAGCCATCTGTTGAGCGATGGACACCAAAAGTCGATACGCATTAATTTTAATCAAAGTGCATTTACGTATAAATTTATATGCAAATATGGGCAGTAGTTCCAGATATACAGTTGCCACAAAATTTTCGTCACACACACACAGAGACAGACTGATATTTTCTAAAAATAATCAAATCTAGTTCTGGAGCTCTCAAAGTGGGAAAATCTATCAAAATCCGAAAGTCGAAAATTTTTACGAATCGAATACTTTCTTCTATTGAATATAGAAGAAAGTTAAAGAAAAAAAAAGTGAATTGTGAATTTTTTTTAATTTCTAGAACGTAAATGCGAGGTTATACAGTGAAAAAGATTTAGGATTTTCTAATTTTCGCACAGTTTGTACAAACGATACGTATTAGTTTCGTTAAAGAAAAGAAAACGGATCCAGATATAAATACGGATCTATTTTTCTGGTGGATATCCGCGGATACGGATACGAATATATACGGAGCTCCGATACACAGTATGTTTAAATCTGTTTTATAGTTATAAATATGCCTACAACATTATGTTTAAAATTATAAGAAATATTTTGAAAGATGTTCTCAAGTCGATCAGACTTGTTGAAAACTAAACCTGAACGCGACCAGCAAGAGAAATAATTTTGTCAACCCGACCCGACGGGTAAAATCGTGTTACCCGACCCGATGCAGGTCATCCGATAATAAAATAAGTTTAAGAATTGAGAACAAGTTTTCGGAACAAGAATTTGGAATTAGTGAAACATTTAGAAAATTAATTAATTAAAAATTAATTAGGGAGCTGTCGGTGGATTAGTGGGAGATAGAATCATTTAAGTGTGTAAAATGAGGCTTTAATTTTAATGGAGCTTTTAATTATATTACATATATATATATATATAAATAAATAAGTAATCAGAAAACATATAATATATATAATCATATTAATTTCACTTCTAAAATAATTTGTTGAAAAGCATAATGCGATGTAATAATTACGAAGTGAAAACTTCTTTAGGTGCAATTTATACATTAATTTATTCAGAGTGAATCCTTTTGGCCCTATGTTAAAATAACTTTACTCGTTTTATAAAGTCGTGATATCAATTTACGTTTTATAGTGACCAGCGAAGCGGGCGTAGCCTGCTATTTTATAATAAAGAGCACATAATAATAAAAAAAAAACAGTTCTCTGATTCATCCTGGCGACAGATTTCCGTCTACTACATGATGCAATCTCTTTCGATGTTTCGATTGTACTTGAGTATAGATTTTTTTTTAATCTTTTTTTTCTTCTACATATTAGTTTTAAAATATTTTAATGTTAGTTTCCTTGAACTTTGTGTGGTTTTTAAAAAGAATTTTTTTTTTTTTTTAAATACATTGGAACAAATTTTGCCGCTTAGTGTCATTTCTCAGTGGAAAGATATTTCTATTTAAGTTTTCGTGCAGGGAAAACAGATTTCAGACTTTTAATTTTAGTTGGGGTAAAAAATTAAATGTCTGTTTTCAAAAAAAAAAAAAAAAAAAAAAAAAAACCTCTTTTTCTATCTGTTATTAAAAATTGCCGAGCTCCTTTGCTATAGTTTCATGTCATACTTAGAAAATTATTTATTAGATTTAAAAATACAAAAACTGGAATTAGCATGACACAAAGTTCTTATAAAAAATATGCGTTTCCCAAATAACTTTAAGCGTAATTTTCTTTTTCAGAATTAATGAAACTGACACTATCCCGCGAAATTCGATGGGTTTATTTTTCGATTTCGGTTGACTAACTCAAGTTGTCAGAAGGAGACAAAAAATAAATAAACAAATAAAAAAAGAAAAATTAAAGAAAAAAAATAATAATGCTGAGCTTTTGGACTAGCCAAACAAATCTTCTTAGTCAATTGACAAAATAGGAATAATTTATTTTTATTCTCTCATCTGACTAACCGGTCAAATTTGAGGAAAATGAAAACTGTACCTGGGAAATTAGTCATCTGACAAGTTTTAGAGCCAAAACGGATCATCAGACGAAACACATTAAAGATACATGGTAAAATAAAACGACTTTTGTGTCTCATGACTAAATAGGATTGTCAGGTAGTGTTTTGATTGTTTAAAATTTTGCGTAATTTTGTGCAAACTTGTCAATGTACTTGACAAACGTTTAGTGTCACAAAGATGGCACGTCTCTTGACAAGTTTCGATTTTTCATTTTTCTGTGTGTAGTTGTGAATAAAACGACAGACAGCTATAGAGTGCCTAAGCCACGCAACTCAACTCATCTCAAAAGAAAAATTGCTATCACTGAACGAACTCTGAGAGAAACGGGAAAAAAAAAAGTTCGAGCAATGAATCAAAATGCTGCATAGATTTAAAGAGCAAAACTGAGTTACAACGTTAAGTCAGGGAAGTAGTTATGACATAAAAAATATCCATTGTTTGACATTAAACAATGAATAATTGTACTTACGAATTTACTTATACGGTTTGTGTAATTTACTTATACGGTTTGAGTACAATCTCCAACTTCGCATTTTTTTTTTTTTTTTTTTTTTGTTAGATACGTAGCCTTTTGTTCATTTGTTTTAAAGCATTTCTAATTAATACATTTCTGCAAATTTTGTTTTCTGTCTTTTGTTATTTTGTTAGGTTTTAATAAGAAGTGTATCAGGACGGTAAAGATATTTTAACTACTTCAAGATAGTTAAAGATCATTGTTGATACGTTTATAAACATTTAATTGTTTTTAAATACAAATAAATACATATTAACAAATACTATAATATACATGTAGAAACATACACACAAATATATGTAATTTACATGTAAATGAATTATAAGGATAGACACTTTAGATGAGAATTTATTAATATTATTATACACTAACTTATCACAAGTGACCAGACATTTTTGATTTTATACACTTTGTTAAATATATCAAAAAGTACTGGGCTAATCATCTTGAAACTTCAGGAGTATAAACAACATGTTATACCTCAGAAACCTTTCGACAGCCCCTACCTGCCTGGTCAATGGAACATGTTATACCTCATATATTTCAGTAAAAGTTTTGCCCTGAAAGCAAAAGGTGGACCAGCAAAAAATGAAAATGTAAAAAGTCATGCTTCATATGAGATCTGACTGTAGCATGTGATGATAATGAGGTTCTTCCCTATTTTCTGTATAAATTATTATGACGGTACAACATATATTAATAGATATATAACTGTTTCTTAAAAAAAAAAAAAAAAAGTCACTTTCTTAACGATAACACACAAGTCATTAAACCCAATGCAAAGTCATTTTCAGGAAACTTGTCATACTACATTAAACACAGCATACTGCAATTTATTTTACAAAAATATTAAATATCTAATGAAATATGAGCAATCTTATTAAATAATTTTTAATCACGCATGCTCAAGTTTTAACGAAATTACAGTTAACGAACTTTGTATTACCATTGATTGAATCAAAATAAAAATTTTACTAAAACCCCTTATAGTTCAGCATTTATTTGAGAGGAACTAAAAAGCATTTAATTTTATTGTGTGCTACTTTTTTTTTAAATTTACACGACATTAGTTTGGTGTTTTAATATAAAGTAGCTCAATATATTTGGATAATTAATTATACAAATGAAATTTTGCTAAATCTAGCTCATGCGCATTTAAAAATTGTTTAGGAAAAATGCTCGCATTTTATTAGATGTTTAATAGTTTTGCATTTTGATTGCAATATGCTGTGTCGGGTCTAATCTTGTATATCAAGTTTTCTGAAAAAGGCTTTGCACAAGGTTTAATACATTGCGTGTTTTAGCTAAAAAAGAGACTTTAAATAAATAAATTAATAAATTATATACCCATGAATATATGTTCTAGCCTCATAAACATTTATGCAGGCAATAAGAAAGGGCTTCATAATCATATGCTACAACCAGATTTCATTTCAAGGATTACTTTCACAGGGCGACCCCCAAACATTTTCTTCTGATTCTTTTTTTTTTCTTTTCTTACTGGTCCCTCTTTTATTTTCGGGGCAAAACTTTCACTGAAGTATATGAGGTGTAACATCTTATTCACACTCCTGAAGTTTCAAGATGATTCTTCGAGTACTTTTTGAGATATTTGAAAAAACGTCTGAAATAGAAAGTGTCCGGTCATTTATGGAAAGGTAGTATATATCAGATTAAAGACCTTAATATTATCTACATATTTATATTAGTACTGGAATATTTTAATGTGAACAGTTTTTAAATAAATTCATATTATTGGAATCGAAAAATAAATAAAACACCTTTATTTGTTTCCTAACAAAAGTAAAATAATTGCATGATTCATACCTGCAGGGCCCGACTTAGACTACGTGGAGCCCCGGGGCAAGCCTATTCTGGGGGGCCCCCTTGCAGTGGCATAAGAGGTCTTTAGGTTGCAGAATTTCTGCATTCGCTTGTAGGGGGGCCCCTTCTAGAAGGGGGGCCCAGGGCATTTGCCCCGTATGCTCTGCTGTAAGTCAGGGCCTGCATACCTGTAATTATTTATCGTATAATTAAAAAAAATACCGATATTTTTTCTTTAATATTTATTGTTTATATACTTTATTAAAAATTTATGAGAATAATAACACTTAAAATTTTATAAAATTAAAAAAGTTAACAATTTTACATTTGGCACAGTAACGTTTACATCTACATATTTATTAGTCATAACTATTCTTATATTTTTAGATAATAATAGAAATTGCAAAGAAAAAATAGTGATGTTTTGATGTAAGTGAATATACTTTTTGTGGAAAAGTTAAGTAGTCTGGTATGTTATTCCCACACCTTTCTCTTACCCGGCATTTCAATAATTTAAAGATAGATTTCAGGTTAAGTCCTACGATCAATAAGGTAATATGATAAAGTTCATTCTACTTTAAAAATAATCTAAAATAGGTTTAGGAAACAGTTTAATTTGACCTATTATTCTGTGTAAGGAGGGTTGCTGTCCCTTCAACCCTCCGTTCAATTATAGTTTATACATCTATTTAAAATAATAATAATAATAATAATAATAATAATTTCAAGGCTGTTATTAATTTATCTTCAAATTTATCTGTCTTGATCAAATTTTCAAGTTACAACCTAAGACGAACTTCAAAATATAAAATTTTAATTTCCTGCAATTTATTTGTATTTAAGTTATGCTGATAACAGATATACATACAGATCAACCGCTAAAAATTGGACTTTCGTATTAAAAGTATCTTAAAACTTAATATTACATAAATTACTAGAGTTAAAAATAGAGCATCGAAAAATACTTTGTTTGTAGAATGGACATGGAAAGTTTATTTTTCTTCCTGAGCAGTGTTTGTCGACATAGCAAAATGTAGCAAAGCACTTTCATTAGTTACGTTCAAATAGAAAAGAACATTTAGCTTAATTTTAGGTAACCCTGTATATTTTCTATAAACTATATGCACATCACATTGTGTACTTAAATTAATTTTTATATGAAAAACACCTTACACAAAATGAAATACACATCCAGCAGTTTCCAAGTATAACCCCAATATAACCAAATACATTGGATAGCCCTGTAAACGAATGATGGACTTCCATAATGCAATCGACACAAAACGTGTTTTTATGCATATAAAAAATATATTCGTTATATTTTGTTTAGGGTGGCCAGTAGATGCTACACTGTACTTACTAGGAATCCCCCCTCCCCTCATAGACGTAATCATGGACGTACACTAAGTTATCTAAGTCCGTGGACGTAATGTATTTGAATTCTCTTGGATGTCCCTGTACACGTACCATTTGCTTGATCTCAACGAAACGTCTAGTGTAGCATCACTATATGATAGAGATTCAGAATACTGAGTTTGGACTTTCTGCTTTTATTTGTTCGCCAGATATTCTGACATAAAATAACACAAAGACTAACAGGAAAAAACATGATATTTAGATTAGAGTGATCTCAAAACGTGTAACTATGACAAAAACTCAATTTCGAATATATATGAATAAGAGAAAGTAATGATAATATATTTTATGATATAAATACCTTAATTATAATTTAGGGGAAATTTTTCCTTTTCTTTTCTTTATTTTTATTTTACTTTTTATAAAATTTCATCAGAGGTCGTCTACTGACGTAAATTCTATTTTTATTAAACAATTTCGCTTTTTGCTAACATTTTTTTGCAATTTTAATCGACTGCATCGACAATTTTCAAAGTTCACTGCGCATATTTTTTTTTTTTTTTTTTTAAGTTTGCTGTATTATTAATCCACTTTATAATTACTTCTTTTCTTCTTTTTAATAAATTATTAAATACTTTTAATGATCCATCATAGAATTTTTTTTTCTCTCTCTCTATAGATGTTGTACTACCCTATAATTTCATTCGTGCAATTAAATCCTCGCCAGGTCAGTTCTATTCATTAAGTCTTTATTCGTCTGAAGCAAGTCTGAAAAATACGTATACTTACACAGACAACGTCCTCATAGATCATTATATCCGTACGTCTCGTAGCAAACCAAAATACATTTATTTTAGTTTTTATTCCTAGTAAACTTTACATTAGCATGAAATTATCCGTCTAATTATGTAAGTTTAAATATGGTAGACAGTTTTAATTTCTTTTTCCTGTCCTTAGAGGGGTTAGGGGACCTTTTTAAAATTTATTTATAAACGATATTATTTGCTACTGTTGCTATATTACAACTTTTTGTAAGCCTACATACAAATAAGGAACGTTTAAATGTATCCATAAAATGATAAAAATATTTCGATCAAATTTATTTTCTGTATTAATCGATCTTAAAGTACACATAGTTATAAACCACAGCTAATGTTAATTTAATTTCAGGTAACCGTAGACAATCAAAGTAATCCATAAAACCTATAAGTGCTTATGGGTTTCGAATGTTATATATATCTCTATTTATTAAATTAAGGGGGGAGGGGGAGTACACATTTTTTAGCAAATCGAAGAGCAACATTTTAATTATATTTTCTAAAATTTTTATTTAAAAATAAGAAGCCCCCAAGCAGTTCTACGTTCAAAGCTGGTAGATGAGAAGTGCCGGGTTCGGTCCCAAAAAACACATCGACGTCGCCATTCGGAGTTTTCCGTGGTTTTCTCTAAACACGGGAAAGACCCATACGGATGGCATTTCACCTACAGGCCTAGGACTTTAGCGTAGTCAACCAGCCTTAAATCCTACAACCAACCAACCATTGGAAAATAAGTTTGGAAAATTCAGCCGTTGGGACCTGGTTTCAGAAAACCCTTCAGAAAGAACTGTCTTAGAAGTTGTCAGGATAATTCATGATAGCTCTATCTTAAATATATATATTTCTGTTGATAAGTATAGTATAGCTCGTGCTTAAACTAAAAATTAAAAAGAAAGAAAAAAAGAAGTGAAAAGCAGAGTTATATGCAGAAATAGTTAAATTTTCGATATACTTTACCTCAGGTTATAGTTTTGTAAAATAAATTGTAATAAAAAAAAAAGAAAGGAAGAAAGGAAAGCACTAAGCACTAATCAATTCAAACACTAAACACTAATCAATTCTATTTTGTAGAAGCCTGCAAAATTCGAATGAGATCGATGCATTACTTCTTGAGAAATCGTGTCCGCCAAATTCGAAAATAATGTTTTCAGAAAAAAGCGGCCGAGTGGTTCTGCGCTTAAAGTTGGTAGAAGGGTAGTGCCGGGTTCGATTCCAGGTCGCGCTCAGAGACCTAGCCGTTCGGATTTTTCGATAAGTTTCTTCGAAACTCACGTAAATATAGACTAAAACCCCTTAGAAAAACCGCCCCCCCCCCCCCAAAAAAATGGTTGTCACACTGCTCTTGGTCTAGGATCTATGTGTAGTCAATCAGCCTTAGTCCCAAAACACAGAAAAAAAGTCATTAAAGTTTTAAGTGGGAACAAACCGAACCTAAAGAAAAAACTACTCATGCAACCCCTTAACTGTTTCATGCGAAGGCATATTGTAAAGTTTTAATTATAATTATTAACAAATACGCAAGATATCTGGATAAAATTTAATCCATTCACCCTTACGTACACACTACTGTAAATTACACCTATACTAGTATTGATTTGTTCGGTTTTTGGAAACAGTAAATTGAAGTAACTTGCATCTTATGTCGGCCTTCGAAAGGTCAGAAGGCTCTACTTGGAGAAATATGTAACTTTTGATGGTGACAATGTAGAGAAGTTTTAAGGCTTCTCTTTCACTCTTCTAATTTCTCCGTCTCAGGTCACGAAATGCCATGTAATACTATAGGGAAAATTTGTTTATAGAATACTTATTACCTAACGTATTTTATTTAATTCCTTTTTCATATTCTGACAACTGTTAAATTAGTACTTGTTTCCCTTTTTTTTTTTTTTTTTTTTTCTTTTTACTTGGACTATTATTTTTTATCTGGATAAAAACGTCGTCGCCAGTTTTTGTAGACCAGTTTTGTGTAACACCAAAATAAATTGGAAATATCAGTCCTATCGTTACAAACTAGGTACCAAATGAAAGAAACTATTTCATTTGGTACCGAATTCAGGTTCTGAATCCAAGGGTGCAAAGAGTTTTTCGAAACAACTATTAGATGTTTTAAAATTAACTAAAGTATGAAATTTAGGTAGCGACACTTCATTTTAATTCATTTCAGTCATTTTAAAAAGTACGTGGCCCAGTTTTATTGTCAGAAAACGAGATAAAAAATAAATTAAAATTAAAAATTTTACAGATTAAAATTAATAGTCCTCCGTACTAAACTAAATTCTGTCTTTGACTGAATTTTTACTTTTATTAATTATCATGACTGTATCTATAATTTTATATATATTTCTTTTTTTTTTTTTCCTTTCAGCTAAAATATGAGAAAATTGCATTTAGTTGAATTTTTGCATTTTTAAACACAAAATTAAAATATTAAAAGAAAAAAAAAAAAAATTGGTACAAATCTAAAGGTTGTAATTTTTTCGAATGTGAAAACAGAATGAAAAAAATACATAGATAATGAGTAATACTTTAAATAAATTTCCCCATAGAGTTACACGATATTTCGTGGCCGGAGAGAGGAAAATTGCAAGAGGAAGTGGTAACCTTAAAGGGTCTACCCTTAAAAAAAAAATCTGGAGTAACTCCACTTGACTTTCCGAACATTGAGTAATTAACGGTTTTGTAGATAAAGTAAAGTATGAGGAGTTGTTAAATAAACAAAAGAGAGAAAATTATAACAGGGTGTTTAAGTATTTTTCTCCATATAGTACATGATGTTTAATTTAACGTTACTGAACTTTTAGCCCGTAGATAATAAGGAATTTTTCGTTGTGTGCCTGTAAAAACCTATAAATGCTAAATTCACCAAAATGCTTATAGTTAGTGCAACAGTGACTTATAATATTCATATAAATTTTCAGTTCAATAGAATAAGGCGTTTAGGCACTATCGCACTTTTAAAAATTTGCTCCCATAGGCCATAATGATAATGAATCTTTCTTTGTGTCCCTGTAAAAAAACTGTAACTGCTAAATTCATCAAAATCTATACATTTCATCCAACTGTGACCTATAATATATGTGTAATTTTTTTTTTATCAGTTTAATAAGGCGTTTAGACGCTATTACACTTTTAAAAATTTGGCCCCATAGGCCATAATGATAAAGCATTTTTCTTGGTGTCCATGTAAAAGAACTATAAGTACTAGATTCACCAAAATCAATAGGATTCGTGCTACGGTAACTTACAACATACGTACTAACTTTCAGCTCATTCGAGCAAAGCGTTTAGACGCTAGCGTGTTTACTCACACACATACACACATGCATACATACACACATACGTACATCATCATAAAAATAATGAAAACGGACTCGGGGGACTTCAAAACGTGTAGAAACATCAAAATCTCAAATTCGGATATTTGACATGATTACAATACTTTCCTTACATATGTATGTTCGGAAAATAAAAATATGTAAGTGTGTGCGTACATGCGTGTTAAATATGAACAATTCTGAACATTTTGGTGCTTCTTTTTTTATTCTGTGTTCTTTGTCTAAAAAGTTATAAACAAATTTATAACTAATGTCAATATTAAACTTTATTGCATTTGCTTTAAATGAGTATTTTTAGTTCCCTATCATACTAGAGGTATGGGAATCTTAGGTAATCATGAAATTTTTCGACCTCGTTTTTTTTTTTAACTTTTTTACACGTTTTCAGGTGTCAGGATTCCGAAAATGACAAAATTTGCATGGTGTCCGTCTGTAGGGTGTCTGTCAGTTTGTTAGTCTGTGTACACGATATTTCAAGAACAAATTGTCGCAGAGAAGTCAGATTAGTTTTAAATTATTACTTTCGACACTAGCAAGAACCCTATACATTTGCAACATTCGAATTACAAAACTTCGTAAGTTATTAGAAATTTACGATTTTCTTAACATGGGAGAATAGGGCAAAATTTCACTTAAACGGGCATTAAATGGAAAATTTTTACTGTTAATATGTCAGACAAGTTTTAAAATATCAGTTTTGATGCCAGAATGAACACTAGTATTTATAAACATGCTAATTTGAAAATTTCGCTAGTTAATGGAAATTTACGAATTTCTTAACAAGGCAGAATAGGGCAAAATTTCACATAAAGGTCAATCTTGAGGGATATTTTCATCGTAAAGATGTCAGACTACTTTTGAAATATTATTTAGGTTACTGGCATGAATATCATTGACTATGAATCTCCCAATATAAAAATTTCGTAAGTTATTGGAAATTTACGAATTTCTTAACATGGCAGAATAGGGCAAAATTGAGCATAAACGTCCATTTTGAGGATCATAAATATATCAGACAACTTCAAAATAACATTTATGACACTTGTTTGAGCATGATTGACTACAAATATTCTAATAGGAAAATTTCGCAAGTTATTCGTAATTTAAAAATTTATCAACATAGCAAAATTAGGCGATATGCCATATAAATATGCATTTTGGGGATTGTTGCATTGGGAATAGTAGCATGAAAACTAACCAACGAAATTGACCCCAATAAAATAAATTAATAGATTAGAATAAGATAAATATAACGAACTGAATGGTAGGTAGCCTATTGGGCGGGGATTTCATTCTATCACTGTGTCAAGCGTTTGATCAAATCCATTTCTCTTAACATGAATATAGTATGTCCTGCACTAGAAATTTATGAGAATATACATATGATGGGGAACTGAGCAGAGTCCACCTATGCCAACTAGTTTCAAAAGTGTTTTTCTACGATCCGCAAGATTTGTTAAAAAAAAAAAAAAAAAAAAAAAACTTCTTTACTTTTAAATATAGAGGTTTTTGTTGAATATTTAAAGAAATATTTCATGAGTCCTTTTGAAACTTTGGGGGTTTAAAAAAAAAAAAAAAAAAAAAAAAAAAAGTCATGCCACATATATTCCGGCAAAAATATTGTCCTAAAAACTAAAATATAATCTTTGGGATCACCCTGTAAAAAAATAATGCTTAAAATGAGTTGTTGCTGTAGTATATGATTATCAGCGTTCTTTGAATTACATATATAAATTTATACGAGAATTGCACATATATTAACGGAGATATAAAAGTTTATTTAATAATATCCACATTTTCCCCCCCACGTTTTTTATTCATAACATGCAAGGTTTTAAAACAAAATCGATGCTACTTTAAGTAAACTTTACATACGACATTATAGACATAACATAATGCAATCAAAATATGAAAATATTGATTATCTCATGAAATATGAGTATTTTTACTAAATTTTTTACTGCACATGCGCAACACTTAACAAAATTTCTTTAACAATAATTTATTAGCCAAATGTGTAGACTAATCCTTAAAAAGTCCCCAAGCAAATGTCGTTAAAACTCGGAAAGAAATCATTGATAGAAAAGATGACTTTCAAGTACTTTCAAACACATCACATGTAAAATACTATTTATCCATACTTTCATTTTGAATCGACTGACAGTCATGGACATGGACACACTGTGCATTTCTCAAAACATGGGGGAAATATTTGAAAACCACTTTTTTACTAAAATTGCCTATATAATCTTTTGAATATTATAACTACAAAATATTAAATTAGCATTCAAA
The DNA here is from genome assembly GCA_963930645.1 of Salticus scenicus. NCBI lineage: Eukaryota > Metazoa > Arthropoda > Arachnida > Araneae > Salticidae > Salticus > Salticus scenicus. The sequence continues at coordinate 149,281,214 of OZ005650.1, forward strand.
TTAAAAGACTTTCAAAAATAAATGGAACTTTTCAGTATCAAATTGAAAGACAAAAGTGAAAACACAGTAGCTGTAATTATTAGATAGAATAATGTGTATAGTCAATATTTATATTAAAAAAAAAAAATGTTTTAGTAATGATAATCGTTTTTCAAATATTTTCCCCACTTTTTTAAACCTCCTTGACGTTTTGCATGTTTTTGAAAGTACTTGAAAATAAACTTTTCTATCGATGACATCTTTCTGAGTTTTAACAATATTAGCTTGGGGATTTTTTTAGAGTTAGTCTAAACGTTTGGCTAATAAATTATGTTAAAAAATTTTTGCTAAGTGTTACGCATGCATAGTTAAAAATTATTTAGTAAAATTACTCATATTTTATGACATAATCGATATTTTTCTATTCTCATTACATTATATTTTGTCTAATGTAGTATGTATGTAAAGTTTTCTTAAAGTAATATTGCTTTGGTTTTTAAAACCTTGCATGTTAAGAAGAAAAAACATAAAAATATTGTGAATGTTATTAAAGAAACTTTTTATATCTCCGTTAATATAAGTGCAATTATCATATAAATTTATATATATAATTAAAAGATAATCGCATACTACAGCTACATCTCACTTCAAGCATTATTTTTTACAGGGTGATACCAAAGATATTTTTTGGTTAATTTGTGACTGATCCCCTTTAAGCTTTGGGGACAAAATTTTTGCTTAAATATATGTGGCATAAAATGTTTTTCGAACCCCTAAAGTTTCAGAAGGATTCATGAAATGTTTCTTCAGATATTCGACCAAATCCTCTAGATTCAAAAGTGTGCCTTCACTTATATCAGGTACTGGTATATCTCGAAAAGGTTTTAATAATTATTGAAATCTTGCGATACTCTTTGGTATATGTGAAAGTTAAATGTGTAGTCATTCATATTTTATGATAACATTTAAACAACTTAGACGATATTAACGAATTTAGGAATAGTTTTACTTAAGAATAACACATACGTGTGAAAAAATTGGCGAAAGGCAGATGAATAATATTTTATTTATACTTTCTTCTATATTCAATAGAAGAAAGTATTGGATTCGTAAAAATTTTCGACCTCGGGTTTTTGATGGATTTACACGTTTTGAGTGCTGTAGAACACGATTTGACCGTTTTTAGAAAATGTCTGTCTGTCTGTGTATGACAAAGTTTTGTGGCAACTGTATCTCAGGAACTATTGCACAGAATTTTAAACAAATTGGTATGTAGTTACACCTTGACATAAATTAGTGCCTATCAACTTTTGATAAAAATTGTCCTACAGGTTGCGATGCCATTCCACTTTTTCTAAATTTTTAACATGGTGGTATAGGACAAAATTTTGTATAAACATGCATAAAAAGAATTATTTTTTAATAAACATTATGAAATTTACAAGAATTATTTTTAATAAAGATAGTCAACAGAGAAAAAAAAAAATGTGTGTGTAGAAGCCTCGTGTCCCCCCTCGAGGGGAGTAAATTTTCATGGGTGTCTTTCGAAAGAGCTCGTCAATACCTTTAAATCGAATGGCTGAACCATCGATCTGCGATAATTTAAAATTAAGTTATCGATTTTTTTCATTTTTAACAAAAAAAAGTTTTTTTTTTCTGTAGGGGGGGGATATTTTGTGTTATACTACTTAAAATGGAAAATTATCATGGAAGATAATTTTTTTAAATAATAATTTTAATAAATTATTTTTACTGAGTGCATTTTTATAGGAAAATGTAGAAGAAAGTCATGTGGTGGCCACAACATACTAGTTTTTAGGAAAATATTATATCAGATTTTCTAAAATAGTCAACCACATAGTTAAATTTAACTTTAGCAAATTTTGTTCTGTTTACTTTCATTTATCCATATAAGGTATTGTTATTGTTTTTAATTTTCTGAATGGATTTTTTTTTCTTTCTTCTATAATTACGTGTCTTGAAAAAATGAAAATCTATAAATCCCAAAATCAGATTTTTAAGTTTGTCTATGTGTGCGGCTCTGTCATCAGCATAACTTAAAAGCAGCTATTTGCGAGAAGTTCAAACACGGCATTCTATATCTGTCATTTATATATATATATATATATATATATATATACACCGTGACCAATAAGTTCTCATACAACTTTTGAAGCACGTTAAAAAGTTGTACATATGTATTACTTTAGTCCCAATTATTTTGCAGCCAATTTAGTGTAAGGTATAAAGCTATTGCAAGTGTAATTGTTGTAGTAATTATAATTTTTCTTTAATTAGGTAGAATGAAGAAATTGAGAGAAATTGTGATAAATGAATTCGTCAAAGAAGAGCAGCCGGTGAAACTTTCAGAGACTTGAAAGCCCTGGGGGTGAAGAGATAGTTCATTTACAGAACTATCAGAAGGTATAATAAGACGTTCTCTGTCGATGACAGAAAAAGATCTGGCAGACCGAGGTCCGTTCTGACAAAAGAGGCTGCGAAAAGGGTCAGAAAAAGGAAAAAACGAAACGGACAAAAATTTGCTAGAAAACTAACACGAGAGCACAAAATATCGAAGGAGTCAATGTTAAACATTCTGAAAAAGGACCTTGGGTGCAAGGTTTGTAGAAAACTTAAAATTCACGGAGTTGTAGAGTCTGCTAAGATGAAGGGGAAGCAAAGGGTGGAAGAAATTTTTGCTTGGCACGCTGGAGATGAATTTGTCTTTTCAGACGAGAAACTATTCAGTTTAGAGCAAAGTCTCAATCCCAAAAATGACAGAGTATGATCAGTTTCTATTGATAACATCCCTGAGAGACAACATTACGTTCCGCGTTATCAAAATGCTTCGTCTTTGATGGTTTGGGCCGCTATTTTCAAAACAGGAAATCTCCCGTTAGTCTTCGTTGATAAGGGGTTAAAAATCAATGCCGAATGTTATAAAACTGAGGTTTCTGAAAACGTTTTACTCCCAAATGTCCAGAGTATGTATAGGGCGGAATATTTCTGCTTCCAACAAGATGGTGCCCCTTCTCATACCGCACGTATGGTTCAGGAGTGGTGCAGTCAAAATTTAGCTGACTTTTTGCCAAAGAACGAATGGCTCCACAACTCCCCCGATATGAACCCGCTTCATTATTTTGCGTGGTCATATATGCTCTCCCAACTGAATAACTATAAAATCACTGATTTGAGCAAATTCAAAAATGTAATTCAAGAGATATGGTAGGAAATGTCAATGGAAGTCGTGCGTGCCTCATGTGATGGATTTGAAAAGAGACTTAAGCTCGTTAAGAAACTAAAAGGCGGAATTATTCCAACGGCTTTATTGTAAAGATACTCAATGATTGCTACTTTAATTTGATGCAAAAAGTTTTTGTATAATTTATTTTGTGTTATTGTAATAAAAATTTGAAAGTGTATGAGAACTTATTGGTCACGGTGTATATTGCTTGAAACATTTATTAGGTTTGTGAACAGGGAACATTTGAACAGAAGAGTTCAAATACATTACATCTAAGAACGGAATTTCTCATTCTTACATTTTAACAGCTTTAACCATCCTTGAACAAAATAGAATTTACATTTTTTATATGCACAAAAGCATGTTTTCGATAGAATATGGTGTGAAAAACATTCATCATTCGTTCACAAGGACACACAAAATAAAATCCTAATAAAATTCGGATTTATCAGGAACTATGGTTAGAAATGGATCGATGTGCATTTCAAGTTGCGTTATGCATTTTTTTTTTTTTTTTTTTTTTTTACTATGTTACATTTAAGTACGCTATGTGGTGCATGTAAAATTTATCCTCAATATACAGGGCTATTCAAAATTAGTCGAATAAGTTTCAATGTGTGGTCTAAAGGAAGATTATCTGAATACATTTATTCATTTTATTTTTATTGTTTACGTTAATAACAACCTTACATAATTTGTGTATAGGTACAATATTCAAACGATGGATTCAGGAGGTAGCCTCTATCAGACAGAAATTTATGAAATAAAACCGTTTCTAAAACAGTTTTCAGAATTTTTTAAAGTTCAATGGTGATTAAATTATAAAACTTTGGTGTTGTTATATATATATATTCTGTTGCAAAACAATACTGAACGAAATAGCCTTGAACTTCTTCAGACATGGAAAGAGCATTTATACACTCAAACTTTCCAGTATCGATTTATTTACGAGTGCAATTATTGAACCAACCACAAATTGAAGAAAAGCACAATTACTTTGGATTATCATGCATCATAAGGAGCTACAAATGCGACTTGTAATTTTAAAACAGGATTTTTCTTACTATTCACAATAGGGTAAGATGGGGTAAGTGGGCCCCCCCCCCAGGCATTTCCCCAGTTATTGACTCAAAAAAAATCTGTTATAATAATTTTATGTACCTACCCCAATAGATGTAGAAAACATTATAGCACCGTTTTCATTTATGCGTGTGATAAGTTACAAGCCTTTTTGTGACGATTTTTAAATTTGCAGTCCTATCGTATTTCGCGCCATCGTACTAATTTTTTTTTCCTTCCAAACCGTTCATGATACAAACCAAAACTTTATATATTCTGAAAGTGTATAAAACACAATCTTTTTGTAGTATCGTGTACTCATGATGTTAATAAGGTTGAAAAAAAAATTGGAGGACCCACTTGCCCCGTGTTTGGGGTAAGTGAGCCACCACAATGGCGGGGTAAGTGGGCCACCCACCCCAACTCTTTAATATAGTTAAAAAATAGTCATATGCACTGATTTATAGGGTTTACCTCTGGATGACTCTACCAGTAGTGATTCAAGTTCCGAAGATGAACTATCAGTTATTACCCAGTACCACAGTACTTAAAAATGGGGATTATGCCTTTGTCCAGTTTGAAGGCAAAAAAAAAAAAGAAATAGTATGTTGGCTTGGTATTAAATGACAGTCAAAACGATGAAGATACAGTTGTCATGTAATACATGCACAAAGACACAACTATGCGTAATAACTTTTTTTCCCCCTGAAGCTAATGATATTCATGATGTATTCCTAGAAGATGTTGTGCTGAAACTAAATGAACCAACACTTTCCAAGAGACTTTCAAAATACATGTTTACCAACGATTTATCAAGATATAATGTTCACTAGCATGTAATACTGCCATAGGCTAGTTTAAACTTTGTAAAGTAAAAAGTTGAAATTTTGACATTTTTTTCTTTTAGCTGGCTTGTGTGCAGAAAAAGCTGCTATGGGTGAACTAATGGAGATACTTCAGTGATTTTTTTTTTCAAAGATTCAGAAAACCATGTAGATTGTCCCACTTGCCCCACCAAATCTCTACCAGTTTTGTGTAAAAATATATTCAGGGGGGGGGGGTCCCAATTACCCCACCTTGCGGGGCAAGTGGGCCACCCCGATGACTACCCAAAATAATTTTTTTTTTAATTCATCATTTGCCAATTTGGTTAGAGGTCGCCATGGGTACAGTAACAACATATGAGAGAATGAACCACAAAAAAAATTAAGTTGTTAGGCCTATTATACCCGGTGCTATGTTGAGCTAAAGTCGAATTATGCCGAAAAGGGGTCCCACTTACCCCACCTTACCCTAATTGTATCTTTTGTGGGAATTGCACGATTATTTAAACATACACATATATATCATATGTTTTAAATTATTATTATTATTAGGACTGAGGACTATTAGTCTTAATCTGGGATTTTTGCAGTGTCATTTTTCGATAGTTGGACATTTATCGAAATCTAAAATTTATCGAAAATATAATTGAATAATTTGAAAAAAAAAAAAAAAAAAAAAAAGCTAATAGTCCTCCGTCCTAAACTAAATTCTGCTTTTGCCAGAATTTCATAATTTTTTTTTTGGAAAGAAAAAAAATAATAATAATACTCAGTATCGAAACAAACACTATCGAAAAAGTTTTTTTTTTTTTTTTTTTAATAATTTTGAATTAGGAAATAAAAAGTGCGCGTGCAAAATTAAATAAAAATAAGTAAAAAAATGAATTTAATGATTTAATTTTTATATAAAACATGATCGCATGCTATCTTAAAAAGTAGATGTAAAATTTAAAGTTTATGCAATGCGTGTGGCATCTATAAAAATTGTTCTGAGGAATAGAATAGAAAGAAAGCAACGATGTTGGTTGCATTTTGTTGTATCGTTTGAATTTTTGAATTTTATAGAAGTAATATCTACCGTAGGAATAATTTCTTATGTTAAAACTATAGGGAATTGTTATGCGAGCACAAACGATGCTACTGTATTATTATTATTATTATTTTGGGAAGTGTTTTGCTTACAAAGAGAATGGATTTCAATAAACATTTTACAAAATTTTTATTTTTATTCATTTTTATTTTTTATTTTTTCTTAATTTTACAAAAATTGGGGAAAAAAAAAAAAAGAGACATCATTTTGAAACATTAAATGCACGCGTGCTGAGATTTGGGTATTTCTAGTATATATATATATATATATATATATATATATATATATATATATATGTATGTATGTATGTATATATATATATTGGTGGACAAAATTAAAGCAACAACCTGTTTTCTCGTTTTTTTTTCTTTTGCACATAATTTTTAAACAAAGAAACATATGAACATAAAATTTGGATGGCCTGTTCGTTATCATATTATTAACCGAATTTTATGTAACTTTAACATAAGAATAATTTTTAAGCTAATAAAATATTCATTTTTCTCTCAAAAGTAAACTTTGGAAAAAAAAAAAAAAAAATTCAATAACTTTTGGAAAGAACACTTAATGAAAAATGGTCATAAGGATGCCTTACAGATAGGTGAAGATGCACACGCATACATATGTTAGATTACAACCAAATCTTTCTAGCTGTATTCATTTTTCTGCTTTTTTCTTTCTTCTTTTTTTTCTCATGTGAATAGCTTTTTAAAAAATATACATACAAACATGAAAATTGAATAAGATGTTTATTATAAAATTATTTATCGAAATTTTTATTATTCTGGTGATGCTCATAGTTTAGAAATTATTAATTATATTTTTTTAGAAAGTCCATTATAAAAGTAAAAGAAAAGTTAATACAGAAAAAAAATCGATATTTAGTTTAACATTTCAAGGCATGTGCGTCTTTACCTATCTCTAATTTAACCTTAACACCACTTTTCATTAAGTGTTCTTTCCTAAAATTATTGAAATTTTTCATTTTTTCCAAAGTTTACTTTTGCGTTTATTTTTTAAATTTAAATATGTATTAAAATATGTGTATTTAAATATGTAAAAACTTATTATGAAATTCTAAAGAATATAGCATTAAATAAAGTAAAATTGCAAATATACCTATGATGTGGCTTTAATTAATATACTTAGCTTTTCCTCCTCCTGAATCATTTATTTCGGATATTAATATTAACTAAAAGATTTTGCGATCTCGTATATTAAAGGAAAAATATTACCTATGCCAGAAAAAATGTTTAAATTAGATAGATACGTCTTTCTGTAGATAGGTAGACAGATAAAGTAATTACTTGTTCTTCTTGTCAAAACAAAATACAACATTAAAAAAAAAAAAAAAATAAAGGAGAAAAAAGGCTAGCATAGATCATTAAAATCTTTAACGTCTAGTTCCGTTTGTGTCCCATTATTAAAACCTCTTCAGTCTAATTTTTACCTCGCTGAGTTCTCCCCACTCGTCTCGAGCTGGTCTATTTTATGAATGAATACGCCTTTGCACTGCTCATTATATTACAAATGTCTCTATGAACTAAGACAGCTATAATTTTTTTTAAACCACTTGTGTCTGTCGGTGGCCGCTCGTCGCCCTACGATCCGGTTAAAAACCACGAAATTTTAGCGAAATCGGAGGCGAACTGGTACACCTACGAAGACACTTTTCGAAGACGTACGACTTCCTATTGCCCAAGATGTGAATGAATTTCACGAGTACGCTTGGAGCGCTGCAGGTTTTAAACGCCTCTGTATTCTAGGAAAAATTCTGAAGTTTATGATTTGTATGTTTACCTGTTTTGTTTCTCATTCATCCACTGTATTTGAAATGAATACAAACAGATATATGTCTTAAATTTTCGCATAGACTGGTTCTTCCATTGTCGAACTAATTAATTTATATGTATCAGGTGATTCAAAATAAATGTTAGAATAATTATTTTTTTAACCGCGCGATCATAGAAGCATATTTTCAGTGTCATATTTTATATCCTAAATAGCTTTTTTTCTTTTTCTTTCTTTCTTTTTTTTTTTTTTTTTTCCCGTGTGTGTGATTTTTTTTTTTTTTTTTTTTTAAGGATCTGTATGCATGCATATTAAAATTAAAAAAAAAAAAAAAAAAAAAAAAAAAAAACGCTTTTAACACTAACCTTCCTTTCTTATTACTTATGTTTAAAAAATATTGCCCATCGTCTAGAAAGAAAAAAAATCTTTTGTTCGATCAGTGAGATATTAGCTGAGTATCAGACATATTGAACGTTTTAGCATATAGTCAGTTTTTAAGTGGATGTCTCAAAAGTGCAGAAATTTTTATTACATTACATTTCAATGTATCTAATTTATTTTTGGCATCCTTTAACTTCTAATTTTAATCATTCCAAGACATATCTTAAGTGTTGTTCTTATAATGCACATTTAATGTTTTCTAATGACAATAATGATTGTTTCACTCCAGAACACATTAAATAATGTGTGAATGTTAACTGAAGCTTTTTTATTTCTAGGAACTCTTAAAAAGACCCCCCCCCCCCCCCATGGAGGACACATCACCCAGACCTAGGATCCTTATATAATCAATTAGCCTAAACCTTAATACCACCCTAAGTTAAAATACATACATTTTTACCAGTCTTATTTTCGATATATTTCCCATTATTCTAAATCATCTTTTCCTCTACCATATAGTACAACATTTTGAACTTTTTTTTCCTTCTTAAAATGTTATATAATTAGTGAAAGAAGCCCTTAAAATTTTCAGGAGTTCATAATGCAGCACCACACTAGCCTATATAAAGCTCTCAAAACTGTAAATTCCATGCATTTAAACGAATTTTAATTGCTATTATAAAACAAATGGATTATTTCTTTAACTTTTATCATTTCATCGTGAGTCCTCTTAAAATCTAAAAAGAAAGAAAGAAAGGAAAGAATTTCACCGGAATTTGGGCCACCAACACAGTTGGTAAATTGGTGTAAGTCATTTTAAAAATTAAATGTCTCGGAAACTAGTTCACCGAGAGACGAGAAACATGGGGTTTTGCATACCTGCCAACATCCTAATTAATGTTCCGTAAAATTGTTACTACCGCCCCTTTTTCCACACGACTTACTATTTAATTTTCCAAATGTAAACTAGGCTTAAATAAGAAAAAAATTACTCTTAAAAAAAAAAATTTTTTTTTTTTCTTTAAGGAACTAAAATGTTTATGGAATATTTATTATGGTATAGGCTTCCTTCGTTTTCTTTCTTAGAAGCAAGGCAATATTTTTCTAAATATAGAGAATGTGCAATGAAAAATCGTATGAAGATTTGAATTTTAATTTGTATACCTCTTATATATATACATATAAGAGGATAATTGAAAACTACTCTTGATTTCAATAAATTTTCTTACTAGAAGTGTGTTTATATGATTGTTAATTTATAAATAATCGTCGTAGCATCTATCTTAAATCAAGTTGGCATGACAGCTACAAGATTGAAATAAAGAAAATAAATTTTTATCCTTGGTTAGAAAGAATGACTAAAATGATGAAAGAAGGATGTTTTAGCAAAAATTAAAAAAAAAAAAAAAAAAAAAATCTCAGTTTCAACAATGTATTGGCAGAAAATAAATTTTATCCGTGCTTTAAAACAAAATATCTCTAAAAGATAATTTAAAAGAATAGATGTAATGCTATGTAAGGATTGCCATTTGGAACTTCGATGGTTTTCTTTCTCGCCCCCCCCCCCTTCCACGTTTAAAAATCGCCAAACTTACCGCCATTCATTACTCGAATTCCATTATTGTGATAAAAACACAATTAAGCTTAAGAAATCTTTTTATGTGTGTGTGGGGGGGGGGAGGAAGAGGCGGGAGCAGAATTTTATAACAACTCCATCAAAATATTGAGATATTTAATTCCAAGATATATACAAAATTTAAATTTCTTTACGACTCCCATATATTTTTCAATGAGTAATAAACGCCTCATACACTAATAAGATCATGTTCAAATTTCCGAATTGTATCATAAAAGAAAAAAAAAAATCATAGAGATACATTTAAACAAAGTTGCAGACGGATTAGTCGCAAAATAAAGTCTAAATATATTACTCATGTGCGTTATTATTGTCTCTACTCATATTTGCTTATGACAAACCTTTTTTTTTTCTACAAAGAACTTATGTTGAGACACTGAAAAGTGGTTAAAGCTCGCTTTTTGTCTTCTGATATGTCGGAGAATTTCATGATACATTGGTGAAATTTTGTACATCATTTTATAAATATATAATATATGGGAAGGGATACATTTTCTTCACTGAGGAATTTTATTTCATCTATTTATGTGGATGAAATCTATATAAGAATTTTAATTTTTCAAATTTGAATTGATTTATCTAAAATATTTAATCAATTTTATGAAAATCTGTTTTTTTTTTTTACGTAATTTTACAGTTTATAATTAATATCTTAGATCAGTATTTAAAGATGAGGCCAAAATTTTTAAATGCACTGTGTAAAATAAAACAGAATTAAGCCAAAAACGTCTGTGTGTTACAAATATTATTTTATTTTAATTTTTCTATATATATTTACAATTTTGGGTTATAAGGCTAAACTGATTTTAACATTTAACGGACGAGCCACGCAAATCTACATTTTTACGTTATGACTGCCTAAGACGGGCAACGTAAATTTACGTTTGCTGTTTTAAAGGGCAGGGTTACGTGGAAAAGTTATTGAATATATCTGTACTGATAAGTATAAAGGATTTAAGTCCATATTCTTGATTTTTTCAGGAGACGAAAAGTAAAGTTAAACTAACTAAAAACTAATCAGAAGAATCGATTAGGAAAAGGGAATTTGTTGATTTATATGCTTTATACCATTCAGTGATTGTCAACCTTCATGTAATAAAGGGAAATATTTGAATTAAGTATTTTATACCAAAAATTAATGCTAAATTTCTGACTTGAATCTTGTTTTACCAATGGATTTTCTCAAAGACTAAATGGCATGGATTTAAATCCTTTATACCAATCGATAGAGAATTTTTTTCTGAGTCTGACTATGCACTTAACTCAAAATCGACATTTTTGGACTTAAATCCTTTATACTTATCAGTACAGATATGTCAATTATGCAAGTTCCACTTCGTAAGAGTAGATGTTTTATAAAATATCACATTCATAAGGACTACTAGATATTTAAATAAAAACATTATACGTACAATTTTAATCAAAAACAGTACTTATTTAATAGCGCCCATATATACATGTTTAATTCTTTTAAAATTTTTACGGAAACCGGGACAGGCAGAGAAAATGCAACCCATCTGTTAAGTGTTAAGAATGCCAATAATGAACTACAAATGTTTTTATCTTAGGTGCACTTTCTCTCCTGAATCGTGCATCGTAGCTAAATTTCACGGTTCCCTCGGCAGTCAGGGAATGGTACGAACTTACCTCCGCCGGTATCGATAAATGCGTGGGCGTTATCGAACTAGCATCTGCTTCCGCCGAGTTCATTCATAGAGTCTCTGCTCTTTCACGTTATTGTTTCGTTTGTGTGTGACAGACGGAAAACAAAACTTCCCTCAACGACGAGGGTGCCCCTTTGAATACGGATTCTGAATTAGGTAAAGGAAAAATGTAAAGGAAGCAATCAAGGAAATGACATTTGATTAGAGTTCAAAACTCCGTATTCATTAAATGGTTACGGTGCAGATTAAAATATGAAAAGGAGAAAAAAAAATTATGCGATTTGTTTCAACTTATTTATGTGTTTCATTGTTTTACCTTCCGTATATTTTACCTTCATATTAATATTTTAAAATATTTTGGTTTTCATGAGAAGACTTATCTCAAAAATTATAGTTTCGCTTAAAAAATCAATAAAACGATTTGTGTAGGCCTGTATATTGTCTAAAAACTGCTGGAATATATAAAAATATATCTTGTTTTTAATTATGGGGGAAGAAATCTTGCAAAAACTATTTAAGAGTCCAAGATTTAAAAATAAATCTTGAAATAGAATGCACTTTCTTCTTCTTTTTTTTTTTTAACCCTGTATATTGTTTAAAAATTGCAGGTTACGTGCTTCCTTAAAGTTGAGGCTTTAAAGATAATTTTTATAACATTTATTCCTCTATATTTTAAAATATATAGAATAAAAGCCCCAGTATTCGACCCTGTATCAATAGTGGACACTTCTGTCATTTTGCAGTTCTTGTAGTTTTGAATGAGGAAATAATTTTTTCTTTGCATTGTCTCTGTTTATTTTTAAATGATTTCTTATACCCTTTGTTTTCCTATCTCTAAAACAAATATGCAAAATTCATTTATGGTACTAATTTTTTAATTTTGTATTAATATTGACATGTTATTATGGGTGTCCACTAATAGTCTCCCAAAATATCATCATAATCATTAGTGGACTGCCCTGTCCACTACTGATTTATTTGACTTCTAAAGCAGAACCTTGATATTTTTAACATTATCATATAAGGGATTGGTTAAAATATTATTTACAAATGAAGACTCATTTTAAATGTATATACGTATGTACATAAACTGTTATTGAAGCCATTAAATATTGGGTTGTTCGATAAATAATGTCGTTTTTTTTTTTCACGTTTTTCAAAGTGAATTTATTTATATTAACAACAAACATTAATCAATGATATATTGACCATTTTGTTGGATGACCTTTTGCCATCTTTCGGTAAGCTGAAAAATTTTACGTTTGAAGAAGCCTTGGTTTTTAGAAGCGAATGTTTTAAAAAACGACATTATTTATCGAACAACCCAATATTTCAGAGATAAATTGTTTTTGGTTTATGATAGAAGTTAATGTATTTTTATTTTATTTATTTTTTTTTTTTTTTTTTTTTTGTTATTTTAGCGCATTAATGAAACAGAAAAAAATATTTTTTTAATAAATATGCATTTTCAATATGTTCACATTTTATTCCACCTCTTCTGAAAAAAATTAACTTTGTCCACAACTGGAACAGAAAAGGCGTTCACAGCTAGTCTGTAAATTGTCCACAACTGCCACATTTTAAGCTCTCGGAAAAATCAATTTTTCGAGTATAAAAGGATTCATTTTTTTTTTTTTTTTTTACAGCACAGTGATGTACAGATTAAGGTTAAGTGGCTTTTACATCGTCCTAAGTCCTAATGCTACTATATGGGTAATTAGTGACGGTCCGGAGACAAACTATCACATTTTGATCCTCTATGGAGATGATGTCTCCCCCCCTCTTTTGGTGACCTCCGGAGCTATAATTTAAATGGAAACATAGAGTACATTGCGGTCAGAGGGATTTTATGTGCACCAATCACTATTAGTGCACACGACTGTCTTCGGCTGACCAGCGCTGTACAGAAAGAGATAATTGAGGTATCGAAACCTGGTTGTAATTATAGCCTCTAAAATGAAGAACTTTCGACAAAAAATTAGCCAGAAAATCTCCTTTAAAGTGTTCATTATTGGTACAGTTACTCTCTATACATATGTATGTGGCTCTACAATTTTTAGACAATAAACAGCGCTACACAAAAGCAATATTATTTGGTTTTTAATTATGTAAGAAGAAATCTTACAAAAATTATCTTTGGGACTACTCTTTTAAAAGAAAAACATGATACAAATTGCTTTTTCGTAGACTTGTATTTTGTCTAAAAAATGGAAGGCTTCATAAAACAATACATATATTATTTTTAATTACAGAAGAAGAGTTGTCATAAAAACATAGGCGTTTACTTCTCAAAAAATGGCATGAAGTAGATTACTTTTATGTATCCCTGTACACGAACCGTATAGTATATTACAAATTTAGTCAAAATTAAAAAAAAAAAAAAAAAAAAAAAAAAAAAAAAAAAAACTGAAATCAGTAACCAATCCATAATATATCTGATTCATTTTGCTTGGTCCTATAGATCAGTTATTAACGTTAATCATACCATATTATAGAAAACAAGCTTTTATGTATCTGAATAATTTGCGTTAAATTCATTAATTTTGTGTAGAAAAAATATATTGAAATTATGCTTTAAAGAAACACCTCATAGTTCGCTCTGTGAATATTTTTGTGAGTTACAGGTATACAATAGTTCTGTTTATATCATTTTCAAACGTTAAACACATAGGTATAACTGTATTCATAGCTGTGGATTTGCGTATGATTTCTTATTAGTTTATTTTCATATCAATTTTCTTTATATTCTTTTACTATTTTTATATGATTATATGAACTATTTTGTATTGATCTTCATGTCAGATTACTTTTATCTTTTAAATATGTTTTCGTATATGTAGTATATATTTTGTAAGTAGCACTTACTTCTTTTTTAACTTTCCTTCTTTCTTAGTGAAGGATATACTGCATTTTAGTATTTTACAAAGCCGTACCTGATGAAACATCTTGCTTTTCCTACCCTACATTAAGAGGCTCCCCCAATGATAGCTTCAGTATTAGGTTGATTTCTTTAAAAATCGAGCTATTGCAATCACTTCGTCTATCCATATATATAATGAAAAATTTGTCATCATGATAACTCCCGAAATAATACTCCAAATTGAACCAAATTTGGGCAGCGAACTTATCTTATAAATATCTTGGATAAGTTCGTTAACCAAGTTGCTCCGCCTTTTTGTTTTCAAGTAGAAGCCAATCGAAATTTTCAAATTCCCATTGTAAAATGTGTATTTAAGATCGGATTTGCTTAAATTTTGATGCATACATTTATATAAATACCTTTTGGATGAGTTCACTAGGCAACTTGCTCCGACATTTTCTTTTCAAGTTGCGGCCACTTGAAATCAGGCTTTCAGTTAAAAATGTGCCATCACGATAATTTTCATAATACTAAATTGATTCAAACCAAAGTTGGATAGTGAACTTACGGTTCAAATGTCTTGGATAAGTTCGCATGGTAACTCCCTCTGTCATTTTATTTCCAAGTGGCGGCCACTTAAAAATTTATCATAATTTTTGTAATACTGAATCAATTCGTATCAAATTTAAGATTTGGGTAGTGCATTTATCATTCAAATATCTCAGATAAGTTCGCTGGACATCTCACTCCGCTTTTTTGTTTCCAAGTAGTAGCCACCTGAAATCCCAATGCAACTTGAAAATTTCTTTTCATGATAATTTTTACTGAATTAGTTTGAGTCAAAGTTGGACTGTGAACTTATCATACGAATATCCTGGATGATTTCGCTGGGCAAGTTGCTCCGCCATTTTGTTTCCAAGTTGCAGCCACTTAGACTACCACTTGAAAATTTGTCATAACAATAACTTTTGAAATACTGCACTAATTCGAACCAAAGTTGGACAGCGAACTTATGCTTCAAATATATTGGAGGAGTTTGCTAGGCAACTTGCTCTTTCATTGTTTTCAAGTGGCGACCACTTGAAAATTTGTTATCACGATAACTTTTGAAATATTTAATAAATTAAAACCACAGTTGAAAAATAGATTTATCATTCAAATATCTATGATTTCGGTGGCCAAGTTTCTCCGCAATTTGTTTTCAAGTTGCGACCACTTGAACGCTGCCACTTGAGAATTTGTTATCGTGATAACTTTTGAAATACTGAATTTATTCGAATCAGGGTTGGACAATGGATTTATCTTACAAATATCTTGGATTAATTCACTGGGCAACTTGCTCCGCGATTTTGATCCAAGTGGCGGACACTTAATTTTTCAACACGTTAACTTTGAAAATCTGAATTAATTCGAACTAAATTTGTACAGTAGACTTATCTCACAAATGCCTTTGATATATTTGTTTGCCAACTTAGCAGTGATGCCAGATGGTCCAAAACTATTTCCCCAAAAAAGTCCCCACAAGCATTTGGTCCCCAAAATTGCCCCCAGAAGCCTCTAAAATCCCCAAAATGGGGACAAAATCCCCAATCTGGCATCACTGCAACTTGGTCTGCTATCTTGTTTCCAAGTGCCAGTTGAAAATTTCCTGGCCACTTGAAAATTTCAAATTCACATAAAAAGGTATTTATTAACCGATTTGCTTAGAACTTCATATGTACATAGCCCACATCAATATTTCTACCAAGTCCATTAATAATTTGTAGCCGTAATTTTGTTTCAAAATGCAGCTACTTCATAAGAAAAAAGAAATCAACCTATCCTTCCGAATGATCCGGAAGGACTTGTTTTTAGATCTTATTAATTTTACTTTGTTTGAGATTTTTGCACAATTTCTTACTAATTATTAGTATCGTATAATCACGCACGTGCGCACACAAACAAACAAAAAAATAAATAAATAAAAAATAAAGTCAACCTAGTAATGCCCATACGTTCTGATACAATTATAAAGGAATTAAAATAAAAAAACTTTGTAATCAAACTTAAAACCTTTTGACTTCACGCAGGCTTTAAGTCTCTTTGGCCAATCATTTATCGAGGCACGCACCACTTCGATGGGAATTTCCATCGCTGCTTTCCTCAAAGAATTTTTAAGGCTTTTCAAAGTAGGTTGTCGTTTTTGGCACACCTTTGCCTCCAACGCTGACCACAATTTATAGTCGAGCGGATTCAAATCCTGACTGCTGGAAAGCCAAACTTTGACTTCTACGAAGTCTGGCACATTTTCTTTCAACCAGCGTTGGGTCGTCTTCGCTTTACGAGCAGGAGCGTTGTCCTGTTGAAAAATCCAATGATGTTGATTCAACAAGTTTACGTTCAGGAGCTTTACTATTGGTTCTGAGATAGTGTCTTGAAAAACTTTTGCGTGTTTTTCACCCTTTCTTGCAAAAATGAATCGCTTGCAAAAATGAATCTGTGACGCTTTGGTAACTGATATCCCACCAAACTATTATGGAAGCCGGATGATGAGTTCTCTGTACGCATTTTTTCTTCTCTTTTTAGCTTCTTGAACAGTCCTTGCGTATACACGATCATACTGGTGGTTGAAAGATTCTTTAACGTCAAAAAATTTTTCGTCGGTAAACAGAATTCTTCTGAGGCTGTTATGAGCGTACCGTCACAACACTTTTGCTTTTAGGTACCTCTGGAGCTTTAGTTCATTTGTAAGAAAATGGCCAGTTATTCTTCGATAACCTCTTAGTCTAACAACATCGTTAATTATGCGACACATTGTTCTTTTTGACACGTTCATCTGTTTAACAAGAAGAGTCTTCTTTCGGCAAAAATTTTGACGAATTCTCGCTCTTACTGGTTTGACGAGAGCTGGTGTTCTCACCAACTGAAAATACCTTCATCAAGAAATAATTACATCTTTAAAATTGTATACTACTGAACAGTTTGATGATTTATGGAATTAAGGTTATTATAATAAAACTAAAAAGAAAAAAAAAAAAAAAACTCGGAAGTTTAAACTAAAATTTTGCAAAAAAAGTTTAAAGTTTCATTTACAAAGAACTGATTTTAATAGTACTGCTTTGCGCAACTATAATTATCAGCATAAAATATATGAAATTACTCAGATGGTGTTTCCACAGATGATACAGCAGTATTTCATTCAATAAATTAAAATTTCTACATTTTTTTATCTTTTTAAACAAAATAAACTGTTGTGCACACACAGTGCTTTTTCTTATCCTGCTAGTTTTAGAAACAATTTTATTTGGTATAGATTTTTGAGAAGAGGAGAGGGCGACTATCATCCAGGTGGTTATTCAAATATCATATAATCAATCTCTGTCCCGCTTTGAATGTGAATACTTGCCTTTATGAAGCGTTTAAAGCTGTTTAGTTTATTAAATTAAAAATCTTAATATAAATAAGTCATTATACGTATGTATGCCTTACATCTTCTCCCGTACTGGGTCGATATGAACCAAAATTGACAGTCACTGCTTATGACGATAATTATGAAGCACTGTGTAGTTGTTTCAAATGTCTAGAACATGCGAAGTGTGAGGGGGGGGGGGTACTTCAAATTTGATATGTAGGTTACTTCTGATGTGTATATATTCTTTCTTAGTAGAGGTTTATAAAAATTCAAAATTAAAAAGGGGTGAAATGATTAAAAAAAAAACGTTATAAAGTTACGTCAAATTTTCATGCCTGCGATTTAAACATTTTACTGTAAATACATTAAAATGACCCGGTGGCTTAACCTCCGAAATGAAGTACTATCATCTTTGAAAATGACGTCATTTCTTATAAGTTATTTGACAAAAAAAGTGCATTTTAGCAGAGAAAACGGTTTACTATGATTGTGTGGGGCTTTTATTTACTAGCGGTAGAATCTTTATACATATAAAATGCAATGTCTGAGTGTGTGTCTGCGGACAGCGTACACTGTAAAAAAAATGTCCTATTTTCTGCCTGAAATTCTCTGTAATTTGAGAAAATACGTTCTGACAAAGTAAATTACTCGTATTTTCTCAGATTACAGAGAATTTCTGGCAGCAAATAGGACATTTTTTACAGTGCAGCGCAAAGATGATAGCTCGGACAGTCACGTAATTCGACACGAAGGTACCCTCCTAAAGATCCTAGTGCACCTCGAAGCCCGATTTGCGAATTTTTGATTAGTTTTCTTTTAATTAATTAAAATGTGAAAATAATAACCTCATAATAGCTTTAAAATTAGCCAGTTAAATTTTATTCATAATTTAATTGTTGCCAAAAAAACTTATTTAATTTTTTTGACAGGAAAAGAAATACAGGGTTGCCACAGGCTATTAAAAGGCGACTATTTTCAGCCCGAGGAGACTGTGGCAACTTTTTTGACCTAAAAAGCTTGAAAAAGCAACTATTTTCATAAAAAGGCAACTATTGGGAGACTATTTTTCACCTTTTGCAAAATTCTTCCAGAAATATCAGGAAAATCTTTGAAAACGAAATATTTTCAATGCATTTTATAACCAATCCTATATCTTAATCTTTTCACACTTTATTTTATTTATTTATTTATTTTTTTTTTTTTACCACCTTAAAGTATGGTATATCCCTGATGCTAACCTTGAAACAGGTAAAACATCCAATGAGAATGTAGAAATAGCACCAGACATGGCATATGTAGCTATTAAGTTGGCCAATTTGCTTACTGCAAATGATTACTAGTACACTCCTGTGACCTGTTATGTCCTTCCTCACCCTGATTTCATGTAAGGAAAAATAACAAAATTATAAAAGAAAGCTCAGTCTTTTAGTAAATCAGAAAAGGAATAATACAGAAAAAAAAAAAAAAAAGCATTAGCTCTTAAGAGCTGACAATACTTAATCTTTTCAACAACCAAACCTCATGTTATTCTATGAGAAAATTTATTTCCACAATGACTCATTGCTTATTATTTTTTTTAATTGGTACATTTATATTGAATAGTAAGAAAATGCATATGGTTTTTATCCTTTAATGATCGTTAGCATGTGATATTTAAGCTAATATTTTGGTCACTTGGCTACTATTTAGGCAACTATTTTAATGTTTCTAGGCTACTAAAGCAACTATTTTTATTATATTTCTTTTGCGGCAACCCCGATAATACATTTACTTAAACGTGAACAATAAAAAAATATAAACTAAATTAGGCATCTCACAAAAATTGACGTCATCATCACTTTGAAAATTTTATACACATTGAGAAAGTGCTAATAAACTTTGATGCTAATATATGTTGTTCTAAAATGATTTTTTTTAACTACTATTCTTTTATACTTTTATTGTCAAGTTGTTATTAAAAAAAAAAAAAAAAAAAACTGCCCATGACGTCACATTCGACTGCGTAGCGTTCCTTTACTACGCTAACTCTATGAACTATAAATTTATTTTATCAGTTTTATTTACAATTTTGGCGTTGAAATATACCAAACATTTTTCGCCAATAAGTTTCATTTAGCAACAGCCATTTTAATCTAAGTAGCACATCAAAAATATAAATAAATTATAAAACATTACAAAAAGAAAAAATAAATAAATAAACCGAAATAATACTCACATAAATGATCTGTTTTTATCTGTGTAGATAATTTTATAGAAAAAAAAAAAAAAAATGCAGTTTTAAAAATTAAAAATTGATTCCAGCAAGCACTTTTTTACACCTAAAAACCGTTAAAAATATAAACAGAATATGAAGAATTCTTATAAATTAACGAAAAGGTGCCGATAAAGTATCAGCAAAATTAGGTTTCCCTTTTTATACAAGAAATTATACAAAATATATCTGTATATATATATATATATAAATTACGTGTCACGATGTTTGTCCGGGGTAAACTCCTAAACTAAGGAACCGATTTTAATGAAATTTTGCACACTGTGTGCAGTTTGGTCCAACTTGAGAGATAGGATAGTTTTTATCTCAATTTATTGTCACAATATTGTTTTATTGCAATTATTTGTTAATTATAGACCTTTATTAAAGTTGCTCCAAAATATCTGTGAGTTCCATTAATTTAATTGTTGCCAAAAAAAAAAAAAAAAAAATACGAGTTCATTTTCTTTCGACATAAAAATAAACACATTTAATCAAACGTGAACGTTAAAAAATTATAAAAAGTTAAATTATGCATCTCACGAAAATTGCCGGCATAATCAATTTAAAGATTTTATACACATTGATAAAGTGCTAATGTAGTTCTATCATAGATATAGTAATATATATAGATCTCTCATCCCCATGTTATCGTACAAAGATTTTTGATGCCGAAAAAAAAAAAAAATAATAATAAAAGCTTTGGAAACAGCCATTAAGTGGTATTGAAAAAAAAAAAAAAAAAAAAAAATAAAAGAAAGAAAGAAATATGAATTTGAAACTGTATCTTGAGTCTTCCATTCCCCTTTAGCAAATAAATTATTCATAAATTTTATTTGCTAAAATATTAGTATGTATTCCCGTGTGTATTCACTCGGGGAAAGACGGCCATATTTTGGTAAAAACGTCGTCTTTTCCCAAATGAAAAGGAATAACTTTTTTCTCCCCAATGATCACTCTATTCTATATATGCTATACTATATCTATGAGTTCTATACGCAAGCGAAGTGTGACTCACTGACCGTCTGTGCAGCCAAGAAAAAGATTTCCTATGTTAATTGCCCACTGGATTTTTTGTAAGAAATTATTAAAAATCGAGGAAATTTATTTCCCGATTTTAATCCTTATATTTGGGTATAGATATGTATTAGTTATCGCGGGTGTTAGATTGAATTATTTTGCTGTCAAATTGACAAAATTTTAATTTTAAATTTCAAAACTCTGTCGCCCTTGGCTTTTTTTATTATTATTATTTCGCGATCAAAAGCGTAACACGAAAATATACATGCCAGATGTATGCATTGTACGAAATGTAATATGTATTATTCATTGTACGTATGTATGGCATGTAATATGTATTGTACGAAATATTGTTTCATATTATTCATTACTCTTTTAATATAAGTTGTTAAAATAACCATGATTTTTGAAAGGAATTAAATATTTTCGCCAGATAATTTGGCGATATTCTTTTTTTTTCGCCAAGGATGACAGAAATGAAATCTATTCCGCTGCAAAATATTAGTATCTTACATCAGATATTTCATTTAGACATTTGAAAACAAATTTGACTTCAAACTATGATAGAATATTTATCATTTTCCTTTTAATTAGTATATTATTAGTATATTAAAATTTAAAAGCATGGTATATAAAAAGTTTTTTTTTTTTTTTATCTTCTAATTATTCTTATCTTAATCCTCAATGTTTCCCATCTTTATTAACTTGAATTTACTATTAAAATTTTAACATACTCAAAAACTTCTCATCACTTCGTTAAAATACACTAAACTTTTCCAAAATCTTTTTCTATTTAAAATGATACATGTATTTACTTTAAATGTCCAATATTTCATAAGATTTCCAATTTTAAAGTTTTAAAATATTTATCAAATTTACTTATTTTTCTGGTTTAGCCTTATTTTTTTCCTTTTTATAACTACAGCTGTTGCCCTCTTTAAAATATTTAAAATGATGAGGTCATTTTATAGTAAAATTATCCATTATAGCATATATTATATTTCACTCCTCCATAAAAATTGATTTTAAAATCGTCTGTTTCTTTTATACTTTTATTTTAATAGAATTTTAATAGAATTTAATTTATATATTAGTCATTTTAGCAATTTTATCCAAAGTAGCATTAGAAATAATATATATCACTTCTCCATTAAAATTTACAGGACCCTACAATAAAATTAATTTGTGCTTAATATCAACACTACGAAAATTTTTATCAATCGCTTCCAAATTTTGACCTAAGTTTCAAATCTCAACCCTGTGGGTTTTTACATCGGCTACAACGTTTTCGTCTTTGTTCGTAAATAATAATTTGACTGTACTAAATAGTTTACAGCCGTATAATTCAACGTATAACTTAGTCACAGCAACGCGTGGCCGGGTCTGCTAGTATATATATATATATATATATATCAATAATTCATTTCGATTTTACTTTATTTCTTTTTCGGTTTGATTTGGGTAGTCTTCGCTTATTATCCGAATAATTGTTTTAATACTGAAATTAAATCATCTTTAAATTTCAAATTTTTGCACTGATAATATTGTATTACTCTCTCTCTCTCTCTCTCTCTCTCTATATATATATATATATATATATATATATATCGCTAACAAAAAAGCCGCAAAGGTAGAGATTTAATAACGTTCTGTAGCACGATTATGTTTACTTATTTATTCTTTTTACTTTCGGAACACTATAGTGAGGAAAGTATTGTAATCATGTCAAAAATCCGAATTTGAGATTTTGATGTTTCTATACGTTTCGAAGTCCCCTGAGTCCGTTTCCACTAGTTTTACGATTATGTATGTATATATGTATGTATGTATGTATGTGAATGTCTGTGAGTGAACACGCTAGCGTCTAAACGCTTTGTTCGAATAAGCTGAAAGTTGGTACGTATATTGTAAGTCACCATAGTACGAACTCTATAGATTTTGGTGAATCTAGTACTTGTAGTTTTTTTACAGGGACACCAGGAAAAATTCTTTACCATTATGGCCTATGGGGCCAAATTTTTAAAAGTGCGATAGCGTCTAAACGCTTTATTAATGTGAGCAAAAAATTTGTACACATGTTATAAGTCACAGTTGCACTAACTGTATAGATTTTGGTGAATTTAGCATCTACAATTTTTTTACAGGGACACAAAGAAAAATTCTTCATATTATGACATAAGGGATCAAATTATTAAAAGCACGATAGCGACTAAACGCCTTATTCAATTGAGCTGAAAATTTATATGAATATTATAAATCACTGTTGCACTAAATATAAGCATTTTGGTGAATCTAGCATTTATAGGTTTTTACAGGGAAACAACGAAAAATTCTTTATCATTATGATCTTATGGGCTCAAAATTCAGTAGCGTTAAATAAAACATCGTGTAATATATGGAGAAAAATACTCAAACACACTATTATGATTTTCTCTTTTGTTTGTTTAACAACTCCTCTTTCTTTACTTTATCTACAAAACTGTTAATTACTCAATGTTCGGAAAGTCGAGTGGAGTCACTCCAGATTTTTTATATGCCAGTCACTACGCTAATTTATCATACAAATAAATGAGCTGCTGTGTGGTGGCTGCACTTGCAAGCTGTCGGGCAGAAATATTTGATTAATTCAGATTAATATTTAAATAAATAAAAATAAAAATATGTTTAATAGAAAATATATATAACCATAAAAACATTATTTGTCTAAAATACGGCAGAAAAAGTGCTCATAGCACATTGTTACAAAGGATTAAGTCTTTTCCATACATCAATTGTACTGTTGCAATGAAAGTAGTTTTACAGGCAAAGTGAAAATGAAAGGGCAGTTCATTCACTTTCAGTGGGATCAGCCATAGTGACAAACTTGGCGAGTGGATGATCAACTTTGGCGAAAAATGGTAGTTTAGAGTTCCCGAAGTTTCGAAGCTCTTCGACACACGGAAGCATAGATCTCGAGCTTTCCATGGGATTCACGATGAAATCATCGCTAAGCCCCATCGCCAAATTTATAAATAGCAGTGAGTTGAATTCTGCGAGAGAGTATGTAGTCACTGCGATTCAGAGTTATTCAGAGACCTATTCTGTGTGACTGCGCTTTAAGTATTGAGCTCTAAGCGACTGAACAGTTTTCGTGAGCTAGCGAAGATTTCTGCTGTGTAGTATTTGATGTTATTTGCTTTTCTCCTGTGGAACAAGTGATTGTTTTATAGACTGTTCCAGAACATTAATCGAATAGTGACTTTTGCTGTATGAGTAACAGATTCAACTTTTTCCAGAATATTTGAAGAATTAACACTGCCAGTCGACTGTTTTCAAGAATATTCGTTTTAGTAATAGTTTTGTTGTACAGATTTTTGAGAAGTTCAAATAATATTTGATATTGCCAAGCAGGTCTCATACTAAAGCTGTGACGAAAATAGTCGGCAATCAAAAAATATTTATTTAAACTTTTCTGTTATTCAATTAAAAAGAAATCATTTAAATACAGTGACCAGCGAAGCTGGCAAAGCCTGCTAGTATAACAATAAAATACCAATACAGATTGCAAAATTAAGTGAGAAATATTTACCAAATAAATACAAATATTTATATACAAATATTTACATTACACATATACAAATTTAACAAATATTTACATTTCAAATTTGAACATTACCGTTAACTGTGGTATGTGGCTAACCGATCATATTGAACCACCTTCGGTTTTGACGAAGGTGTTTTAGCAATTCTTACCACGACGTTATTCAGTCTTTTTAAGACTATGTAGGGACCATCCCAGTTACACTGTAACTTGGGAGAGAGTCCTTTACGTCGAACAGGGTTCCACGACCAAACTTTGTCTCCTTCCTTGAATTCATGTTGTGTAGCCTTTAGATCAAACCTTGTCTTCATTTTCCCCTTTGCCACGTGAATCCGCTCCCGAGCAAAGTTGTGTACGTCTTCAAATCGTGTCTGGAGATCTTGGATGTACTACTCTGATGAAGGCGCATCTGGTGGACAATCAAACAGGAGATCAAATGGAAGACGAAGCTCCCGTCCGAACAGCCTCTGGGCTGGATTATACCCGGTGGCTTCATGGACAACACTTCGATAAGCCAGCAGGAACAACGGAAACTTCAAGTCCCAATCTTGTTGGTTCCTTGATACTAGAAAAGAGAGGTTATTCAGGATGTTGTTTGGGTTTTGTCAATGCCGAGTAGATGACACAGTCCTTTGAATGCAGCAGAGGTAAAGTTCGTACCTTGATCGGTATGAAACTGTAGGGGTGTGCCATACCTTGACACCCATCGCTGCACTAGAACTTCTGCAACTGTGCATGCCTCTTGATCGGAAAAGGAATACGCCTCAGGCCACTTGCTGAAATAGTCCATCACAACAAGGATGCACTTATTTCTTCGGAAAGTCCTTGGCAAAGGATCCAAGATCTCGAGTGCGATCCGCTCAAATGGTGCTCCCGCGTTATACCGGTGCAGTCTTCCTCGGACCTTTACGTGACGAACAAGCATGACAAGACTTGCACCATTTCTCCATGTCCTCCTTTGCCTTGCACCAGTGGAAGCGTTCTCGAAGTCTCTGGAGAGATTTCGTCACTCCAAATTAGCCTCCGGTAGAGCTGCTGTGCAGCTGCTCTAGAGCGTCTGACATCTTCGATCTAGGTAGTACAATCTGGCATCTGAAGTTCCGTTCATCGCCAGATTCTCATTTTCTATACAATATGCCGTTTCTCACATGCAGAGAGTCCCAGAATGTCCAGTAATATTTCGTGATGGAACTAAATGTGAAGATGTCCTGCCAGGTAGGTGTGTTGTTGGTGAACTCCTTGAACTGAAATATTGGCTTTATGTCAGGATCTTCAAACTGGGTTTGTCTAACTTCCCCATCACTTATGGATCTGTTTTCGATGACACTCAGACTGCAACTTGGAGAGCAACTGTCTTAATCAGCTGGTGTTTCGCTTCGGCCCTAGAGCAATACTTGCGATCTTCAGAGCAAAGTTCCCTCAACAAGGCATCTGGATTTCATGTAGAACTCATTTCCGATTACGCATTTCAAAGGAGTTTGTACTCTCCTTAGATTTTCTGAATGGGCAGCTTCATTTGATGTGCCCATCTCTTCCACAGACCCAGCATTTAGTCGTTGGATTTATCGCTTCTTTCTTACTCTCAAGACTGTGTATTCTCCTAGTAAGAGCTGCCAAAATTTTCTTGATCTTTTTATGGTAATCATGAGAGTCATCCAAAGTGACTGCTGTGCTGCTCTGGTGGTCTTTACGGGAGGCTTGTTGGGCTGCCTTGCCTCAGTCTTCAGGGCATACACTAAAGCTGATTTCACGTCTTTGACATTGGAGAGTTTAAGTGCTTTTTGAAAAAATCTCTGGATCTCGCACGGCATCGATGAAGTATTCTAGGGCCAAATCATTGCGAGTTTCAGGATGACAGTCCGAGAAAGCTAAATGTGATAGCCTAGATGTTTGATGCCAGTTCTTGTAAGCTTTCCCCTGGTCTCTGATGACGGAATTTTAACAGGAGTCGGCTGTATTCTTTAGACCATTTTCCTCCAAAACGCAGCTCCAGTGCACTGGTCAAAGCCTTGAAGTCATTTCGCTGTTCCTTCGGAAGGGTCTCCATGGTATCAGCTGCGTTACCCCGTAACGATTCTACCAGATGAGCTGTCTTGGCATTAGAGGCGCACCCGGTAGCTTAAGCTACGATGGAAAACTCTGTCTTATATACCTGCCAGGAGGATCTGTCATCGTAGGTGGATAGTTTAATTGATTCTTAATTCTGTATTCTTTTATCTCTCCTTTCATCTGCCTGGGACACGGATGTTAATTTTCCTTCCACTTTTTTCTCAAGATTCTCTTTAATTTGCTTTCTATCTCTGAAAACCTTCCTTTCAGCTCTTAATCAAAATTTTCTTTAACCTTATCTTCAAAATTCTCTTCTGTCTTCATAACTTTCTCTTCAAAACTCTCTTCTATCTTCATAACTTTCTATTCAATTTCATCCATTCTATTTTCCACCACTGTTGATTTACCCTCTATTACTTCTTTCACTGTCGAAAGCTCTCTCTTCATCTCGTCTTGATTAGATTTAATTTCTTCAGCCAATCCCGATACCATCTTTACTTGTGCTGCTTTCATTTCTTCAGTCAACCCGGTTACTTTCTCTTGTACTACTTTCATTTCTTTTTCTTCACTCAAACTCTTTTTCATCACACTCATCTGGGCAGCTAACCCTTCGAGAAGTTTCTTCATTTCCTACTCCATACCTCTAGTAAGAATGCAACAAACAGTTCTATCCCTTTTCTTCACGAGGGAAAATTAAAAAAGAAAATTGAAGCAAAGCTATTTAATTTGACGACAAGAGATTATTTATTCCGATTTCTGATGCAGACCACGCTTTGTTCAAATCTGTTAAAAAATTCTATATGAAACCACTGTGATTTTCCACTTCTGAAGAAAGGGTAAAAATGCTAGATACCACCCTCTTATCTCTTCAAGTGTTAAATTTCGAACATTTCTTACATTTTACCTCAAATAGGGCCTAAGAAGAGGCATTTTTTGTAAATTTCACGTTTCTACAGGAAACCACTGTGATTTGTTTTCGGCGCAAAGAACAGATAGAAAGGCTCCATACCCCTTTCCCACCCTTAAAGATTAAATTTTGTAAGATTCTATTGATCTTTTACTTTAATTAGGGCCTAAGAAGGAACATTTCGCTGAATTCGAAGCTTTTATTTGAAACCACTGTGATTTCCATTTGCGAAAGATGGGTAGGACTAAAATTTAGAAAGTTTTTATCTTTTAATTTAGCAAAATTTCTTCTCTTAGGTTCTAATTGAACTTGGATCTTATTATAAAAACTACTACAAAGATAGGGTAAAAAATTAAAAAAAAACTTCTATTCCTTTTTAAACCCCTTATGGGTTAAATTTCGTAAATCCTTTTATAGTGATCCTTTACGTCATGAAAATAACCAATTGTAAAAACGGCATGTTTTTAACTTCAGCGATTTGGACTCGACATTAATAGACAAATGAGTAAATTAGTGATATTTTGCCATTATATATATAGAGGTATGAGAAGGCTTTACCACGTGGAAAAGTTTCATCTGCATAACAAATACAAGATCTTTTCTTAGACCACAATTATTCTTTTTTAAGAGTGTTGTATTTCGAGAGTTCTGTTTTACAAATAAATTATTTTTAAATAATGCATTTGTAGCAAACGATAACACATTCAGAAAATTCACAACTGTTAAATTTATTCTTGTTTCCGTTTTTTTTTTTTTTTTTTTTTTTTTTTTTTTTTTTTTTTTAATATTTCATGTTGGAGCTAAAAAATACGAAAACTTAATGCATTTTTCGTAATTTACAGTTTCAAAGTGAAATATTTAAATATAAAATCAATTAATTGTTTTGGGGGAAAAAAATATGGTGTGGCACTCACACGACTTTCTCTTATCCTGCATTAGAGTCCTGCATCGGACCGGGTACCCGCGCGGGTAAAACCACCCACAATATATATCTATATATATAAAAATGAATTGCTGTTCGTTAGTCTCACTAAACTCGAGAACAGCTGAACGGATTTAAATCATTCTTTTTTTGTTTTTTTCCTTATAGGTCAGGGATGGTTTAGGAAAAAAAAAATTCGAAAAAATTCGAATAGTTTTCTTATTATTAATTAAAATATGAAAATAATAACCTCCTAATACCTTATAAATAGCCATTAAAATATTAGCTATAATTTAATTGGTGCCAAAAAAAATTTACGAGTTCATTTTCTTTCGACATAAAAATAAATAAACGTGATTAAATAAATAATTTAATTAAACGTGAGCTTTAAAAAATTGTAAAAAATTAAATTATGTATCTCACAAAAATTGACGTCACTATCGGTTTAAAGATTTCATACGCATTGATAAAGTGCTAATGTAGTTAGTTCTATGATTCAACAGAAAATTTAAAAACACAGTTTATAAAAAGTTTTTTTTCTTATAATCTATATATATATATATATATATATATATGAATGTTTGTCTGTATGTCCATTATAAAATTGTAAACGGCTTGACCGATTTCGATCATTCTTTTTTTGTTTTTTTCCTTATAGGTCAGGGATGGTTTAGGAAAGAAAAAAATTGAAAAAATTCGGCCCCCAAGGGGGGGGGAGGGGGCAAAACGTGAATTCAAAATATCCTTCATAGCTCAAACAAAGAAACAGATATCCGTAAAATTTTTGCTTTAAAATATAGCTAATATAAATGTCTAAAAACCAATTCCTGGAATTTTCGAAATTTGATCCCCAAGGGGGGGGGGGGGCAAAAACAATTAGAAATACAGTTAGGCCTTTCAAAATTGGTACAGATAGGTTTCAATAGCCTGCAAGTCGAATGGGGATATTTTCGAAAGTGTAAAGTTATTAGGAGGGGAGAGAAGGGGGAGGGGAGAGGGGGGGGGGCAAAAAAATAAAAATAGAGTTAGATCGTTCAAATTTGGTATATAGAGGTTTTCGATACTTACAAATCGATTGCGGATATTTTCGAATTTGTAAAATTATTAGGAGGGGCGGGAAGGGGGGGGGCTATGGGCAAAAACAAATAGAAATACAGTTAGGGCATTCAAAATTGGTACAGATAGGTTTTAAAGGCCTGCAAGTCGAATGGGGATATTTTCGAAAGTGTAAAGTCATTAGGAGGGGTGAGAAGGGGGGGATGGGATGGGGGGGGGGCAAAAAAATAAAAATAGAGTTAGATCGTTCAAAATTGGTACAGAAATGGTTTTCGATACTTAAAATCGAATGCGGATATTTTTGAATTTGTAAAATTATTAGGAGGGGCGGTAAGGAGGGGCTATGGGCAAAAACAAATAGAAATGCAGTTAGGCCGTTCAAAATTGGTACAGATTGGTTTTAGGTGCCTGCAAGTCGAATTGGGATATTTTCGAAAGTGTAACGTTATTAGGACGGACGGAAGGGGGGCGGAGGGGCAAACAAAATAAAATAGAGTTAGATCATTCAAAATTGGTACATAGAGGTTTTCGATACTTACAAATCGATTGCGGATATTTTCGAATTTTTAAAATTATTGGGAAGGGGGAGAGTGGTGGGGCAAAAAAATAAAAATAGAGATAGATCGTTCAAAACTGGTGCATAGAGGTTTTTGATATTTACAAATCGATTGCGGATATTTTTGAATTTGTAAAATTATTAGGATAGACGGGAGGGGGGGGGGTCGAAGGGGGAAATAAGAGTTAGAGCATTTTGGGAATTTTTTCGGAAGGCAGTGAGAACCCGGTGCGACATTTTTCCTAATCAGATTTTGTTTCGCTTTTTTTTTTTTTTTTCACGTGATAAAAATTAATGCAATTTTGAGAATTCAGTAATTATAGTGATTCATTTAAAAATAGTGACCAGCGAAGCGGGCAAAGCCTGCTAGTGTATATATATATATATATATTTTTTTTTTTTTTTCGAAAAACTTTTAATATTCCTTTTTTATGAATATAATCTTCTGAATGCAGAGACTGAGTGGCATTCTCTTCCTTCATAGCAGTTTAAAGCACCATGACTCATAACATAAGTTTAATTTGTAAAGAAGAAATGCATAAATACTAATACATTTAATGTTTAAAACGTTATATGAAAAAATTATTTGCCTTCCAACGTATATTTGCTTTCTTATTTCATTTCATTTCATTTTATTTTTTGTACACTATGACTATTTTAAACAGTGGATTTTTTAAAAGTAAGAGTTTTATACGCAGGAAATTTTATATTATACACTGAAATTTTGTTCATATTTAGACAAGTTATTTTTAACATAATTATATATATATATAATTATACGCCAGTTTTAATATAATTATGCACTTATAATATTTATGTAACAATCAATTCTCTAGAAGTTTTGTTCTGTAATATAATTGCATTTCGTGAAATAGAATTTTAATTCGGTTTCTTATACAATATAAATTAAATAATACTTTTTTGCGGGCCGCGGGTGGGAAGCTGCGGGTTCGGGTCGAATTGCGGGTCGAAAGTCTTCCTGCGAGTCGGGTGCAGTTCAAGATTTCTCTACCCGCCCAGGACTCAATTCTGCATTTCAATACTATAAAGATAGACTGCATAAGTCCTGAAATCAATAATATAAAATAATAAAGTTCAATGTACTTTAAAAATAATTTAAAATTGGTTTAGGAATACAGTCGGTAGCAAAAGTATCCGAGCACTAGCAATAATCCTTGTCTAAAAAATGTATACTTAATACTGCTTTGTTAAATAAATCCTTGTCGAGTCATATTCTTAGTCAGTCTAAGAACATGATTCGACAAGGATTTATTTAACAAAACAGTATTAAGTGTACTTTTTTGATATCGGAATCAGTGGCTAGTGCTCGAATACTTTTGCTGCCGACTGTAGTTTTATTTGACATGTAATGTAATGCTATGTGAAGGGCGGGGGAGCTACTAGCCCCCTCAAGCCCCCGTTCAACAATATTACCTTCAATTATTTCATTTAAAAAAATGACTTCAAACTTACCAATCTTGATCAAAGTTTTAAGTGACAAACTAATACAAACTTCAAAACATTGATTTCGAATTTCTTGCAGTTATTTAACCCTTTCATTCCGAACTTTTTCCCTCCATAAAACAATAAATCTGATATTTAGTCATAAATTTATTTCAAAGGTAATATATATATAAATATTTTTTTTAAAATAGGAGTAATAGCAGAGTAAGAATTAATATAGCTAATAGATGTTTATTTATGTTTAGTACAACCACTGATGCCATTAAAAACCATAATTTTTCAATAAATAAAAATATCAAAATTTTGGAAGAAATACATATTGCAATTAATTAAAATACATATTATAAACATTAAAGAATAAAATAAAAAATATTTCAAACAGTTAATTTACTTAAATTGACCAAAACAGGAAACTGATTCCGATATTATTATCAGAATAGCGTAAAATATACTTTCCATTATCAAGAAAGATAGTGAAATCATCTAAAATAGGTATTTTTCGGTGAGAAAATGTATATAGATTTTAATATTGTTCATTTTGAATCAGCGGGAGTGTTAGATGGTAAGAAAGAAAATCTGAAATGTTATGATTCCAATTGGAATCACGGGGAAGGAAAGGGTTAAGTTATGATACTAACAGATATACATACACACAACAACTCAAAATTGTACTTTCGTAATCCTTGCACTTCAAAACGTAATAGTATATATATATATATATATATATATATATAAAGTTGAAAATTTAACTTTAAAAATACTTTCTTTATTGTATGGGTATGAAAAATTAATTTTTTCCTTCCTGAACAGTGTCCGTCGACATAGTAAAATGCAGCAAAGCACTTCCATCAATTACATTCAATGAAAAAGATCGTTTAGCTCAATTTTGGGTAGTCCTGTTTATTTTCTATAAATAACATGCATTATAAACAATATTGTATACTTAAATTTAAACTTTCCTGAAAAATATCAAACACAAAATGAATTACAATTCCAGCAATTTCCAAGTATAGCCCCAATATATCCAAATATTTTGTATTTCCCTGTAAACGAATGATTTCCATACCACAATCTACACAAAACATGCTTTTATGCAGATAAAAATTTTATTCATTCCGTTTGTTTATGTCAGCCTATAGATGTTACACTGCATATACCAGAAATTTCCCCATAGACATAATGTATTTGAATTGGATGTCCTTGTACACGATCTATTTGTTTAATCTCAACGAAAAGTTTAGTAGCCTCTAGATATGATACACATTTAGAATACCAAGTATGAACTTTCTGCTACTACTTGTTCTTGAAATATGCTGGTAACAGACAGACACGCACACAGAGACACAGACCAACCGCTAAAAACACTATTTTCTGATTCAAGGAACCTCAAACGTGTAAATACAACAAAAACTCAATTTCGGAAATTTGACTCAAAAACAACACTTTCTCTACCATATAGAAAGTAAGAACCGTAAGAGAAAGTAAAAACGAACAAATTTAGTGGAAAATGAATTTTCTGAATGTGGAAACAGAATTACAGTGGGTAATCAAATTATTAGATTTTTTTTTTTTTTTTTTTTTTTTTTGAGATATTTTTTCGATTAAAAAAAAAAAAAAAAAAAAAAAAAAAAAAAACAGAGGAAATGGCGTGAAACTTCACGCATGCAAAAAAACATCTAAAAGCACGTTTCCACTATTGATTTAATCTAGAGTACAATCAGGAGACCATCCACAAATTGAAGAAAAGCGTAAATACTTTGGATCACCCTGTATCATAAAAAGCTAAAAATGACTTATAACTTTAATACATTATTGCACATACTATGTACAATATTTGCATGTTTTGGTGCGGGAATTGCATAATTATTTAGGCAGATATAAATTTCTTTAAAAAAATATTAATTTTTTTGACAAGTTTTTTGTTTATAACGAATTTTTATGAAATTGTACAAAACTTGCAGAAAAAATGATAAAACATTAGAGAAACATTATTCTGAAATATAAAATTCATACGTGTAATATTCGTTCAGATATGAGCTGTTTTGGTAATATATTTTATTGCGCATGTGCGAAAAATAGAAAAAAAATATATTGCTTCGGTTGAAAGCTAAATATATTGAGCAAATTTGTCAAAAGCTCATTTCAATAGAGTTAAAATTAAGCAAATTTTTGGCAAAAGAATGGGGTACATTTTAGGTATTTTCCAGAATTGAAATTTCATAAGGGGTCTTTCACATGCTGCGTATTTAATTTGAAGATACTAATACTTCAACCGCATTGCAAAAGTTCTTTTTTGATATATAACACAACCAGTATGTTTAGTTGGAAAGTGTTAATAATCAATGCATACGGCATGATTTTTTATTCTTCTTTTTTAAATTGGCAATCAAAATGTAACGAAATACAGATATAAAATTACTTAAAATATTTTAACTTATAACCTGTCGACCTACGAGTTTCTTTTTAAAAAAATCTAAAGTGACTCCACTCGACTTTCCGAACATTGAGTAATTAACAGTTTTGTAGATAAAGTAAAGAAAGAGGAGTTGTTAAACAAACAAAAGAGATAAAACCATAATAGTGTTTAAGTACTTTTCTCCATATATTACACGATGTTTTATTTAACGCTACTGAACTTTGAGCCCATAGATCATAATGATAAAGAATATTTCGTGTTGTTCCTGTAAAAACCTATAAATGCTAGATTCACCAAAATGCTTATAGTTAGTGCAACAGTGATTTATAATATTCATATAAATTTTCAGCTCAATTGAATAAGGCATTTAGACGCTATCGCACTTTTAAAAATTTGGTCCCTTAGGCCATAATGATAAAGAATTTTTCTTTGTGTCCCTGTAAAAAAAACTAAGTGCTAAATTCACCAAAATCTATACAGTTGGTGCAACTGTGACTTATAACATGTGTAAAAATTTTTTGCTCAGATTAATAAGGCGTTTAGACGCTATTACACTTTTAAAAATTTGGCCCCATAGGCCATAATGATAAAGGATTTTTCTTTGTGCCCATGTAAAAAAACTGTAAGAGCTAAATTCACCAAAATCTATACAGTTCGAGCAACTGTCGCCTATAACATGTGTACAATTTTTTTGCTGCGATTAATAAAGCGTTTAGACGCTATAGCACTTTTTAAAATTTGGCCCCATAGGCCATAATGATAAAGAATTTTTCCTGGTGACCCTGTAAAAAAACTATAAGTGCTAGATTCACCAAAATCTACAGGGTTCGTGCTATGATGACTTACAATATATGTACCAACTGTTAGCTTTTTCGAACAAAGAGTTTAGACGCTAGCGTGTTCACTCACAGACATACACACACACATACATACACACATACATACATCATCGTAAAAATAGTGGAAACTGACTCAGGGGACCTCGAAACGTATAGAAACATCAAACTCTCCAATTCGTATTTTTGACATAATTACAATACTTTCCTCACTATAGTGTTCGGAAAGTAAAAATTACTTAATTAAAATTATATTCACAGAAACATGTATTGGATTCATAAAAATATGAACTTTTGAAGGATTTACCCATTTTGAGAAGTCATTAAAATAAATTGACTGAATATGAAATAAGCAGCTCAGTATTGTAGGCTATTAAATTATGCAAATGAAATTTTTTTAAAGTTTGTGCATGCGTAGTTAAAAATTATTTAGTAAAAATGCTCATATTTCAAGATATTTAACATTTTTGCATTCTGATTGCAGTGTGCTATGTTTAATGTAGTATTTAAAGTTTCCTAAAAATAGTTTTGCACTGGGTGCAATACGCTATGTGTTATAATTAAAAAAGTGGCAATTTTCTTTTCAATTTTTGAAAGAAACCGTTATATCGCCATGTATGTATGTTTAAGCCTCATAAAAAAAATTATACAGATAAATAGAAGGATCCTCATAATCACATGCTACAGCCAAAACGTATATATATGCCATGTATATATGTTTAAGCCTCATAAAAAAAATTATACAGATAAATAGAAGGATCCTCATAATTACATGCTACAGCTAAAACGTATATATATGCCATGTATATATGTTTAAGCCTCATAAAAAATTTATACAGATAAATAGAAGGATCCTCATAATCACATGCTACAGCCAAAACGTATATATATGCCATGTATACATGTTTAAGCCTCATAAAAAATTTATACAGATAAATAGAAGGATCCTCATAATCACATGCTACAGCCAAAACGTATATATATGCCATGTATACATGTTTAAGCCTCATAAAAAATTTATACAGATAAATAGAAGGATCCTCATAATCACATGCTACAGCCAAAACGTATATATATGCCATATATACATGTTTAAGCCTCATAAAAAATTTATACAGATAAACAGAAGGATCCTCATAATCACATGCTACAGCCAAAACGTATATATATGCCATGTATACATGTTTAAGCCTCATAAAAAAATTTATACAGATAAATAGAAGGATCCTCATAGTCACATGCTACAGCTAAAACGCATTTCAAACATTACTTTTTACCAGGTGATCAAAAAATTTAGATTTTTGTTTAATTTTTTACTGGTCCTGTTTTCCTTTTCAGGAGAAAACTTTTGTTGAAATATATGAGGTATAACATGTTTTTTATACTCCCAAAGTTTCAAGATATAATTCATACAGAAATTATCTAAATATCTGACAGAAAGTCTAAATTCGAAAGTGTCCAAATAGTTATTGGTAGATAGCGTGCAACTTCGTTACAATTTATACTCATATAAAATATATATAACTCTCACTCCTGATTATTGACATTATTGCTTATTTATTTACGTTTTTCCTTAAATTTTGCTATGTCTCTTCCTTAATTTATTGGTAATTATTTTTGTCTGATTCTTATTTTTGGCCTTACTGATATGTCGGGTGAATTAATAGCGAAATTTTAGATTTTTTTAATACATTTGTATTATCAGAAACATCTTAGTATTTTTTCCCTTCGTGCTATGCCCTTGAGAAAGATGTTGTCAGATGGAAAGTACTTTAAAATAATTCTATTATTTTCTTAATCACTTTCGATTAATCTTAATTTGTTATGTTATTTCTGTTTCATTTGTTTGAATATTGCCCTTTTTATACATAGTTTTAACTATCTCTCTCTATATGTGTGTGTGTGTGTGTATATATATATATATCGAAAACCTTTTCAAACATTGCAAAAGATGAAACCAAGTATCACATGAAGAACTAGAAAGAACATGAATAAAGATTTCTGAAAAAAATTAAGCCTCCTTTTAATGATTACATACAACATCAATACTTTTTCCATGGCTTAGATTGAATGTTGCATGCAAATTAGGTGTTATTTCTGTCATAATTTATGTAATTGGCTAAAAATTTACAGTACGCTGAGCTGAGCCCAATAACACCTGAAAGATGTGTAAATAAATTCAAACTCAATAAGAAAAGGAAAAACAATGGATAAACAGACTTGTAAACATTACAATCACCAAAGTTGCTTAAAAAATAAAATTATTCCTAAAGGAAAATAATAATAAAACTAAAATTATTACTTACTTTACAACTGCAAAAATCACTTAACCCGCCTCAAACAACCCAGCGAGTCTATATATACATATTATGAAAACCTTTTCAAACATCGCATGGGAAGAAATGATATATCCACGTAAAAAAAAGAAAAAAATAAGAAGAATCCGTCCTTATGAGGAAGATGGAAGCATACAACATCAATACGTCTTCAGGGGCTTTGATTGAATATCTTATAAATATACAAATAGGTGTAATTTCTGTTGCGCTGTTTGCATTTGCCAAACATTTATAATACACAAAGACCAATTAAAACCTAAAAGGACTTTATGCATGAAATCAGTAGCAAGATTTAGAGCATAAAATTGAGAGGAAGATGAATTAAAACTAAATAGATTGATTTCATTTTTCTTATGAATTTTTAACTTACAGAATACATTCATGAAGTATATTAACGAATATCTAGTAAGTCAATTAACCCTTTATCCACCGAGGGTACTTTAAAGTACCATTACTTTAAAAAATGTATAAAAAAGATTTTATTGAAGAAATGTCAAAGATATATATATACGAATAGATCGTATAATCTCCCGTAAGATAGTAAATAGATCTCATTTTAATCTCCCTGCAAGGTACTAGATGCTACATCCCATACAGCACCCCCTTTGTTCCAACGGTGTTCCAGGTACATCGCAATGTCTTGTTCTCATCACATCTCATAGAGATGCATATAGAACATCGCAGAGACACAGAAACAGATCATCGCTGAGATGTAACATTTGCGATGTTCTGGAGATGTACTGGAAATGTATGCGATGTACTGGAGATGTAGCATGCAATGTCGCAAAGCTGAGACGTTTCCACATTCCCTAGAATATATCTCAGATGTTCCACAGATGTAGCAGAACGTCTATGCAATGTCGCAGTGCGATGGTCTTGACACGTTCCAGAGATGTAAGTGTGCTGCATGGGATGTGGTCATTTTCCTTCCAGAAAGGTTTTATAGAGTGCTCTGGCTGTTTCAGCTAAACATTTTCCCTGATCTTCATATGTGTTGTTATTAATTCCTGTATTAAATCAAGAATCTTCCATCAGTCTTGGAAAAAGTATAAGGAACATGTAAAGTAAATACTTTTATACCCTATTTTAAAGTTCAAATAACGTTTTCGACTCCTATGATAATTCAACCAGCTGTACGTATAAGAAAAATAAACACTGAGACTTTAATGTTCAACTTAACAAATATTTAATTAAATCTCTTCAAAGTGGGGGAGAATAGGGCTACTTCTTAATCGTATTATAAAATATAATTGATATGTATCTTCAATTCAAATATAATAAATAACCTTATATTACCTATAAACTTTCAGCAACATAGTTACATAACGACGTGAAGCTTGTCAATATTTCTTTATTATCTGAGCGGCCTTTGCCTGTCATCTCTCCTCTCGTAAAACTTCTCAAAACTCCTCAAAACTTTCCAAGACGTCTCCAAAAAAAAAAAAAAAAAAAATGAGTATTGTTTTAACCTGCTTTTTATACTTTGTCACATTAATTTGCATTTCCTATGTCATTTGATTTCCGCCAACTTTATTCTCTTTCTTCCTACCTGCTATATTTCGCAAAATCTGAAACTTTTATTTTAAACTCGTAGAATACCTTCCTAAGTACAGTAGTGACTCTTAACCGAACTAAGATTCCTCGCAACTCCGATTTGCGAACTTCGTAAGAAGTCTTCCCCTAGCCTTACATATGTACCAGTAGTTACACTAAAGAACCACCTTACAAAATCTTCCTTAATTACTATGATGAAATGATATTAATAATTCTTATTGCGTGTATCTTTAAATAATACTCTTAAGTAACTAAAGAAATAGGCTTCAATAACTTTTTAGTTCCCCATCATACTATAGGTATGGGGAACTTAGGTAATCGTGAAAATTTTCGACCTCGGTTTTTTTACTTTTTTTACACGTTTTCAGGTGTGAGGAATCCGAAAATGACAAAATTTGTATGGTGTCTGTCTGTAGGATGTCTGTCAGTGTGTCAGTCCGTCAGTGTGGTAGTCCGTTAGTTTGTTAGTCTGTTAACACTATATCTCACGAACAAATGATCGCAGAGAGGTCAGATCAGTTTTAAAATATTACTTTCGATACTGGCAAGAACCTTATTCTTTTGCAACATTCGAATTAAAAAACTTCGTAAGTTATGAGAAATTTACGATTTTCTTAACATGGGAGAATAGGACAAAAATTCACTTAAACGTGCATTAAATGGAAACTTTTTACTGTAAAAATGTCAGACCAGTCTTAAAATATCAGGTTTGATGCCGGAATGAACATCAGTAGTAACTATAAATGTGCTACTTTGAAAATTTCGCAAGTTATTGAAAATTTACGAATTTCTTAACATGGCAGTATAGGGCAAAATTTCACATAAACGTCAATTTTGAGAGATATTTTCATCGTAAAGATGTCAGACTACTTTTGAAATATTATTTAGAACACTGGCATGAATATTAATGACTATGATTTTTCCAATATAAAAATTTCGTAAGTTATTGGAAAATTACGAATTTCTTAACATGGCAGCATAGAGCCATATTTCACATAAACGTCAATCTTGAGGGATATTTTCATCGTAAAGATGTCAAACCACTTTCAAAATATTATATAGGATACTGGCATGAATATCATAGACTATGATTTTTCCAATTTAAAAAATTCGTAAGTTATTTGGAATTTACGATTTACTTAACATGTCAGAATAAGGCAAAACTGAGCATAAATTTCCATTTTGAGGATCATAAATACATTAGACAACTTCAAAATTACATTTATGATATTTGTTTGAACATGATTGAATAGAAATATTCTAGTAGGAAAATTTCGTAAATTATTCGTAATTTACGATTTTATCAACATAGCGAAATTGTAAATTTTTCATATAAATATGAATTTTGAGGATTATTGCATTGGAAATAGTAGCATGAAAACTAAACAACGGAATTGACCGTGATAAAATAAATTAATTGATTAGAATAAGATATATATATCGAAGTTAACGGTGGATAGCCTATTAGGCGGGGATTTCATTCTGTCACTAAATCAAGCTTTGGTCAAATTCATTTCTTTTAACATGATTATAATATGTCTCGCACTAGAAATTTATGTGAACATAAATATGATGGGGAACTGAGCAGAGTCCACCTATGCCAACTAGTTTATTTGTCTATTTCATAATGCGGTAGATAAAGGGTTAACAATTATTAGACGTTGCAAATGAAAAGTGTTGCGGGATTTAAACAAAAATTTATTAGAATATGAAATGAAACTGAAAGGATAAAATTCACAGGGGGGGAGGAACTACAGACATAACTACAGAAGAAATGTAAGCGAATATCCAATAAGCCATGAGCTTGCAATTTTAAAAAATAAGAATGTGTATTATGCAGTTAAAAAATTACAGTTTGTAACAAATATTAATTTAGACTTTTAAAAAAAATATCGCCAAATAAAACGGGTGTTATCCAACTGCACTCGAAATATACCAACTGCACTCGCTAGTCTTAACCCCCCTTTCACTTACTCTCTTGCAAGTTTCTATCTTACCACACCTTCGCTCTGAATAGGAAGAAACCAAAAATTTGTTGGTGGAATTATACTAACTGCCCTAGCTGGAAGTTTATAATTTTATTTGTGATTTAACCGAGTTACCTGTGTTTCCAGGTTCATGCACAGCGAGGTAAGGGAGTCTAGTGATTCTTTTTTTTTAAGTGCGTGATAGTGATTGCCGACGAACCGAGTTACGTGCGTTTTCAGATTCATGCAGAGTAAGGTAAGGGTGTCCCGTGTTTTTTTTTTTTTTTTTTTTTTTTTTTTTTTTTTTTACGTGCGTGATAGTGATTGCCGCAGAACCGAGTTACGTGCGTTTTTAAATACATGCACAGCGATGTAGAGGTGTCCAGTGACTTTTTTTTTTTTTTGTTTTAATGTGCGTGATAGTGATTGCCACGGAAGCGAGTTACGGGCGTTTTCAGATTCATGCACAGCGAGGTAGGGGTGTCCAGCGATGTTTTTTTTATTTTAACGTGCGTGATAGTGATTGCCAGTGAACCGAGTTACGGTCGTTTTCAGAATCATGCACAGCGGGGTAGGGGTGTCCAGCGTAATTTTATTGGAGTTTTATAAAATTTTGGAATAATGATTAAATATGGATAGTTGAAGTTTTTACATTTTAGTTTTAATAATTTTTGAAGGCTTAGAATTATTTTGTTATTAATGTCAGTTTTCAAAGTAGTTTGCTTAAAAATATTACTAGTAACTATAGAGTTATCTAAAATCTGTTTATAGAATTTTTTGCATAAAATGGCATAATTGTTTGGAGATGTATCAATTGTTTGGAGATGTAATAATAAACAGACTTATTTAATTACTTTCCGAACACTATAGTGAGGAAAGTATTGCAATCATGTCAAAAATCCGAATTCGAGATTTTGATGTTTCTATACGTTTGGAGGTCCAACGAGTCCGTTTTCACTATTTTTACGATGATGTATGTATGTGTGTGTGTATGTATGTGTGTATGTCTGTGAGTGAACACGCTAGCGTCTAAACGCTTTGTTCGAATAAGCTGAAAGTTGGTACGTATATTGTAAGTCACCATAGTACGAACCCTATAGATTTTGGTGAATCTAGCACTTATAGTTTTTTTACAGGGACACACAGAAAAATTCTGTATCATTATGGCCTATGGGAGCAAAATTTTAAAAGTGCGATAGCATCTAAACGCCTTATTCAATTGAGCAAAAACTTGATACACATATTATAGGTCACAGATACTCAATCTGTATAGATTTTGGAGAATCTCATAGTTTTTTTACAGGGACACAAAGAAAAATTCTTTGCCAAATTTTTAAAAGTGTGATAGCGTCTAAACGCCTTATTAATCTCAGCAAAGAATCTGTACACATGTTATAGGTCACATTTGAACCAACTGTATAGATTTTGGTGAATCTAGCACTTACAGTTTTTTTACAGGGACACAAAGAAAAATTCTTTATCTTTATGGCCTATAGACCAGCGATAGCATCTAAACGCCTTATTCAATTGAGCTGAAAATTAGTATAAATATTATAAATCACTGTTGCACTAACTATAAGCATTTTGGTGAATCTAGCATTTATAGATTTTTACAGGGACACAACGAAAAATTCTTTATCATTATGATCTAAGGGCTCAAAGTTCAGTAGCGTTAAATAAAACCTCGTGTGATATATGGAGAAAAATACTCAAACACTGTGTTATGGTTTTCTCTTTTTGTTTGTTTAGCAACTCCTCTTTCTTTATTTTATCTACAAAACTGTTAGTTACTCAATGTTCGGAAAGTCGAGTGGAGTCACTCCAGATTTTTTTTTTTTTTTTTTAATATTTAATAAATCAATTGAAAAATAAATTGGTTCTTTAAAAAAATTAATACATAAATCATCCAAACATTAAATATTCTAGTGGTTTACAGTAATAGTAGCAATTTTGTATATAAATAAATCTAAATATTAAGAAAACTGACTTAAAATTTGATAGATATTAATTCTATTGGGCAGTTTGAATTTAGTAACCATAATTCACAGTTTTATGTAAATATAGATCAACAACAATACCGAGATCATCATATGTCCATGTGAAGTATCGACAAATTTTTATACTAGGGTAGCACTTTTTTTATACTAGGGTAGCACTTTATACAATAGCACAAAATATTCGAAGAAGGTGTATTTTTAGAAAAAAGGTAATTCCATATAAATTCAAGCAGGTGTGATGCTTGACTAATTTTCTTTTGATATTTGTGTCCCTTATAGGAACATATGAGAGATGTTCAAAACAACTTTTATTTTTCCTCTGTTGTTAACCTCTGATTTTATACAGGTTATCAAAAATCTTTCGGCTGGTCAAAAATGGGGTATTAGATTTTTATATTTTGGCACAAATCTCTTTGAATTAAATTTGTGCTAATTTTAAATATTAGTATCAAAGTACATAAAGTAAAGGTGTCCCATGCTTAGTTATACTGCTGTAACTCAATAGCTAAAAGAATTACAATAGGTCAAATTTCAAAGTCTAACATCAAATTTTTGTCAGTTTCGATAATGAATAACTCTCTTCTAGGGAAGAAAACCACAAAATAAAATATCACAAAAATAATCTCTGGAATCACACTAATGAGAAAAATTAATTGTGTGTTTTTTTAACCTTTTACAGTTTACAGTCCCGAAATTTCAGAAAAATGACAAAAATGACATTTTAAAGACTTCCATGAACCAAAAGGGGATTGGGAAAAAAAAAAAAAAAAAAAAAAAAAAAAAAAAACTTTGGTAATTTATTAATTTATGAAAGCAATATGCATATAGTTTTTTAAATTGAGTATAGTTCGGCTAACTGACACACACTGAAGTGTAAAATTAAACATTGAATTAAATAATTGCAGATTAATTTTGTTTTATTAAAATGTGCGTATAATAATTCAAAATTACTTTAATGAATTATTTACCATATGGCTATGAGGAATTAATTTAAATTTCTGAGATCTTTCTTGGACATGGTAAAATATTATAATAAAGCACTTCCACTAACAATAAAGAATGCTATGGTTTAAATATTGGCAGCCCTGTATATCTTCTGGAAGTTATGTACACATCACATGGTGCAAATAAATATAATCCTATATTAATAACTCACGGCACAACCTGAAATACACTTCCATCAATTTTCATGTATTGTCGCACTATAATCTAGTTATTTTGTGTAGCCCTGTAAACGAACAGTGAATGATTTCCATACCATATTCTACATGAAACATGTTTTTACGCATGTAAAAAATATATATTCGTTTCATTCGATTTAGTCCAGTCTATAGAGTGTTTAAACTCTACTTACCGGCAATTTCTTCCATAGACGTAATGAATTTGAATTATCTTGGGTGTCTCTGTACATGAACCAATTCTTGTATCTCAACAGAAAGTTTAATGTAGCATCTTTATATGATACACTTTTAGAATACCAAGTTTGAACTTTCTGCTATTACTTGTTCTTGAGATATTCTCATAACACACACACAAAGACCAACCGCTAAAAACATGATTTGTGGATTCAGGGACCTCAAAACGTATAAATATAACAAAAACTCATTTTTGAAAATTTGACCCAAAAACAATACTTTTACTACCATATATATGGGTAAGAGAAAGTAAAAATAAATAAATAAAATAAGTGATGATGCTTGCAGAATATCAAAGAAAATGTCAAAGAATTTTCTAGAATAATTACTTTAATAAATTTGTTCACATTCTTTTTTTTTAATCAAATTATAAATTATATATATATATATATATAACATCTATAATTTTCAGCTGCCTTTATCAATTTTTGGACTGTGAACTCATAATCACTATTTATAG
Source organism: Salticus scenicus (assembly GCA_963930645.1). NCBI lineage: Eukaryota > Metazoa > Arthropoda > Arachnida > Araneae > Salticidae > Salticus > Salticus scenicus. Next base: position 149,325,919 of record OZ005650.1, read on the forward strand.
CTAATTTTTAATTATCGCCGAAATCAGTTAAAAATTCGTGATTTTTTTTTTTTTTTTTTTTTTTTTTTTTTTTTTTTTTTTAATGCTTAAAAAAAAAAAAAAAAAAATGGTGACTTATCATATGAATTGAGAGTTAGAAGGTTCAGAGCTTGCAAACTTTAAAAGATTAATGGAAAGTGGCCTAATAATAATAACAAACACATTTGAATCAATTTAATAATTTCTAAAAAATCTCTAGTTTCCAATCGAATTTAGAAATTTTTGGATAGTGAACTCATAATCCAAATTTATAGTTAATTCTTAACTTTAGTTAAAAATCAATTTAAAATTCGCGATTTTTTAAAAATGGTGCTTTTATATTTCAGTCAGGAAAAAAAAAAAAAAAAAAAAAAAACATGTATCTAATATGAGTTGGAAGATTACCAGCTCGCAAATTTTAAAAATGAACATATGTAATATGTTTCTGCAAACATTTTACGACCATAAATTGCTAATAAGATAACTTCACTGTAAAGTATCTTGATGATAGTGACAAAAAATCTGATGTGGGCACCACATGACTTCCTTATACGCCTTTATAAATAAAAATAATGTTAGAAAACATTGTCATTGGACCCGAGACAGTTGACTAAAAATATTTAAAAAATGCATTATCACCGTGATCTGAGCTTTTCTGAAAGTTTCAAATGTCTAGCTGGTCGGAAAGTTAGTTAAATAAATTTTCTGTTGAATCATATAAACGCTGCTGAAGGCAGCAGGAATCCAAAGAAGTTGGCTAAAAATATTTAAAAAATGTCAACGTGTTCTGAGCTTTTCGGAGAGTTTCAAATGTTTAGCTAGTCGGGAAGTCAGTTAAAATTCGATTGCAAGATTTGTATTGGTGACGCTGCCGAAGACAGCTGTGACCCATAACAGTTGGCTAAAAGTATTTAAAAAAAAAAAATGCATTTTCACCGTGTTCTGAACTATTCTGAAAGTTTCAAAGTCTAGCTAGTCGGGAAGTTAGTCAAGTAAATTTTCTGTTGAACCATATAAACGCTGCCGATGGCAGCAGTGACCGGAAACAGTTTGCTAAAAATATTTAAAAAACGCATTGTCACCGTGTTCTGGGATTTTCTGAAAGTTTCAAATGTCTAGCTAGTCGGGAATCTAGTTAAAAATCGATTGCAAGAGTTGTCCAAACCGGTTTTGAGTTATTACCGTTTTTTTTTTTTTTTTTTTTTTTATACATTATGGCCAAAACCTTCGTATTTTTGGTCATTATGAACCTAATTTTCCTAAATATCTCCAAAACGGAAAATTATACAAAGTCCAAAAAGGAAGGGTGCACAACTAGATGTTATAACAAACCTATGTACCAATGCGCAAATTTCTACGTCCAGCCGTTTTTGAGCTTACGAGACACTCACACACATACAGACGTCACGGAAAATCTTGTAAAGTCGCTGATATCTCTAAAACGAGAGCTCATGTTAAGACGAAACTTGCAGGTGTACAACTAGACATCATGACAGTCACGCGTATAAATTTGCAACATTTTGCGATCATTCGTTTTCGAGCAATGTGATATACAAAATCCATTTCGCAAATCGGGATTACTATACTTCCTTTGAAACCTTTGGACGGCCCCTGCCTGCCTGGGCTCGGCCAAGTTTAACGGGTTGGATGCCGTCCGCCGGAGCGAATAAATCGCCAGATCGCCGCATGGAAGCTGCTGGGCCTCAATGTAACTAGAACGCCAAAGCTCAGAAATTGCAGGGTCTCGACTTCTGCGTTGGACACACAGCTCGATTTGTACACCACACCCTCCAAGATAGCCACGGTGGAAACGCACAGACACGCTCCTGGATGTTAAAGAATTTGAAATAAGTGCACTTACTAGCTGAGAGTCGAAATAACCGGAATTATATACAAAATTAAAACAATTTTGAATTTAGGCAGGGAGGGAGAAAAAAAAGCGCTGGGGGAGCCTCTAAAGTTAGTAGTGCACACAATAATTAAAGCCGAAAGAGGAGGCCATTTGAAAAGGGGAAGGGGACAACACTTAAGAATTGAGAAAGACAAGCTGAACGAGAAAGGAACAATGAGATTATTAAAAAAAAAAAAAAAAAAATTATGTGAAGCCACTGTGGGATGGAAGATAGTTTTGTGCGCATAGCGAAAATGTTGAAGTTTTTGAAGTGGCAAAGCCTAAATTATCCTAATTGGGAGGGAAATTACTATGCGCAGGGAGGCCGAATGGAGAAGAGAAAGAAGGACCATCGCAATTTTGATCCACCACGGGGGGATGGTACTCACAGAGAAGAAATATTTCTTCTCTATGATGGTACCCCGCGTTGGTAGCCCGATGACGGCTAAACGACCCCATCGAGCACTTGACGGTGCAGCACAGATTAACGAGGACCAGACACCGCTACACCCTCGGAAAAAAAAAATATTAAAAAAATAATAATATAGAATAAATAAATTAATTAATTAAAGTAAGTAAGTAATTAAATTAAAATTGGTGCGGGTCAAAACTTGATGAGTACCAAAAAGTACTATACCTCCTTATACTTTGTATAAGGAAGAAAAAAAAACAAGTAATATGAAAGAAAATTTTTTGTCAATTCCTACTTACAAACACTATTGAAAAAGTTTTTTTTTAATAATTTTGAATTAGGAAATAAAAAGCGCGCGTGCAAAATGAAATAAAAGTAATTATAAGATTAAAAAAAAACTCTTTATGTACCATGTTTTAAATTTTCTGATGAATCATAGAGCTCTTATCTATGTGCATAAAATTTTTAAAGTGACAATGAAGTCAATTTTTGTGAGATGCATAATTTAACTTTTTATAATTTTTTAATGTTCACGTTTCATTAAATGTATTTATTTTTATGTCGAAAGAAAATGAACTCTTTTTTTTTTTTTTTTTTTTTTTTGGCAACAATTAATTTATAGCTAATATTTTAATGGCTATTTTAACGCTATTAGGATGTTATTATTTCCATATTTTAATTAATTATAATAAAACTAATAAAAAAAATTCGAAAATCGGACTTCGATTTATTGTGTTGTCACCGTGTTCTGAGCAATCCTGGAAGTTTCAAATTTCTAGCTAGTCGGGAAGCTAGTTAAAAATCGATTGCAAGATTTGTACAAGATATATATAGGGAGAGTATGAACTAATAGTAGGAATTGAAAAAAGCACTTTTCTGAAAATAAACGTGAAGTTTAGGAATACAACAAATTCGATCTTGATATCAGTTACAATTCTGCGCATAACTTTAATACCAGAATAAGTAGAATCATAAATGAATCATGAAAATGTTCAGAATTTATCATATTTTCCCCCAAATGGATGTTATAAAGCTTTCTTGTAAATTATCGGCTTGAAATTAAGAAATTTTGTCTACATGTGTGTTAAAATATAACAATATTAAAAAATTTTAAAAATTGAAATCAAAAGTTTAATTTTTTGGGAGAAATTTTTTCAAGTGCTCCATTTCCAGACCTCTCATTTTAAATTTCCCCCTGTATATTTCACATTATATTATTACTCAAATGTATATTTAGAACATCTTTGTCTATTGCTTGGTGGATGCTTTTTCAAGTTGTTTAATTAAACATTTTATGTTTTCAATGATTAAATTTCATATGAATTTCAGATTTTTTTTTTTTTTCCAAATTTCTATTTTATATTCTGAATTAAGAAGGAAACTTTAAAATATATACACAGATATGTTTAAATCTATAAGGTAACTTCACGTTCACTATAATATTTATAATATTTAGCCTAAAGTAAATAAAACTGAGGAGGAATTATATATATACTCGATTTAAATTTTATTTTAATTAAATCTTTGCAGTGTGTATTATTATATATATATATATATATATATATATATATATATATATATAAATAATAGATAACGTAATAAAATTTAATCTTAAAATTTAGCAATTAATAGAACTAAAACAATAACAGCACACTAAAATATAGAACTGAATTTAACATAGAGGAAAGAATGACACAAAAAGTTGCGATATAGATAAGGAACCAATGAGTTACCATATTAACTTAAAATACTTACGCCGACCTGAAGGATGGTAAAAAAGGACCATTAAACTAGTGAAAGAGAAAAAAGATAATAAACCACATAATCAATTGGATATAAATGCTTAAAATTAGAAGTATACTTATCAAGGGGCGCATACTTCATAAAGCAGAGAAAGCTGCAAAGATTATAAACCACATAAAATCAATTGGATATAAATGCTTAAAATTAGAAGTATACTTATCAAGGGGCGCATACTTCATAAAGCAGAGAAAGCTGCAATGATATATATATATATATTATTAAATTTAGTCCTTAATTTAAATGAATTAAGTGTAAGTAAAATTAATATATGTGTGAAATTTATGTCACGCTTAATATAAAAACGAGTGAAAACTAGTATGTTGTGGCCACCAAAAGACTTTCTCCTATATTTTTCCTATACAAAATTACTCAGTACAGATAATTTATTAAAACTATCTTTTATTAAAATTACCTACTATGATTAATACAGAGATTTTCATCTTGGAGAAAACTAACACTAAATTCTAAAGAAAGACAGTTTTATTCTCTATAAATAATATTTTAAAAACTGCGTTTTGAAATTTCAAGATAAGTAATGTAAATTATGTTTGAGGGTTATGCATTAACAAACAGGCGAAACTAAAAAAGATGAGAATTAAGATTTGTTACTAAAAGTAAAATTTATAGAGTTGACCTCATCAGATACTCCGCTTGATAAATTCAATTTGCTTTAGTAAAGATTACGAAAAATAAAAAATCCAGTAAATAAATAAATAAAATAAATAACTAAATAAAATAAAATAAAATAAAATCTCTTTTTAAATGATTTTTTTAAAAATACTTACTCTAGTGTTGAAATTTACCACCAGATGGTGTTAAACTACTGAGTCTGATAACATTTTTAAACCATGTTCTTGCACTATTACTGTGAGTATTGTGTTCACATTCATCTTTATATTTATAATTCATGGTTATATTTATGTAAGTCTTTTCTTCTGTATGCTGCATTTTATTCCGTTACATTTGTACATGCTATTGCATTATATATATATAAATATATATGTTACCGCTAAAGTGCAGAAATCAGTTACTCTGCAGATTAGCTAGGTAATCTGCACATTAACTAGGGTTATCCGTTAAAGTGAAGAAAATTGTTTCATTTCTCAAATTACCTAGGTAATCTGCAAATTACCTAGATAATCTGCACATTACCTACTAGGCACTCGTTAAAGTGAAAATAAGATCTCTGGTGTAAGTCTTTTCTCCTGTATGCTGCATTTTATTCCGTTACGTTTTTACATGTTATATATATATATATATATATTAATAAATGTATATATATATATTAGATTTTAAGAAATTTGATTCACTGCCTTGCTATAAATGAATGGGTACTTCTAATTTTGGACGTTTTATCAAATCTAGAAAAATACTTCATAAATTAGCGTAAAGCCTCGGGCATGTAAAAAACATGTTATAACTCTCATGTATTTCATCGAAAGTTTTGTACCGGAGATAAAAGAAAAGTTAAAAGTTAAAGAGAAAACAATGTTTGGAATTACCTTGTAAAAAGTAATGATTAAAATAAATTGTAGCGGTAGTAGAATGTCATTAACAGGCGTCTTCTAATTATTTGTTTTCAGTTGTATCTAAATAGCACGTCATATATCCATGGAGCTATAAAAGTGTCCTTTAAAAAAAATGTAACCTTTAAGGTAATAAATTCAATGCAATGCCATTTTTATAAAACTTAATATACTACATTAAACACAACATACTGCAATCAGAATGTAAAAATATTAAATATCTGATAAAATATAAGCATTTTTACTCAATAATTTTTAAGTGCTCATGCGCAAGAGTTAACAAAGTTTTTTTTTCTCAGTTTATTAGCAAAATGTATTGAGCTACTTATATGAATACCCCAAACCAAACAAATATCACGAAAATTAAAGAAGTTTTTTGTCGATAAAATAAACCGAATCTCTTTTTTTTTTTTTTTTTTTTTTTAAGCGATATGTTTATGTGGTTTTACCCAAATTTTCTAGCTCATAATAATAATAATAATAAAATAAGTAAAATAAAATTAATTTTAGAAAACAGGATCCAATTTAAATGTTCAGTTTTTTTTTTTTTTTTTTTTTTTTATGTTAAAAAGGAATGATAATAGATAATGAGTCATTTTCGTTAACATATTTCCCCATAGCTTTGGCTATGGCTGCCATCGACGATGACTATGGCTCAGTTAACCTATGCTACAATCAAGCTTTAAAATATTGTTTATTAGACAAAAAAAAAAAAAGTATAAAGTTAGGCTGAATTCTGATTTTTTACTTCCTCTTACCCATAGGGTCGAGAAAGTATTGTTTTAGGTTCAAATTTTCGAACGTGTGTTTTTGTTATATTTACATGTTCTGAGGTCCCCTGAATATGAAAATAATTTTTTTAGCGAATGGTCTGTGTGTCTGTGTGTGTGTTATCAACATATCTCAAGAACAAATAGTAGCAGAAATTCCAAACTCGGTACGCTAAATTTGTATCATATGGGGATGCTACACTAAGCTTTTCGTTGGCATGAAGCAAACGGTTCGTGTACAGGGACACTCAAAAGTATTCAAATACATTACGTCTATGGGGGAAATTGCAGGTAAGTAGAGTTTAACATATGTAGACTGCTCTAAACAAAATGAAACGAATATATATTTTTTGTAATAGAGATAGTCAACTGAGGAAAAAAATTTCTGTATGTAGGAGTCTCGCCTCCCCCCTGGGGGGGGGGAGTTCCCCTCACCCAGGAGTAAATTTTTATGATGGGTATCTTTCAAAAGAGCTCGCCTGTACTTTTAAAACGAATGGTTGAACCATCGATCTGCGATAATTTAAAATAAAGTTATCGATTTTTTTCATTTTTAACAAATATATATATATATATTTTTTTTTTTTTTTTTTTTTATGCAATATATTGAACCCTCCCACTCACGCAGAAATAATTATCATATAAAACTCTTCCGAAGAATAATTTGAATTGTTTAACATAGGTTTACATAACAGTACTCGTTATCTTACCTCTTAATCTCCAACCTGTATTTATAGTATTAAATTTCAGGGTAAGAGAAAGTCGTGTGAGTGACACACTAGATTATTAAAAATCATTATGTTTACAAACTTGTTAATTCTTTTTACTTTCTCTTACCCATATATATGGTAAAGAAAGTATTGTTTTTGGGTCAAATTTTCGAAAGTGAGTTTTTGTTATATTTACATATTCTGAGGTCCATTAAATATGAAAATCATGTTTTTAGTGAATGGTCTGTATGTGTGTGTGTGTCTGTCTGTCATCAGCATATCTCAAGAACATATTGTAGCAGAAATTCCAAACTCGGTATTCTAAATGTGTATCACATAGGGATGCCACACTAAGCTTTTCGTTGAGATGAAGCAAATTGTTAGAGTACAGGGACACTCAAAAGTATTCAAATACATTACGTCTATGGGGGGGGGGGGTTGCAAGTAAGAAGAGTTTAACATCTATAGACTGCACTAAACTAAATGAAACGAATATATATATTGGTAATAGAGATAGTCAACTGGGGAAAAAAAAAAATTGTGTTTGTAGGAGCCTCGCCTCCTCCCCTGGGGGGGGGGGAGTCCCCCTTAAGGGGAGTAAACTTCCATGATGGGTATCTTTCAAAAGAGCTCGCCAATACCTTTAAAAAGAATGTTTGAACCATCGATCTGCGATAATTTAAAATAAAGTTATCGATTTTTTTTTTCATTTTTAACAAAAAGAATTTTTTTTTTTTTTATGTAATATATTGAGAATAAATTAAACTTTTTTTGGATATTTAGATTTATACTACTTCTCTAATATGGAAATCGTCTGCATTATCATGGAAGATAATTTTTTTAAATAATAATTTTAATAAATTATTTTTACTGAGTGAATTTGTATAGGAAAATATAGAAGAAAGTCATGTGGTGGCCACAACACGCTAGTTATTTATTGTTAGTGGATGTGCTTTACTAATAATATTTTAAATAATCTTTAATAAAAAAAGTGTTAAATTGAACACGTGTCATTTGTTAAATATATTAAAAACACTTTAAACACACGTAAATTTACATTTTTATTTAAAAGATGTTAAAAATTTTTTATCCAAACCATTTCGCTTTAATAGTAAAACATCATTAGGGATTTTTAATGGGTTTCAGAGGTTTTTCATTAAAAATCCCTGATGATGCTTTACTATTAAAGCGAAAAGCTGTGGATAAATTTTTTTTAACATCTTTTAAATAAAAATTTAAATTTACGTGTGTTTAAAGTGTTTTTAATATATTTAATAATATTTTACCATTTCCAGGAAAGCTGTTCGGGAATAGAAATAAATTCCTCATAGAGATATGGTAAATAATGTATGTTTTAAGCTAAATATTCATCGTTTGTTTTTTGTGTATTTACACGTTTTGAGGCTTCCTGATTACCGTAGTCAAGATTTTTAACATTTGATCTTTGTCTGTTTCTCTTAGAGTGACTTAAAAACGAATAATTTTAGGTGATCCAAATGTTGTATTTTGAAGTTAATATAAGTTTGTTGCTGGAAAATTTGATCAAGATCGATAAATTTCAAGGAATGTTGCGTGTGAAAATTGTCTGTATAATTTTAAGTAAACTTTTAAATTTAATAACAGAATTAAATTCTATAAAAATGTAGGTGCATTAATGAAACGGGGGGTTGAGGGGGGCGGCAGCCCCCTCACACAGAACTAATTATCATATAAAACACTACCGAAGCCTAATTTGAATTGTTTAACATAATTTTACATAACAGTACCCGTTATCTTACCTCTTAATCTCCAACCTGTATTTATAGTATTAAATTTCAGGGTAAGAGAAAGTCGTGTGAGTGACACACCAGATTATTTTAATTAAATTTTGTCTTCTTACTTGTAAGAAGAGATTAAAATCAATAATTTTAATTTTAGTCTATTCTTGGTTACAAATCGGAATAAATTTCCCCTGAAGCAGTTCTATAACCTTTAATGCAATCGGTAGATTGAAATTTGAAGGGACCAGATTTTACAGTAATATGTACACCTCCTTCGTGTTTCTTTATCAAAATTATATTTATATACACACACACATATATATAATTATAAAAATAAATCGTAAAAGCAATTTCAATAATAAATTTGTATCTCAATTTGTAACTAAGAAAGTTTAGACATTATTTTTCTTTGTACAAGTATAATATATATATATATATATATATGATGTGTCTTAATAAAATCCTAGTATATTACATTTGCAGTTTTGTTATAAACTGTAAATAATTATTAACAGAAATTCAAATATAAAAATTCAAAAAAGATTCAGAAGGAGATTTAAAATGGAAAGATGTGCATATCTAATCATTGCTCTTTAAACATTTGGATTTGAAACGGTGAATTTTGGCCATGCGAGAATATTTATTGGTAACTAATGGGAGTATTCTGTTTTTTTTTTTTTTTTTTTTTTTTTTGAACGGATATCCAGTAATCTGTTCTTATTTTTATCTATTTATTTTTCTGTAATTTAATTATTCATTTTTGCATTAAATACATGCAAGTAATTTAATTGCTAATTACATGCAAGAAAAAAGAATGAAAACAAGTCAATGCATTGTTTGCTCCACACCCCTCCGTCTCCCCGTCCTTTCTGAATCTAAATTCTTGCACTGCATTTAATCACTTTTCCAAATCCAGCATTAATAAAATTTATATAGGGGGATGGGGGGAATTACTCTTATTTAATAAATTTATATATAAAAAACGAATAAACTTTGAAGATGAGTTTATATAAAATAAAATCATTTGCTTAACTACTATTTTTCTTTTTAATGTATACATACTTTAACGTGGATCGCATTATGGTCGAATAATTTTAATACATTAAAATAATAATAATAATGTATACATGAACTGTAATTTTCAATAAAAGAAGTAAAAACGTTTTTGAAAAAACTATTTTAATATTTATTTATAACGCTTAAAAACCTTTTTACTACTAAATTCTCATTTAAATAAATAAATATATATATGTGTGTGTGATTATTATTATTATTATTACAAATAATATTAAATTTATAAATTTCATTCAATTAATTGAAATTTCTTCATTTAATTGGAAAATATATATTTAAAAATAAGTAAATGACTTAATAATATCTTTAGATAAACTGCTTTTTTTTTTTTTTTTTTTTTTTTTTTTAATCTATAGATATTATTAAGTCATTTACTTATTTTTAAATACATATTTTCCAATTTAATGAAGAAATTAAATTTCAATTAATCCAATGAAATTTATAAATTTAATACATTGGTAAGAAAAGAATAATAATAATTTTTATTAATACTAATTTATGGATAAAAAAGAAATTATGAAAACTAAAATAGCTTTTTTCCATCATTATTTCTAAAAATAAAAAATAAATATCAAAATATTTTTTTAATTTTTTTCTTAAACTGCTTTTTTTTTTTTCTTTCAGAAATAATGATGGAAAAAAGCTATTTTAGTTTTCATAATTTCTTTTTTATCCATAAATTAGTATTAATAAAAATTATTATTATTCTTTTCTTACCAATGTATTAAATTTATAAATTTCATTGGATTAATTGAAATTTAATTTTCATTTAATTAATTGAAAAATTTATACTTAAAAATAAATAATATCTACAACTGAAGCTTTAAAAAATTATCAAGACAATTTTTTTTTATATAGGTAATAATAAAAAAGCGCGAAATATCCGGCTTTTCGGTAAAGAGTAGCATTTAGCTATTTGCAAGAGCACCCACCCGAAAGTTAAATGGAATAGCCTTTCCTGCTGAAAATCGAGTAGCTTGGGCGAAAAAATCGATTTTTATTTAATATGACTTGCTTAAATAAAAATAAATTTTAGTCACTCAAGTAAATCGTCATTATGCATAAAATTAAATACATTTCAATGAATCGTCTAAATTATGACCCTCAAGACCCTCTATCAAATGGTGTCAACCCTACCCTATTACTGATACAGTGAGTGCAAAGCCGAACAGAAACAGAGCGCGCTCTTACTATCAAAACAAATACTCATATTTATTTAACATTTTCTTTATACAATTCTAATTAAAATGTAAACAGTTTCAACTATTTAGGTTTGAACTATACCTACATTTAAAAGTTTAATCAGTGTTACATAGGCATTGATTCTCCCTTTTTATGCCAGACTATATTAATGCGCGGAAGGCTATAGTAAGTGCTTCGGTCCATTTCCTGTGTTGTCGAAGTTTTGTACGTACGTACGAATTTGGATGTTAGGCTTATGAAAGATATCGACAGGGTTTCTTAAATGATGAACACGGATTGAATAAAATCACTTAATTATGGAACAGAAGAATCACAATAATGGAAGGTAGCCACGAAGAGTAAGTATATTTGATATTTTGCTTTTTAAATAATAATAAATGCTATAATGGAATAGGCTTAGTGGAGACGCTCGAGCGTTAACTAATGCCTTGTGGCTCTTTTAACTTCACGTGAAATATTTTGTTTTATTTTATTATTGGATTTTATTAATTTATTAAACCTCAAAACTTTTTAATTTACTTAAAATGTGGATAAAAATTTTTGAATAACCAGTCTATTCAACACGAAGGTCGCGATGTTATTGAGGTCAAATTGATTTTTGTCAATGGACGGAACTTGTGAATGAAAGAGTGACTTTACGGTATGGTAAGTTGGTAAATGCATGTGAATAGATCTCTATAATATAAGTTGATTTTCGTTCATGCTCAATTTTCATGAAATTATTCATTTATGTGAGAGTTTTACTTCTGATTAATTACACATTTTAATTAGAAACTAGAAAATTTGTATCAATTTGCCGAATTTCTTTTTTTTTAATTATTTTGTTGTTGACATACTAGTTATTTCTCTGATATGTATTTATTTGATCCTGATAATATTGATATTTTTCTCTGAACAACTGAAATAAAATTACAATTTTGGCTAAAGAAATCTAAATATAAAAGAATATCGCTAATTTCTATTACTAATCCAAATATTTTTTTTTTGATTGTTCATAATGTAATAGTACTCTTCATTTTTCATTCCAATTTTTTCTTTGCGGAACACTTAAATTTGTTTATTTACTAAAGTAGAATTATCAGTCTTCAGATGATTTATTGATCTTATTTCATTGATATTCATATGCAAAACATAGTAATAACCATATTATAAAGATTAGCTCATATATGTATTTCTTCTGTTTTTCCATGGTAAGAATGAAATCTTTAAATTCATAAATGAGGAAAAAATACATTTATCAGTTATTTTTTTTAGTTTTATGTATAATTCATAAACTATTTTTCATTGTAATTTCATATTCTAATGAGAACACTGAGAAAAATGTAGTCATTGTTTTGATGCATATAACATTAAAGTTACAAAGCAAATCAAAATCTTTATCATATAAAGGGCATTTAAACCCACATTTACTATGTAGTTTTTAAAATTGAAATATTTACATTAAACATCAGTCTATTTATGATGATGATTCCTTATGATTAGAATTCTAACTACATAAGACAAGGATAATTTTCTTATGGTTTTTAGTTTAAATGTCTTTTCTTCATAAAGAAATGAAAATTGCTATTCATTATATATGTATTATAATGGATAAGCATCTTTATTATTATTATTATTATTATTCTACAGTTTTTAAATTATCTTAATTTAAAACTTGTAGTTAAGTGGTTTATGTAGAAACTGCTCATTCATACATTTTACTTAAATGTATTTTTTTTTTTTTTTAATTAATCAACAGCCTTTTTTGTAATTTAACTTTTTATTACCATATCTGTCTAAAAATTGCTGTAGTAAAAATAAATAAAATAACGAAGTTAATAACTACTAGTTTTATTGTAGCATTTTTGTTTCATTGTTTTCAGTTGATATTTTAGCTGCTAAAAACATATCTATTAAAATATTTTTGATTATTATTTTTTTTCTAATTTTAATTTGTATTTATAGTGTAGCTTTCTAGAGTCATAAGTAGATAATTTATAAAATTCATTCTGCAAGATGTGTATTTAATGCAACTTCTTTAAAATGAAACTAAACTCCACAGCCCCCCCCCCCCTTTCTTCACAAATGCATGATTAAAATGAATTAACCAATTAACTAAGCATTAAAGTTTGTTCTACCTTGGTCACTCACTAGTAAAAATTACAAAATAATTATCTTCTGTTAAAAAATTATTACTCTGTTAAATTAGAAAGGTAAACATATCAGTAATAATTAATTGCAGAATTTCTAATTTTGGAAAGTGTTTGACAGCATTATTTTAAACTTATATTATTAATATCACTCTAAACTTTTTATCTATGAATTATCTCCAAAATTTATATAATATCACATTTGGAAATAAACATAATTAGATCACATTATAGAGATGGGAATGGTTAAAAAAAAACCTGAAATTTTGGGGGAAAACCTAGTTTTTTTTTTTTTTCGTTTTTTTTTCCGAAAGGGTTTATTTCCAACTGGAAAAAATGGAAATTTTGAAATTTCTAGCATAAAATAACGTATTCGGATATTCTGATGTGTTTTATCTTGAAATATTTTTTCATGTTTAGCATCTTACATGAAGACACTTATTCTGATAATGTTCATATTTCAATAATAATTATAGTTTTAAAAAAATTAAAGAACACGCTTTTATAGAAATGTGAACTAAAAAGCACAAAAGATCTATCTTAGTATTTAAAATGCAGGGTAAAAGAAAATCGTGTGAGTGACACACCGTAATATTTACATACATTTAAATCTTTAATTAAAATAATTTAGAATTAAACAAAAACCATTTTAAAAAAATCTTCCCTGATTGGGATAAAACGCTAGACCTTTAGGTTCGTAGTGCGGAGCTATAACTCAACGCCACGACATTCACATAGGGAAAGACTTTTTTTACAATATAGATTTTTTGTTTGCTCCCAGAGCAGTTACATACATACATGCAGGTGAAGCTAATAAAAGCATGTTAAAAATAAAGTTTTAACCGTATAATCAAATGGTAGTCCTGAAACATTTAAGTATTACAATGGCCTCCCTCCCATCACATTAATTTGAAATTACTCATTCTTTTCGAGTTCCTTTATACATCAGTCTTTTATCTTGAATGTATATCCTTAGACTTATATAACAGTAGTATTTAAATGTGTGTGGATATATATATAACTGTTACATGCATTTATATAGTGCGTGTGTGTGTACACACACAGAGAGACTATATAAATGCATGTAACAGTTTAAAAAAAAAAAAAAAAAAACTGAGCAACTACCTACTTTCTGTCAAAAAATTTATTTGACAATTTTGAGTAAATATGTGCAAAAACCTACTTGATTTATCTCCTTGGGGTCATTCCATGTCAGTTCAACCAGGCCATGTAACCCACCATCTCAGATTTTCTTGAAAATTTGCTCATTTGTTCTGACTATTATGTAACTAAGTTTTTGAGAATTTCATGTAGTCGGTATCAGTGTTACTCTTATTTTCATATGCACTATATTGGGGGAAAAAAAAAAAGCGTATCTCAAAGCACGATTATGTTATTTTTAAAATTTTAGGATTTGAAGGTTACATTACACATAATCGTAAAAAAATAAGATATGATGTATGAATATCTGCAAGAATAAAAAAAAAATATTCTGCATTTAACATCTTTTTTTGGACAAAATTCAAGATTCACATCTTAAACATTTTTGTACTGAGGCAGAATCTTAACCAGTTACCCTTTTTTTTTTTTTTTTTTTTTTTTTTTTTTTTGTAAATTGTAATAAAAAGTGTACTCTAATAGGATTTTAAATGAAAACTGGGATTTTGACTGCTCTAGCAAATATTTTAGCATTTTCTCTTAAACTTCTTTTTTTTTTTCAATACACTGCTATTGTTTAGAACTAACATGAAATATCTCTAAGTATACATTATTTTGTGTACATGCTTATTAAAAAGGAATATTAAACAGTTTTTTGATAGCATTTTAAAATATTAATCACTAATAGGAAAAATAAAAGCTAGAAACACTGACAATCACATTACACTCTCTCACACAATCAATTACACACACAACCCACATAATTATTTTGTAAAGTATAAAATTTAATTTTTTACTTCTTCAGCAAATATTTTAGCTCCCCCCCCCCCCACCTTAAATCCACTTTTATCAAAATGTTCTCATTGCTGTAGATTTATGGTAAATGTTACTATTTGTGTTATTTTTATGAATCCCCGTTTGATGATTATGTTTTATTGCATGTTAATTGAATTTTTCAAAATATTGAATTTTGAAAAATGTTAATAAATCAAGTCTTAAGTAAAATTAAGAATAAATAAAATCTGGTTTATATATATTTAGCGTCTGGATTTTTGAAACTTTTTATAAATTTCCTATTCCAAAACTAAAATTATATATTTCCAAGTTTTAAAAATTTCCCATATGGGTCATTCTCTGAAAAGTGGGCATTTTTTTTAAAAAAAAAAGTAAAAAAGATAAAACCTTAGTCCAAATAAAATTGCTCCAATTTTTTTTTTTTTTTTTTTTTTGTACATGTACACATATGTTACAATTAATAAAAAAAATAATATAAACCAAACTGTATCTGATAATTTTTGATATAGCAATTACTTTTATTAATTAGAAAAATGAGGGAATGACTGTGAGGGAATGACAAATTTCTTCTAAAAACTACTTTATAAAAATATTATTAAGTTTAGTTATATTTTCAAACACTAAATATTTATTAAAACATATTTTTATTAATATAATATCATAAAAAAGCAAATTTGATTTATTTTAGTTAACTTTATAATGAGTGAGGGAATGACGTATAATAAAAATACTGTATTTCAATCTAACGTTTGAGAGCCTTATGCAACTCATTGTAAAAAGTTTCGAACAGAACACAACATGGCTTTTTACTTTGCTGCTATACAAATTAAGTTTGACTTATATAAAGCACGGGCTGCCATTAATGGTTAATGGAGTAAGTAGGGGTGTGATTATAGTTTGATGAGGGAATGATATCTAATACCAGGAACAACAATAAAGTGTCTTCTAATTTCTTTCATTGCATAATATATAAATGTAGTATAATGGATAAATATTTATTAAAGTATGTTTAATAAATTTTTAATTCAAATAATCCAAATATACATGCTTTAATACTATAGAAACCATTTTATTTACTTACATGTGGGAATGGGGACACAGTGAGGGAATGATATTTTGCATTTTAAAAATTATTTAAAAATTATATTTGAATTCCAATAACCAAAGAATAACAGTTTATATGTAAAACCAACTAATATTGATAGTTTAAACAGCATTTTGTTTTTGTGCTTTTAAAAATATACCCTCAAGACTACTGGGACATGAAATGACCACTTTTCAGAGAATGACCCATATACAGATTAAAAAAAAAAAAAAAAATATTCTCTCACTTAAAATTATTTTGACAAAAAGCAGATAATTAAAATAAAAATTTAATATAATTAATTAACATAACATAATTAATTATAATTTTTTTAATTTTAAATTGATAAATTTAAAAATTGAACAGGGTGGCGACAATCAGGGAAATCATGGAAAAATCAGGGTACTTTATCACAGGGTTGGTTTTTTGACGTCAAAAACTGGTTTTTGACGTGACATGTGTCAAAAACTGGTTTAAACTGTCAAAAACTGGTTTAAACCGTCAAAAACTGTCGAAAACCATATGTGAAAAATCTAAACTATAATGTTGAATGATTTTATGCATATTTTTAAGTTGCAATGCTAAGTACATAAATTAACATTCATTATTTGTGTATATATGTATATATATATATATAGAATATTTTTCTAGGGAAAAAAAAAAGAAATGTTAGGAAACATATCAATGCATCGTCATAAGGAAAGAGTGAACATTATATAAATCTTTTTTATAAATTGTCTTAAAGCTATAAAATTTGCATATATAGGTGGTAAATTATAATAATACAATTAAGTATATTAAAAATTATTTAAAACTAATTGAATTTTTAAAAAATCAAAATTAAATTTTTTTTTTTAATTTTTTAATTTTTCCCGCAAATTATTATTATTAAATTTTTCTCTTTGCTTTAGCATTATTCTGGTGTAAAAAAAATATGTTAAATGTATTATTAGGTTATTACTTTGTGAATTCAGTGGTAGGTTAATTTTTAAAATTATGTTAAGTGCTGAAATTTCAATGAAAATTTTTAGCATTCAAACATAATATTTAAAAAACAAAAAGTAATGCTGACTCTAGAATAAAAGAGCCCGCAGGGGGAATCCAATAAAAAGGGCAAACTATTTCCAAAAAGGGTATTATTTGCATAATTTGCAGTCTTCTGTGTTGTGATTTTTGCATGTGACAAAAGTAAATTACTAATTTTGCATACATATATGTAGGCTATATGCATTTGTTCTTCCAGGAATGCTTTAAAACTATTGCTAGAAGGTTACATATCAGGAAGAAAAGTATTTAAAGGCTTCTAACATTTTTAAAATATTAGGAAGATCAATTGGTACTAATATGTTTTTAAAAGGTCCGCCGGGTGCTAAAAATGGTGAAAAAAGGTTACATATCAGGAAGAAAAGTATTTAAAGGCTTCTAACATATAAAATATTAGAAAGATCACTTGGTACTAATATGTTTTTAAAAAGGGCCGCCGGGTGCTAAAAATGGTGGGAAAAGGGCCACCGGGTGCTAAAAATGGTGAGAAAAGGGCCACTGGGTGCTAAAATGTGTTTGAAAGAGCCGCCAGGTGCAGCACCCAGCCAAATTAGCCTAGAGTTAGCACTAAAAAATCTGGAGTGACTTCACTCGAAATTTTAATGTATTTAATATTATATTTCAATGCATATAAATGCAGATTTTCATACCTTTAAGGCAGTAATTTATGAAAGAGATCTGTCCACCATCCCTTTCATTAAAAATAATTAATTTAAAATTGCATTATGTAATTCATATTAAAATTTAGTTCAACTAGTCATGCAATACAATACCTCAAATTTTTAATCATGCAACGTTATAACTCAAAATGAAAGAACATGATGCAGTATTTAATAGCACAATAATTTCATTCATTGGAGTAAAATACTTATGCCACCTTTTAATTATCAATCAGCATATACTTAGTAGAGCTTATTTTTTAAAAAAACAAGACTGTAAAATTTTTATAACTAAAAACACAATAAGTAGTTTACCTTAGAATATACAAATTCCTATATTCAAATTTTTGTTTTTTGTGAAGATATAAATATAATTTTTTTGTAGTTAAATAGAAATCATAAGCATTCATAGGAAACAGATAATACACTTCTAAGAATTATTTTTAACCATGAGAGACATATAAATTAAACACTGTTTTGTAAAATTACAATTTTTTTATTTCTCTAAATATGTCTTATTGTTAAAATATACCAAGAAGTGTAAAATTTGAGGTTTTTGACAGAGGGTTTTTGACATGACAGTTTAAACTGTGGTTTAAACCGTCAAAAACTGTCATGTGTCAAAAACCTGCCAACATTATCAATATGGAAATATCAGGGAAAAATCAGGAAATTTTGTAAAAAACACCCAAAAATCATGGAAATTTTCATTTTTGCCCAGCAAGCATGATTGAACGATCGCAAACAGGTGTTATCTTAACGGCCCTCTTCACTTACCGGCACTGGAAGCCTGAGCCAATGTTATTCTATGGGGAAATTTTCTTTACAAATAACTTATTAACTAATACATATTTTTAAATTCTGTTTTCACATTCAGAAAATTCCCAACTGTTAAATTGACGGACCTTTTTAAAAAATGTTTTTTTTTTTTTTTTTTTTTTTTTTTTTGAAATTGCAAAATGAAAAAATTTTACATATTGAAAATTCGTATTTTGCAGCTTCAAATAAAATATAAAAAATTTTAAAAATAATTTTTTTTTAAAGTTCCGTCAATTTAACAGCTGGGAATTTTCAGAATGTGAAAACAGAATTTAAAAATACGTATTAGTTAATAAGTTATTTGTAAAGAAAAATTTCCCATAGAATATCATTAGCTTCGGCTTCCGGCGGTGGTTAGTGAAGAGGGGCCCTTAACTGTGGTTGCACAGGTCTGGCTGCTTTCTTGTTGAATCTCACCAAGTTCACATTAAAAAAAAAAGGTGCAACAACTTGTGGAATAATTTTATGCCTTGATGTTAATATGTTGTGCAATTAAAACAAGTCAAGTTTCTCCAAAATTTTGTATTTTTCATTTTATTTTTATTTTTGTAAGCGGAAAAAAAAAAGATATTTTTGCACTTTAGTTTTTTGAATTGCAGTGGTTTAGCGAGCATGTTACACAACAGTGTGAATGTGTGATATACACAAAATTATGGAATATATACAGTAGATATCATAAATCAGGGAACTTTTTTTCTGAATTTCTGTAGCCACCCTGTATGAAATATAACTAAATCTAGAACCCCCCCCCCCACCCTACACACACACACACACACACACACAAGTATATATGTCTATTATGTGCTAGATCACAAATTATTTTTAGTCTAGTTTAATTTCACTAATGAGTATTTTAATTTAAAAATCCTATCTGTCTTGTATCTTTATGGTATTGAATGACAATTTATGATTCATTATTATACAGTGAAACCCTGATCTATCGTTCCCGCATTGATCGTTTTATTTCTATGGTCCCTGCACAAATTGCATTTAAATAATGTTAACGAAACCCGCATGTAGAGATCAAGACTTAAAATTTTTAGAAATGGCCAGTGGCCACTGGACATGATATGCTCAGTGGCCACTTATGAGTTGTCGTTGTAATTGGGATTCACACATAATTAAAATGTGTATATATACATACATATACATAAAGGCATAAAAACACAAATGATATGATCGGAAAATTAAATTAAGAAATAATGCCCTTTTTATTGTATTATTCAATGTTTCCACCAATTAAAAAAAAAAAAAAAAAAAACTTTAGATATTGTTTAAAAATAAATATTTTTGAAAAAGCTTGCATACTTCTTGAGCTTAAATATTTCAGTATCTGAAATGATAGGTGTTGAGAGGATGACAAAAGAGAGAGAGAGATTTTATCTACATTAAACATTTTCAGGATTTTTTCATTAACATAAAAAAAAAAAAAAAAAAACCTTGAATATAACTGCAATAACGGAAAAACAAATTTTTCAAACAAAAATAGAATATGATTTTTATGTATGTACATTAATCATACATATAATAAAAGTGACAGTAGTTAATTATCAGTTTCAAATGTGCATAAAACCAACTCAGTATTAATTTTCTTAAACTGATTAGAAAAACTTTACTAGCTGAAAAAAAAAAAATCTAGTTTTCTCTTGTTTACACATTTAGTATAGATATGAAATATAAATATTTAATTTAATTGAGTAAAAATAAATAGGTTCATAAAGTTCAATAATAAAATCTAAAAATAATCACATATGGAAGAAATACTGAGCACTTCATTCATTTTGTTTCTAGAATTGATCATTAATCACTATCTGGAAATAGGGAAGGGGGGGGGGGACGAATAGAAAAAAAATTAATTACATGAGTAGTAAGGAATATTAAACTCTTTCAATTCTACTTCTAGAATCTAATAAAGTAAGTTTAAAATGAATATTGTCATTTATATTGTAGATGGAGAAATATTGTTAAACAAGACTTCTGCCGAACATTTGATCGTGGATCACTAGTTGGAGATAAGAAAATAGGGGAGGGGGACAAAAAATAATTACATGAGTATGAAATATTTAAGAATTCTATTTCTTCATAGGTTCTAGAATCTCATAAAGCAAGTTTAAAATAAATATTGACATTTATGTTATGGATGGAGAAAGATTGAGAATCGGTGGGATTTCATAAAATATTTGATCGTCGATCGTTAATGTGGTTTCTTTGTTTTAAATGAACGATATTCACGACTTTTTTAGAAGTGGAAAAAATTAATTAGGGGGGGGAATCACAGAGTTCTGCAAATTCGCAGAAAAAACCACATGCCTCATTGGCGATTATAGCAAATTTTTTGGATTGCCACTTTTTCAAATTAAGTGGTGACTGGCGACCGTGAATCTTGACCTCTACCTGCATGTATCGTTCATCAGAAAGTTGTTTTACCATATTCATTGTTGTAAAATTTTTTTCTCCTGACCTTGTAAAAAAAAATTTCTGAAGATCAAGCGTTACGACATGCAAACTGAAATTACTTCTTTCATCCTAAAATAACTTTTTCTCATTTCCATGGAGGATCAAAAATTGGATACCATGTGTCAGTCTCGTCAACACCTTTAAAACAAATGGTTGAACAAAGATCTGTGGTAATTTAAAACAATGTTATCGATTTTTTTTTACTTTTAACAAAAAAAAACTTAGAAAAAAAAATTTTATTATTTTTTTTTCTTAAATATTGAGAATAAAATGGCCTTTTTTTTTTTTTTTTTTATGTTATTATACTACTTCTCTAATATGGAAATTGTCTGTATTATCATGGAAGATAATTGCTTTTAAATAATAATAATTTTAATAAATTATTTTTACTCAGAGAATATGTATAGGAAAATATAGAAGAAAGGTTATGTGGTGGCCACAACATACTAGTTCCTTTTGTAAATTTTCTACTGTTATTATTTTTTCGAAAATCACTTTATGAGTAACTTTAAATGTTTAAATTAAAAAAAAAAAAAAAAAAAAAAAAGCTTTATCTATATATATATAATTTACCTTACTCAACTGCTTCGTTATTTCTTGCACAAGCTGCTTTTCGCTTGAGGGCCCTCGGCGTCTTCAGTCATGGCTTGAGTGGAGAGTGGCTGGACTTCCAAAACTTCGTCTTTGCCTATGATCAGGTGGTGTCACTGTGTGTCAATTCCAGGTTTTGATTCGTGGTCACTCATGGCCTCACGGTTACGAATAATTTCAACTGTTTATTGTAATTTGCGATTATTGTTATGTCATTGAATTGAACATCAATGTTATTTTCTTGATAAGTTTTAGCTAGTGCTGTAGTATTTTTAGCGTATTTAATGTCGTTTAGGTTTCTTTTATTTTTATTTTAGTTACACCTATTTAGCAACCTGTTTTATTATTTTGATAATTAAAAGGAATTTTATAAATTCCGACGGTTTCTAGGGGGGAAATATTATCTATCACTTCTTACAACTTGAAAAATATTCAGATTTGGTTTAATTGGCACGTTAACGTTAAATTTTTTAGCTGCGTTTTTTATTTTACTAGAAGTGCCTTGATTATAAGGAATTGGATAATGTTTCTATTTTGTATATAGACAGGGTTTAACCTGGCAAAAAAATTACTTTAGCATTTTAGCGAAAATAGGCAAGCACTATTTTAGCTTTTTCGAAAGTTAATTAATTCTTTGGATACCATTGATTTCTTTTACTTACAAGGAACATCACCCAAGTGTCCGGCTCGGATTTCAATGAGAGAGAGGCGTTTCTTTCATATTTGATATGCTATCAAATTTTACTCAAAAATATGCGAAAAATTTGTATTTATACAGGAAGTGAATACTCAAATGAATAATTCAGTTTAAATAATTTTCAGTACTACTATAAATTTTCATTTGTAACTTAAACATGAAAGCGCAAAATCATTTTGCTAAATCATTTAGTATTTTTAAGTCACACCCAAAGGCGGAGCTTACTGTTGATATGTGGCTGATGTGGTTTTTAACATTTTAAAAATTCAATAAATATAGAAAACATGGACAATAGCAAAAATTTGTAGGATCAAAAATATTTGGTACATGCCCTCTATCAGAAATTAAAGTTTCATTAAAATCGCAGCCAGACACGATGTTCCTTGTTAGCTTTGTTATCCTCAGTTTTGTTTTCTATTCCTTTTGTTCATTGATGATTTTAACCAAGCATCCATATTTGTGACTTTAAAAATATGAATCAGGGAAACTATGTTTTGATTTTAGCAATAGAAAAAGAGGTACTCATATCATACGTGTAAAATGAAAAAGCAATTTAAAAATTAAATAAAGTGTAGTGGTAGATAATCGTAAAATACTAGTGCTAAGAATGCTTCTATGAAGCGAATTCTGACATACTTTTAAATATTTTTGCATTTAAATTCAATCATTAAAAATAAAAAATAAATCCAAATTACTATATAAATAATGATTCCCAAAAATTTCAGTCCTTTCGTAGTTTTTGCCTGCAAATATTAAAAAAAAAAAAAAAAAAAAAAATATCAGAGTTATTATATAGAGATATTTTATACAGTTATCCAGTTTTAGCTTTTTAGCGAAATTCTGACCAACATGTTTTAGCAAAATATGATACCTTTTAGCAAAATGCTAAAAAAACTAATGGCAGTTTAAACACTGTATATAGATTTTGTTGATAGCGGTTTCAATTTTTGTGATGGTGTTGTTTACGTTAATTGGTTGTTCAAGTATGAATTTATGTCCAAGTTTTAATAAAGCAACTTCATGACTGTTAACTTTATAATTTGAAATGTTTATATATGGTTGCTCTTTGATTGGCTTGGCTTTTAAGTTTCTTTTATGTAACCAGTTTTGCAATTTATTATTTTTCTTAATAATGATGTTTCTTTCAACAATTTTGAACGTTTCGATTTTATTTTTCATATTATTATATTTGGTATCATCGTAAGCATTTTTAATATAGTTGTCAGTTTCTTCAATTACTTTTAAGATCTTCTATAACTACAATGTTTTACGTCGTAATGCTTTAGAAGTACCCTCTTTTCAAAAGTTCTTACCTCACGGGGAAAAAATTGTATGAGTGTCTTGTTATTAATTCTAAAAGCTTTAGGTATGATTTTAAAATGGCTACAATCCTGCAAAAAGTGAATAAATTTTAATGTAGATTATATTTTTTTAAACAATTTCAAAAACATAATTTATATATATTTAACAGCCATCCACTATACGGAGGCTAAAGAATTTTCAGCATATAGGAAGTACGAACCTCTAAATGGTGGCGAAAAATAATCGCACTAATGGCATGACTAAGCGTTAAAAATTGTTGTTTACCTTTTTAATGCTTAGTCACGGCATTATCGCTATTATTTTTTGCCACCATTTAGAGGTTGGTGTTTCATATATGCTTAAAATTCTTTTGCCTCCGTTTAGTGGATGGCTCTTAAATATATGTAAATTATGTTTTTTAAATCGTTTAGTTTAAATATAATCTACATTTTTTAAATTTAAATTCTTCACGTTTATTAATGAAGTTCTTATGATTGGCTTGTTGCCGTTGTTGAATGTACCCTTACGTTAAAATGGATAAAAATACCATGTTCTCAAAATTAAAGAAACTTAATAAAAAAACAAGTTAAAATTGAAGAAAGTATCAACTTTTTGCAGAATTGTAGACATTTTAAAATCGCACCTAAAGCTTTTAGAATTAATAACAAGACACTCATAAAAAATTTTTCCCTGTGAGGTAAGAACTTTTGAAAAGAGGGTACTTTCTAAAGCATTACGACGTAAAAAAATCAGTTATACAAGATCTTAAAAGCAGGGTTGGCAGGTTTTTGACATGTGACAGTTTTTGATGGTTTAAACCATGGTTAAAACTGTCTTGTCAAAAATGTCAAAAACCTATTTTATAATTTGTCATATAAAAACTTAGTTTAACAAAATATAGTTTATAAAGATTTTTTGAAAAGCAAATAGATTGATGTTCTTTGATAAACACATTGTTACAACATTTTGATTAATACAAAAAACAAAACTTTAGGCTTTTAAAATTTTATTATGAATTATTTCTATGTTCATTCAAAATATGCTGTGATACTTTTATATATTATTATGAAATTTATTTAATATATTAAACTTAGTTATGTGATACTTTAAAAATATAGTACTTTTTAATAAGATATTATTTATAAGTACGTTTAAAAAAGTGAACATATTAATGTTTTTGGAGAAACATAACATTTTGATTAATATAAAAACAAAACTTTAGGCTTCTAAAAATTAATGATTTATAAAACATTGATAGATCATTTTGATTGATAAATCATTTTATTTGCATATTTGCAATATAACATTGTATATTTTAATTTTTTTTAGTATTATGTATTTAACCAGTAAAATAAAAATGCATAGCCTAATATTTTCTATTTAAATATTTTATAGAAAAATATAATTTTTTTTTTTTTTTTTTTTTTTTTTTTTTTTTAATGACTGCTGATATTTTAAGTTTATAAGAAAAAGCAATTATTCTTAATTGAGAAATTTAATTCATCAACCTGGAAATTAATTCCTGATAGAATGGAGTAGAAGGCTGATTTTTACCAACTATGTGAAAAATACCAGAGCCGGGAATCGAATCCCGGGCCTTCCGCTTAATGTGCGGATGCTCTAACCACTGAGCTGGTTAGAGCACCCTGGTTATCAGCCAGGGTAGCTCAGTGGTTAGAGCATCCGCGCGTTAAGCGGAAGGCCCGGGGTTCGATTCCCGGCTCTGGTATTTTTCACAAAGTTGGTAAAAATCAGCCTTCTACTCCATTCTATCAGGAATCAATTATTCTTAATGATAAACAAGCTTGAATTGCGTCTGAAATTCTTATAATTACCGTGAGACAAGAAAAATATAAATGTTTTCTGGATATGATGTATAAATTGCAATAAATTTAACATTTACTCGTACAGATTTTTAAAAAATATATTAGTCTTAAGCTGTAAGGCCCGCCAGTGGCCAAGCAGTTCTAAGCACAAAGCTGGTAGACGTGAAATACCCGGTTTACTCCCAGAGTGTGCTCGTCGGCCTAGATGGTCAAAATTTTTCATGTTTTTCTCCAAAACTTGCATAAATACGGGCTAGGACCCTTTAGAAAGACCCCCACGGAGAGCGCTCCCCCTTAGGCCTAAGGCACTAGAGTAGTCAATCAGCCTTACTCCCAAAACACCAAACACTAATAGTCCAAGCTATAAACAGGTACAAATACTTATACAATCAATAATAATAATAATTAAATAATAATTTGTTAATAAATGATAAAGTGAATACAGATTATAAATATAATTATTTTCAAATTCATATTAATTTACTGTCCACATGTATTATGTTTTACTTAAAGAAAAAATAAAATCCTGCGTTCCTGTGTTTTCATGGATTATGTGAAAATTCATAAGTAACTTTGGAATTTTAGAATTTCATAAATATTAATATAAATAAACATAAACATACAAAATATGTGTATGCATACTTTGTATATATTTCTTAGGTTATAAAACCAGCTAATTTACCTAAATTTTTATAAATTATCTACAAATTCTTTTAAGATTTCTTAATTTATAAACAGCATAATATTTAGATATTCACTTGTATATGGCAAATATTACTAAATCTTACTTCTAACCAGATTCTAGCTCATTTATAAATTTTGAAAATACAGGTTTTTGACAGTAGAGATTTCTGACGGGTTTTTGACGGTTTAAACCACTGTCATGTCAAAAACCACTTTTTGACGTCAGAAACCCAACCCTGCTTAAAAGTAATTGAAGAAACTGACAACTATATTAACTAGTATGTTGTGGCCACCACAAGACTTTCTTCTATATTTTCCTATACAAATTCAGTAACAATATTAAAAAATAAGATTTTTCGTTAAAAGTAAAAAAAAATCAATAACTTATCACATATTTATAGTTCAACCATTCGTTTGAAAGGTATTGACGAGACCTTTCGAAAGATACCCATCTTGAAAATTACCCCGCGATGCCCCCACATGCACAAAAAAAATTTCCTAGTTAACTACTGCTATTATCAATAATTCGTATTAATTTTACTATCACAAGTTAAAAACTAGTATGTTGTGGCCACCACAAGACTTTCTTCTATATTTTCCTACACATATTCAATCAGTAACAATATTTAAAAAAAAAAAAAAAAATTATGAATTTTTTTTTTTTTTTTTTTTGGTTAAAAGTAAAAAAAATCGATAACTTTGTTTTAAATTATCACAGATTTATAGTTCAACCATTCGTTTTAAAGGTATTGACGAGATCTTTCGAATGATACCCATCTTCAAAATTTACCCCCCCCAGGGGGGGGGAAGCGATGCCCCCACATGCACAGAAATTTTTTCCTAGTTAACTATTACTATTATCAATAACTCATATTAATTTTAGAGTCACAAGTTAAAAATAACTCTCATTATGTACATTTAAACGAAATTTTGTCCTATATACTGCCACATTAAAAATTCAGAAAACATGAGATCACAGCGCCACCTGTTGAGCTTTTGATCCCCAAATGTAATCAGCACCAGTTTATGTCAGGGACCAACTAAATACCAAGTTTGGTTAAATTTCGTTTAAAAAAAAAAAAAAAAAAAAAATACGATTTTTTTTCTAAGTTTTTTTTCGTTAAAAGTAAAAAAAATCGATAACTTTGTTTTAAATTATCACAGATTTATGGTTCAACCATTCGTTTTAAAGGTATTGACGAGACCTTTCGAAAGATACCCATCTTGAAACTTTGCCCCCCTAGGGGGTACTCCCCCCCCCCCCCCCCCCCCCCGTTGGGGGAGAACCGATGCCCCCACATGCACAAAATTTTTTTCCTAGTTAACTACTACTATTATCAACGAGATCTTTCGAAAGATACCCATTGTGAAAATTTACCCCCCCTGGGGGGTATTTCCCCCCTCCCCATGAACAAAATTTTTTTCCTAGTTACATACTACTATTATCAATAATTCATACTAATTTTACAATCACAAGTTTAAAATAACGCTCATTATGTACATTTATACGAAATTTTGTCCTATGCTGCCATGTTAAAAGTTTACATAAAATGCGATCACAGCGCCATCTGCTGGGCGATTAATCCTAAAATCTAATCAGACACTTTCCATGTCAGGGTCCAACTATACACCAAGTTTGGTTTAATTTCATTCATCGGTTCGTGAGATACGGTGAAAAATACGAAATTTTGCGAATACAGCGCCACCTGCCGGACAATTGATCCCCAAATCTAATCAGCACCTTGCCCCGTCAGGTTCCAACTATATACCAAGTTTGGTTGCATTTCATTTATTGGTTCGTGAGATACGGTGAAAAATACGAAAATTTGTCCTATACTGCCATGTTAAAAATTTACATAAAATGCGATCACAGCGCCACCTGCTGGGCTATTGATCCCCAAATCTAATCAGCACAATGCCCCGCCAGGGTCCAACTATATACCAAGTTTGGTTGAATTTCATTCATTGGTTCGTGAGATACGGTGAAAACAATAAACCACAGACAGACAGACATTTTCTAAAAACTATCAATTCGTGTTCAGGACATCCCAAAACGTGTAGATCCGTCAAAAAACGGAGGTCGAAAATTTTTGCGAATCCAATACTTTCTCTATATTACATATAGAAGAAAGTAATAACTCTCATTATGTACATTTATACAAAATTTTAGTCCTATACTGCCATGTTAAAAATTTAGAAAAAACATGATCACAGCAACGATCCCCTGTTGAGCGATACTATGTTTGGTTAAATTTCGTTTAAAAAAAATAAATAAATAAAATAACTTTGTTTTAAATTATCACAGATTTATAGTTCAACCATTCATTTTAAAGGTATTGACGAGGCCTTTCGAAAGATACCCATCTTGAAAATTCACCCCTTCCCAGTTGGGGAACCGATGCCCCCACATGCATAAAAAATTTTCGGTAGTTATTTTCTACTGTTATCAATAATTCATATTAATTTTACAGTCACAAGTTTAAAATAACTCTCATTATGCACATTTATACGAAATTTTGTCCTATACTACCATGTTAAAAGTTTACAAAAAATGTGATCACAGCGCCACCTGTTGAGCAATTAATCCCCAAATCTAATCAGCACCAGTTTATGTCAGGGTGCAACTAAATACCAAATTTGGTTAAATTTCATTTGTTTGTTCGTGAGATACAGTGGACACAAAATTCGTGATACACATACACAGACAGGCATTTTCTAAAAAACTATTAATTCGTGTTCAGGACAGTCCAAAAGTGTAAATCCATCAAAAAACGGAGGTTGAAAATTTTCACGAATCCAATACTTTCTCTATATTACATATAGAAGAAAGTAAAAATGCTTACGATGATACCGAATTGAATATAACATTATGTAAAAGAAAATCGAAACGTTCAAAATTGTTGAAAGAAACATCATTATTAAGAAACATAATAAAAGAAACTTAAAAGCCAAAGAGCAACCATGTACAAACCTTCCAAATTATAAAGTTAACAACCACGAAGATGCTTTATTAAAACTTTGACCAAAATTCATACTTGGAACAAATGACAGCATCGCAAAAATTGAAACCACTATCAACAAAATCCCTATACAAAATAAAAACATTATCCAATCCCTTATAATCACTTCTAGTGTTCTAGTAAACTAAAAAACGCAGCTAAGAAATTTAACGTTAACGTGCCGATTAAACACATTCCGAATATTTTTCAAGTTGTAAGAAGCAATAAAGATATTTACCCCCTAGAAACTGACGGAATTTATAAAATTCCTTTTAAATATCAAAATAATAAAACAGGTTGCTACATAGGTGTAACTAAAATAAAAATAAAAACAAGAATAAAAGAACACCAAAACAACATTAAATATGCCAAAAATACTACAGCACTAGCTAAAACTTATCAAGAAAATTACATCTATGTTCAATGACATAACAAAAATCGCGAATTACTATAACCCCACAAATGCCTTTTTTCGCTAAACAGTTGAAATTATTCGTAACCGTGAGGCCGTGAATGACCACAAATCAAAAACCGGAATTGACACACAGTGGCGCCACCTGATCACAGGCGAAGACAAAGTTTTGGAAGTCCAGCGACTTTTCACTCAAACCATGGCCTTCAGGCGAAAAGCAGCTCATACAAGAAATAACGAAGCAGTTGAGTAAGGTCAATTATTTTTATATATACACTTTATGAGTTTTAAATGTTTTTGTTTAAAAGCAGAAAACATTATGAAAGAATATTCTCTAAATTTCAGCTTCAGGAGGATATTCTCGCCTTCATATCTATAAAAAGAATTCATTTTATAAAAATAATCCTTTATAAAATTTGCTATATATTTGGTATCATTTCTAATGACTGCTTATACTTGGTTTAATGAAATACTATAACTTGATATTAAACATTATGTAGTGTGACTGTTAAAGTAAAAGGTTTTACATTTTACTCTTTTTACTTCCATTACCCTACTACCGTAGGTAATGGAAGTATTGTATTCAGTCTGAAAATTCGATATCGGGTTTTCACCTGATTTACACGTTTTAAGGTCCCCTGAGTCCAAAAAAGTGTTTTTGGCAATTGGTCAGTGTGTATGTATGTATGTGTGTGTGTGTGTATATATGTATGTGGAGAATCTTCTGGCTATTATAGCTCAGAAACTTATAAAGATAGAGCTACGAAACTTTAGAATTGAAATACGTCTGGTGTACAGATGAAATTTCCAAATTTTGGTGAAAATTGAAAAACCGGAAGTGGGACCGTAAGTCCGTATCTCAAAAACTGCTCTAACGATTTTTTTTAAATTTGCTATATAAACACTCTATTAGATGTCCTTTCGAATGATATAGTTGGTTAGTTCAGGAAAATTGATAGGCGTCCTGTATAAATAGCTCAATTTCAAGTCTCCCAAGGGCATTCCTTTAAAAACAGCTGTACGGATTTTTTTCAAACTCGCCATTTTAACTCACGTTTAAATATGTTTTTGTATGTAATTATTGTTTTCCTGTCAATAATTGAGTTTAACCGGAAGTGGGACATCGGAAACCGGAAGTGGGACTGTAAGTCCGTATCTCAAAAACGGCTCTAACGATTTTCTTCAAACTTGCTATATAAACACTCTATTAGATGTCCTTTCGAATTATATAGTTGCTTAGTTCAGGAAAATTGATAGGCGTCCTGTATAAATAGCTCAATTTCAGGCAATCGATTACTTGGAAAAGTTTAATTCAGTGTGAATGCATGTTAAGAAACGATATTATTCAGAGAAAACTGTACAGAAATTGCAAAATAAATTATATAATCTAAAATATCGTTCACGTAACATATCTGGAAAATGATTAATATATATATTATTATTTTTCTAATTATTATTTTAAATAACTTATTTGACGGATAGAGCAATTTTGTTACTTATTTAAATCAAAAATGTATATAAAATGTTTATAATGTGTGTAGTACTGGGTAATGGAAGTCGTGCGGCTGTTACACACCAGATTTTTTTTTTTTTTTTTTTTTTACAAAAAATGTTGTTTTTTACAAAAATGAGTGTTAAAGAAGATTGAAACTTTGATCAGTCATTCTTCTTATATAAACATTCAGGATTTGAAAGAGCTTGTTAAAATATAAATTCTTAATAAAAAAATAAAACTGCAATCAAAAACCACCTATAATAAAGTTGTGAAATATTTATTCATAACATGTTGTCATATATTTTTCAAATCTTTTGTTATTTTCCTCATTAATGAAATAATGAACTATCTTTTCTTTTTAATAGTGGAAACTACCTGGTCCGTGTGCGTGCCCAGGTCATGACCAGGGATGACTCAACTGGTGGCTGGGTTCCCATGGGTGCTGGAGGCCTTAGTAATGTATCTGTTTGTAAAGGCTCTGTACCTGGTGAAGACGATAAAGTTGAATATCTTATTTGTGGAAGACGAATAACTGATCATTCAGTAAGTTTTAAATATTCTATTAAGTTTTCAATATTAATGAATTTTTTAAAAACTTGGTGTAAACTTTTTGTTCTGTAATTTTTTTTTTGTTCTGTAATTTGCAAAAGGTTCTACATGTTGATGAACATAATTACTTTCTGAACATATATATACAAGAAAAGTCTTGTAAGCATGAAAATTTTTGACTTTGAGATTTTGGTGTATTTACACGTTTTGAGGTCTCCTGAGTTCAATTTATTTTTGCAATGTATGCGTGTGAACACAATAATGTCTAAACACTAATTGTTTGAGCTAAAAGTTCATGCATATGTTATAGATTACCATAGCACGAACCCTATTGATTTTGGTAAATCTAGCACTTGTTTTTTTTTTTACAGAGATAAAAAGAAAAAGTTTTTACCAGTATGGCCAATGGCCCTAAACTATTTAAAATGCAATGACATAGCATCCTAAATGCCTTATTTGATTGAGGTGAAAATTTATGTATAAATTTATTTGTTATAAGTTAATGTTGCACAAACAATATAGCAGGGTTGGTTTTTTTTTTTTATGTCAAAAACTGATTTTTGATGTGACAAGTGTCAAAAACTGTCGAAAACCATATGTCATGTGAAAATAGGAACGTAAAATAATTGTATTAATATTTTTAAGTTGCAATGTACTAAGTATATAAGTTAACATTGGTTATATATATATATATATTCAGAAAAAGATAAATGTTTTCAGGGTTGCCAGTATTTTAATTTATTCCAGAGCATTTTTAGCCCCCCTTTCTTTATTTCGAACAACTTTATTTATAGAAAACTTTTCTCTATTATATAACTACGATAAAATAAGAAAAAAAGTGGTGCAAAATAAACACGGGACTAAATATACTCCAGAATAAATTAAAATGTTGGCAACCCTGGTTTATGTCAGGAAACATATTTATGCATTGTCTTAAGAGAAAAATAAATGTTTATAATTTTTTTTTTTTTTTTTGTCATAGAGCTACGAAAAATTGCATATGTATATGGTAAATTATAGTAACACAATTAAGCATATTAAAAATTCTTTAAAACTAACTAAATATTACCCAATGATAGGTTAATTTTTATAATTATGCTGAATGCTGAAATCTCAATGAAAATTTTTATCTTTTTAAATATATATATTTTTTTAATTAAATCATATCAATGAATCCACAAAATAATATCCAGATATTTTAGAATATATTGTTGAACTTATAATAATGTGAAATTAAGATATAAAATTAAAAATTAATTAGATGTGAGCAATTTTAAAAAGTGAAGGATATTTACTTATTTTTATTTGCATACAGTTTGGGAAGTTTTAATGTATTATTTATTATTGGGTTTTAATATAATTTAATATTACATTTCAATGCATATAAATGCAAATTTTCATACTTTTAAGACATTAATTCACAAAAGAGAGATTCTTTCCATTAACCCCTTCATTTAAAATAGTTTAAAATTGCATTATGTAATTCATATTAAAAATTTAGTTCAACTAATCATGTAACATTAAAACATGATATTGATATTGATTATAACCCAAAATGAAAAAACATGATGCAATATTGCACAGTAATTTTATTCATCGGGATAAAATATTTATGGCACCTTTTAATTATCAGTCAGTATATATTTAGAAGAGTTTACTTTTTAAAAATAAGACTTAGTAAAATTTTTGATAACTTAAAGTGCAATAAGTAGTTCACTTTGGAATAGACAAATTTCTATTTTCAAAACACTCTTGTGTATATCAACAAAAAAATTATAAAATAATAAAAGACAATAAAAAAGGTGGCGGTTGGGTGGGCAGATGTTTGATTACGGAGGTGGGGTGGTGTTGTAAGGCTGGATGGTTGGGTGGGTTTGTGAAATTAAATTAAAAAAAAAAAAAAAGTAGAAGGCTTGTTGCATTTGCTTTGTATTAAAATTTCAGATTTTTCCTTTTTGAGTTGTCAACTATATTTAATGTTCTAATTATACTGTTAAACACAATGTGATCAATCGGTGAATTTCATTGTGGCTTCGTGGTTTCATTGTTGTTCATCTGCTTTGAAATTTTGCATTTTTAAATCCATATGGTTCCTGTTCTGGTTGTGGCAGGCTGGGGGAGTGTTGCCGGCGTAAAACTAGTGTAACCCCACAGGCAAGTCACAAGTCTTGCCGCCT
The DNA here is from genome assembly GCA_963930645.1 of Salticus scenicus. Lineage (NCBI taxonomy): Eukaryota > Metazoa > Arthropoda > Arachnida > Araneae > Salticidae > Salticus > Salticus scenicus. Next base: position 149,359,963 of record OZ005650.1, read on the forward strand.
GCCTCCTTCTTCCTATCTTGTGTTTCTTGGGTTGTTTTTTCATTAATTTTGATAAGTTTATGGTTTTAAGTTAAGATTTGTTGTTTTACTTTATTGATTCGTTTGTTTTGCTGACTGTTAATTAATAGATCTGGTTTCTTTACATTGTGTATTTCATCCACTGATGATTTTTTTTTTTTTTTTTTTTTTTATCTTATTGGTCATTGGTGTTTCAGTGATCTTGTATCTGTTGCTTGGCTTCTACTATGCTTAATAGATCATCTTTATTATATATATTATATATATATATATTTTACTTGATCAGAAATCATTGGCATTCATAAGAAACAGGTAATACTCTTCTAAAAATTATTTTTATCATGGGAAACTTATAAACTAACCACTTTTTTTAAGACTACATTATTTTATTTCTTTAAATATGACTACTTCATTGTTAAAATATACCAAGAAATCAGGGTTAGAAATAAGTGGTCGTTAGTCGTATTTTGCGACCAGTTTTTTTTCATTTTGACGCCTGGATTTTTCCTCATCATATCTAATAATTTTCCCAATCCCATCAGACAGTAAACAAGTCTATTTCACCTAACCTAATTTGAACCTAATAAAAACTGATTTAAGAAATTATTTTTCTATATGAAAGTAGCTGACGATTTGTTAATGATTAAATTATACAGCCCTAAGTTTGAAGATTTCTGCCCAGAAAATGCTATTAAATTGTGGTGGAATGTGGAATTCTTCTGAGCGAAAAATTAATTTGTGATTTTAAATATGTACGTTTAATATTGTCAATGTAATTACATTCATTACATAAATATTTTTTATATAATCTTAAATATATTTACAAGTTGATGCTTTATTATTATCATTATTATTATTTTTTTTAATATACAGATTTAATTATAGATGGCACCTAGATTTTTAATTTGGACGCCCAAAAAATTTAATCCAGGCGTTATTTTGACGCCTAGTTTCAAAATTCTTATTTCTAACGCTGCAAGAAATGTAATATTTGAGGTTTTTGACGTGACAGTTTAAACTGAGGTTTAAACCGTCAAAAACTTGCCAACCCTGCAATATAGATTGGGAACCTAGTACTTATAGATTTTTACAAGGACACAATGAAAAATTCTTTATCATGACCTATGAACTCAGATTATTTGAAGTGCGGTAGCGTTAAATTAAACAACATACTATGTGGGGGGGGGGGGGAAATAGTCAAACGCCTTATTGTAATTTTTTCTTTTATTTATTTACAGGGTTTATACAAACCTTAAAAGTCCTTATATATTTCATTATTCCTTAATAAGGACCCTTAAAATCCTTATTTTTTACTCAAACTCCTTAATTTTTGAAGTTAGCCATATTTAACGTCCAAGTGTAAAAAAGAAAAAATAATCATTTAAATCAAGTTTAGTAGCTTATATTTTCGATTCTTTGTTGTTCTGTCCCTTTATCTGATTGAATGTTAGAACCACATATTTCATCCTTTAACAGAAATATGTATCACATAATATGTATTATATATATGTAGCAATGTGAATGATTTTGTAATTATTTTAAGTGAATAAAATTAAAATTTATAATTAGTAAAAATTAATCTGTAAAATGTGAAAAAAAATATTTGAATTATTTTCCAAAATTCATACTTGTCTACTTTGTCAATCTTTTATTTAAAAATTCATCAGCACAATACAATATATATTTTATATACCTATAATTTCTCGCATTATCTGTGCATTACAAATGCTCCCTAGGTTGGCAAAGGGGTTTTTTTTTATAAGTTTGCATTGCAATGTTTGATTTATATTTTGTTTATTAATCAGTATATATATATATATATATATATATATTAATTATGTTATACAAATATACTGCTAATAATTAATAAGATAAAGCTATTTGTCTTTCGAATTGATAAAATAAAGGAATTTTAAGTGTGAAGTAAGAACAGTAAATATAATTTTGATATCTGAAATTGTAAAAAATCTTTAATATAGAATGTAATTTTTTTCCCTATAAAATATAAACCCTAAAGTTTAGATAAAATGTAATTTTTTCTATTTTAATTTGTTTAATTACAAAGTAAAAGTTTTCTAATTATGAAGTTAGTTATAAATATTTTGAATTTTGAAATTGTTTTTTTTTTTTTTTTTTTTTTTTTTTTTTAAACATTTAAAATGAAAAAAGTACAATTTAGCTAAGAATAGAATAGTACATTTCTTCAATAAATAAAATCGGTGGTTAGCACTTGCATGCGTTGGGATTGAGTTCCTAGTTGGTAGGCCTGTTCATAGTGGTTCAGAATCTATTTTTAAGCAGTAAATCTGCATTAATTAACTGTGCTGACCCCCCACCACCACCACAAAAAAAAAAAAAAAAAAAAAATCTGGTGTGAAACAACCACACGACTTCCATTGTCCACCATCACACGTATTATATGCATTTTTGAGATAATGTGATCAGAAAACATAAAAGTGACCTAAAGAAGTAGAAACCTAAAATTTTTCTGGTAAGAGAAAATTAAAGACATATAAAACAAAGCTTACATATAGCGAGGTAAAAAATAAGAGAAAAAAAATGGTAGTTATTTTTTTAAACACAAATTTTCAAGATTTGAAGATGATCTACCTAAGCAGGAAGACTGTTAATTTTCCTCTAATAACCATATAATAATGCACGAGAAAGAAATGGATTTATATAACAATTTAAAAAAAAATCATTAGAGCCATTTTTGAGATACCAACTTTTACAAAAAATCAATTATTGACCGCAAAACAATAATTACATATAAAAGTGAGTTAATATGGCAAGTTTGAAAAAAATCCATACAGCCCTTTTTAAAGGAACGCTCTTGCAAGACCTGAAATTGAGCTATTTATACAGGACACCTAACAATTTTCCTGAACTAACCAACTATATCATTTGAAAGTACATCTAATAGTGTTTATATAGCAAATTTGAAGAAAATTGTTAGAACCGTTTTTGAGATACGGACTTTGAGATACGGACACTTCCGATTTTTCAATTTTTACCAAAATTTGGAAAATTCATCTGTACGCCAGACCTGTCTTAATTCTGAAGTTTTGTAGTTCTATCTTTATTAGTTTTGGAGATATGATAGCCAAAAGATTCCACTCATACACACACACACCAATTGCAAAAAACACTTTTTTGGATTCAGGGGACCTTAAAACATGTAAATCATGTGAAATCTCGATATTAAGTTTTTGGACAAAATACAATACTTCTTCCATTACCTACGGTAGTAGAGTAATTGAAGTAAAAAAAAAAAAAAAAGGGAAATGACATTGTACCAAAACAACCAATGTATTAAGTAAATTGTTTATTTTGATTTCATTTAACCAGCCAGACAACATAGTGGAACTTAAGCCATTCAGAGACAATTTAACTTTGTGTGTGTGTGTGTCATTCAAACTCATTTTGCAGTATTCATGTTGTACACGATGTACAATCTTTTTTGAAAGTGTTGTTATTTAAATTTGACTGATTCAAGATTAATTATAATGTTTAGTACTACTTTTAAGCTGTTAATTTTTTAAATATCTTTTAAATGCTTAAATGTGTAAATGTGTAACATGAAAAATTTTACAAAATATAATGTTTCAATTGTTTCCACAAATAATCAAAGTTAAATTATTAATCATCTTGAAGCTTTTAAAAAAATTAAATATTGATTCTGAACAAAATTTAAATTAAATCTTTTGTTCAATTTCATAAGGAGTGGGAAGTTCATATAAATTTGAGATAGGTAAAACTGGTTGAAAAATTAAGTGGATTTCAACGGATATGGTTTGTTATTGAATTAAGCAACTAATAAATAATTTTATTTTTAGCCCCCCCCCCCCCCAAAAAAAAAAAAAAAAATATATATATATATATATATATATATATACAGGGTGCGAAATTTCCGCTCGCCATTCGCGAGTGGAATTTTTACTGTGGAGAGTAAAAATTTGGTCTAGTTATAGGTAGAATTCTTACAGAATACGGTGACAGAAAGCATTCCTTTTATAGATTTAAATATGGCAAAAACATGCCGTCGTATAACCTCATATTTAATCCCAGCCTGGGAAAGGAAAAATGCTTAGCGCATGCATAAAAGTTTTAATCTCTTCAGTAGTTTCGTTTCTCCCACTGTGATTTCGCCAATCAGAGTGAGAATAAACGAGCAGAGAACCTCTTTGTCTGTCGCAAACTATCCGAGAAAGGAGAAATGTGAAAGTTTGCCTATGCGATATTGATGCATGAAAATGAACCCGAGCCCCTTTAAAGATGCTGCCTATGTTTATTTTATTGAATAATGTTCAAAAAACAGTTGACATTTTTCAGTTTTTTAATGAAACTCCAAGGATTTGCACTTGTAATTATTTGTAGGCTGTAAGCAATGATTTTATCGAAAAAGTTATTTCGAAATCGCTATTTCAAATGACAACAATAAACAAGTTATATACATCGACATTCCGTCTAATTACAAAAATAAAGAGGACGAAAAGAACATTTCTGGTGTAAAATGTTAAATAAGTACGTAAATAAAGAAGCTTAATCTTTCATAATAAAAAGATTTTCACAGGGTATTCTTTAACAAAGAGGAGGTTTTTTTTTTTTTTTTTTTTTTTTTTTCCTTTTCTTTTTTTATTTAATGACTCTTTGCATTTATGATATTAGACATTTTAATCTTTTTCAAATATAATACATTATAATGATTTTTAACTATAGATGATGATAAACGACACACTATCTTCTGGCGAGTAAAACATTTTTTTTGGCGAGTGTAATCGGAGTTGAAATTTTGGGCCCTGATATATATATATATATAAGAGATTGTAAAAATTCAGAAAAATAAAAGTGAGCGTCTATTTCTTGAATAAAAATTTATGCAATATTATAATACAATTTATCCATATGGCCTAAATTCCGAATACTTTAGTAAAACTATTAAAGCATATTCTAACATCAACCCTCTACATGATTATTCGACTATTTATGCACAACTCAATCACAAAATTAACAATAAAACTTCTAGAACTAAACGTGGTAGTAAAAAAACAGATTTAATCTTTTCTAAAAGTGCCATTATTAAACTCATTTCAGATCTACAGACTAATTACTTATCTAACTATAACTGGTTCATTATTCGAAAATTTATTTTTGCAATTAAAAAGAAATACTTAGTAAACTTTCTGAATGTCTTTCAAAGCCAATCCTATAATAAACATTTTTCAGACATTTTTTATGATATTATAATGTACAAAATCAAACAATATAATTTAAAAATTAATAAAAAGCCCAACAAATTTAAAACAAATACTCAATTAATTGTGAATTTTACAAATCAAATATTGAACAGTATTAACATTACGTCTATCATTAATGACAAAGAATGTATGTTTCCGATTAAAGATTTAAATCTATCTCGTACCTTCAAATATCCTCTTCCTCTTGGAAGAAAGATATTCAATTATAATTCTGTATCTAAGTCTACCTCTTTTACTAACACTGTAACCTGTAAATGCAATGATCCTTCTTTCTCAAAATTTATTGACAGAGACCATGGACACATTATCACAGGTAATCTCAATATTATTGACAATTATCAATTAAAAAAATTCATGAAATTTGGCACCAAATTTAGACTTCCAGTTAAAACTAGCATTCCACAAATCTTACAACAGTTTTCTTATGACCTAGATTTATTTATTTATAAAATATCTATTACTCATAATAAACCTATTGCCTACTTCACTCAATGGAAAGTTTTAGTGTTACAAAAAATCAAAAATGCATTATTTATCAATTCTTCAAATCTGGTGTTATTTAAAAAATCTGTACTTCTTAACTCAATCAAATCACTACAGGATGACTTTGTGATCACTTATGTTGACAAATCACCTAATAATTATGCCATTATTTGTAAATCCTACTATCTATTTTAAACTCTTCAATCAATAATAGTAACATCTTCAGTTTAACTAATAATAACCTTATTATTAATAACCGAAAAATACATAATTACTATAAACTACTTCAACTTCCCTTCAATAACTTTAATTATCCTTATATAGTTCTCATACCTAAGTTTCACAAATCTCCAATTAAATTTCGCACTGTCACTGTTGGGTGTAACACTTATAACAACAATGCTAATAAAGCTCTACTGGATATTCTAAAACAAATTTACAAATGTACTTGCAAAGTTGATAATTTACACTGTCTTAAAAATAGCTTTCAATTAATTCAATACATCAAATCGCTCGATTCAATAGACAATATTATGACTTTTGACTTTCAAGATCTTTTCAATAATATTGAGTTATCAGATCTTAGTAATATCATTTACAGTCTTTTTCTAGAATATAAAGCTCAAATTAATCTTCCTTACAATTTTAAAGAAGAAAAATTTAAAACACTTCTTAACTTTGTTATCCATAATAATTATATCTTCCACAACAACGATATCTATTTGCAACAATTAGGCATTCCACAAGGAGGTTGTAGCTCCAGTATTTTGGCAGATCTCTATCTTTATTATTATGAAAAGCAAATTTGCAATGATGATGTTCGATTTTATCGTTACATCGATGATATTATTGTATTTTATCTCAACAAGAACTCACAAAATGGCTTTTCCTTCAATTATCCACCTAATTTAAAGCTAACTCAAAATACTCTGACTAATCAATCTATTAACTTTTTAGATCTCAAAATAATCATCGATGGTAATAAACTTTACACAGATAACTATGACAAACGGCAAGATTTTTGTTTTAATGTAAACTTATTTACACATTTTAATTCATGTCTGCATCTTTCGGTATTTAGAAACATCATCATTAACCATTTATTTCGAATTAATAATTTATGCTCTGCAAAGTTTAAAAACAAGAATATTAATAAACTGATCACAGTCACTGCTAAAATGGGTTTTCCTAAAAACTTTGTATTTTCTATTTTATATCCTTAACCATGTCTCTGTCAGTACAAAAAAAAAAAAAAAAAAAAAAAAACGCTGTGTACACTCTTGTGTATATCAACAAAAAAATTATAAAATAATAAAAGACAATAAAAAAGGTGGCGGTTGGGTGGGCAGATGTTTGATTACGGAGGTGGGGTGGTGTTGTAAAGCTGGATGGTTGGGTGGGTATGTGAAATTAAATTTAAAAAAAGTAGAAGGCTTGTTGCCAGGGTTGTCATTTCGTCCACTTTTTCGTCAAAAGTCCGGGACGCTGGACAAAAGTGGAAAAAACCTGGACAAAACTGGAAAAAACCACATGAAACTGGACAAAATAAAATCCACCGAACTGTACATGTTCAGTGCATAAAATTATTCCGTTAAAACAATAAATTGCAATTTTAACTTTAAATTACAATTTTAGCAATAGAAATATTTTATTAAAAATTAATAATTTGATTAATGAAAAGCATAATTTTATTTTAATCACGATAAAAAAAAAAATCATGAAGAAAATGCTAATTACATTAGTTTACAGTTTGTAGATTTAACAAAGTAAATCTATTGTGGTGGACTATTATAACATTATCATACTAGATATTAAGAGGGAAAAAAAAGTTATTTAACACTATATCTAAATCCTTAAAAACAAAAGAAATAGACACGGTTATTTAGCCGGAAAAAGATTTCGTGCCCAATGTTGAGTTATCTTCAGTACATAATGTTGACAATTAAAAATGAAGAATAACTTAATTTCCCCCAACACCCCTATCCCCCTTCGAAAGAGACTATTTTCAATATTAAAGTTTAAAATAATTTAAGTTGTTTCTTTGCTATTTTGTACTTAAAACCCGAATGAACTACTACGTCAGAAACGCCAAAGAGAAATATCTGTTTTTGAAAAATATGTATCCGTTTCTGACGTAGTAGTTTATTCGGGTTTTAATATACCAACACCAAGTCTCCTGTTATTATTTTTACTTAACTTGGAAATATCTTATTTAACATTTCTATGCTAGGTTAAAAAAAAAAAAAAAAAAACTCATAAATGTAGATAAAATGTTTTTATCAATTTATGTCCAAGTCCTTTCAAAACAAAGCTTTCATTTCTATATAACATTTTATTTGCAATACCAACATGTCACTTTTCAATCCAACAATTTAAAAAATCAAATTTACATGCTTAATTATTTAATAATTTTATATTCTTATTTATACTCTTATTAAAATATATTTTATACTCTTATTAAAAAAATATTACTTGGTAATGGAAACTCCAGATGAAAAAAATACAAAATTAAATTGTACTTCCACATAGAAAAGTTTATTTTTCACAAAAGTAATGTCTTTAATAATATAAATGTGACATATATGTGTATGACTGTATATATATTTAATCAATTTGATAAATATGCAGAAACTTAAAGAAAAATAATAAAAATGTTGAGTGACTCCAGTCGACTTTCTGAACATTAAAGTAATTCACTGTTGTTTAAATAAAATAACACAAGAGAAGTCATTAAATAAACAAACGAGAAAATTATAATAAGTGTTTGATTATTTGCTCCCAAATAATATATTGTTTAATGGAACGGAATGCATGCAAATTCTTTTGTGTGTATCTGTAAAAGAACCAATAGTGTTAGATTCACCAAAATGTATACAGTTTGTGTGACATATACTTATAATTTGTATATGAATTCAAAGCTCAATCAATGAGGCTTCAGACGCAATCACATTTTAAATAAATTCAGACTATAGGCCATAATATTACAGAATTTTTCGTTATTTCCCTGTAAAAAAACTATAAATGCTAGATTCACCAAAATAAATCTATACGATTCAGTCGACAGTGACTGATAATATGTGTATAAAAGTTTCATTCAGCTGAACTGAATAAGGAATTCAGATGCTATCACACTTTAAATTATTTGAGCCCATAGACTATAATGATAAAGAATTTATCTTTGTGTCCTGGTTAAAAATAAATAAATAAAACTGTGCTAGATTCTCCAAGATGTATACAGTTTGTACTACGATAACCTATAACATATGCACCAACTTTTAGCTCATTTGGACAAAGCATTTAGACAATATTGTGTTCACTCTACTCAGATATACATACATTATCATAAAATAGCAAAAATGAACTCATAGAGTCTCAAAACATGTAGATACACCAACATCACAAGTCAAATTTTTGTCATGATTGCAATACTTTCCTTACCTATGTATTTTCAGAAAGTAAAAAATTCCATGAAAGATATGTGAATCATTGATTTCATCATGCTTAATAACAATTTCTTTTAAAGGTGTTTATGACTATGAGGGAGGAGATGACAATGTAGTTGAAAGCAGTGGAGGGAAGAGGGGAATTAAAATTTTAACTATAAACTATCACTTTTGCATCCAATCCACCCTTAGAAATAGATATATTTGTTTATTAAATATTGTTAACTTTGCATGTCTATTTTGAAATATTTAAATTGATTTTATTCACATACACAGGGTTCAGGAATTTATTAAAAAATATGGTCGCCAACAAAAAATTCTGGTAGCCCATAAACAAACATTCTCCAACGTTTTCTTTTTTTTTTTTTTTTTTTTTGTTCCATTTCAAAATTTACTTGAATATAGAAATTAAGATTCTATATACCAATTATTATACCAACTAAAAACCAATTATTTATTGGGCTTGAATGATTTTTTTTTTTTTTTTTTTTACACCAGGAAACACCTGTTTAAATTTAACATCATGAAACTGGTTTTATTATTTTCACTAAATCAATACACCATCGACAATGATACATCATTATACAGATACAACAATTCAGCTCCAGGTCGATAGCATGCGCAGACAGGAGCAGTGTAAACCAATTCCCTAAAACGGTGCAATAATTTAACACTGAGTTGTGAAACATGCACGGAGATGTGTAAATTCCCTAATTCAACACAGTGTCTCAAAAAGTGGTGAGAGAAGCAGGAATCAAAACAGCGAAAGTAGAATTGGAGCCCAATTTTGGGACCAATTTTTTCACCAAAATATATATTTAAAAAAAAAAAGAAGTTTCCTTAAAGTTGAAAACATTATTACTAGTTTTAAAAAATATTGGTCGCCAATGGCAACCAGGTGACCGTATTTCACGAGCTCTCAAATACACATAATGATAAAGAATTGTTTTATATATATGGAAAGAATAAAGGTAATTTTTAATTTAGTACTCGCAAATAATTAATAGTGGACAAAAGTGGACAAAACGGTATTTTGTCCGGGACGGTTTTAACCAGGTTTTTTCCAGTGGTTTTTTCCACTATGGAAAAAACCGTTCAACCCTGCTTGTTGCATTTGCTTTGTATTACTATGCAAACTTTCATTTTCCATTAAAATTTCAGTTTTTTCCTTTTTGAGTTGTCAACTATATTTAATGTTCTAATTATACTGTTAAACACAATGTGATTAATCGGTGAATTACATTGTGGCTTCGTGGTTTCATTGTTGTTCATCTGCTTTGAAATTTGCATTTTTATATCCATATGGTTCCTGTTCTGGTTGTGGCAGGCTGGGGGAGTGTTGCCGGCATAAAACTAGTGTAACCCCACAGGCAAGTCACAAGTCTTGCCGCCTGCCTCCTTCTTCCTTTCTTGTGTTTCTTAGGTTGTTTTTTCATTAATTTTGCTAAGTTTATGGTTTTAAGTTAAGATTTGTTGTTTTACTTTATTGATTCGTTTGTTTTGCAGGCTGCTAATTAATAGATCTGGTTTCTTTACATTAGTGTATTTCATCCACTGATGATTTTTTTTTTTTTTTTTTTTTTTTTTTTTATCTTAATGGTCATTGGTGTTTCAGTGATCTTCTATCTGTTGCTTGGCTTCTACTATGCTTAATAGATCATCTTTATTATATATATATATACTAGCAGACCCGGCCACGCGTTGCTGTGACTAAGTTATACGTTGAATTATACGGCTGTAAACTATTTAGTACAGTCAAATTATTATTTACGAACAAAGACGAGAACGTTGTAGCTGATGTAAAAACCCACAGGGTTGAGATTTGAAACTTAGGTCAGTGTTGCCAGATTTGGGGACTTTTTTATTCAACCCCCGCCGCTAAATTTTAATTGTAACGGTTGCCTAAGCACTTCGAAAGATAAACGTCTATTATGTATAGCAAATATCACTTCTCAAAATTATTGGTGAGAGTTGAATAAAAAAGTCCCCAAATCTGGCAACACTGACTTAGGTCAAAATTTGGAAGCGATTGATAAAAATTTTCGTAGTGTTGATATTAAGCACAAATTAATTTTATTGTAGGGTCCTATAAATTTTAATGGAGAAGTGATATATATTATTTCTAATGCTACTTTGGATAAAATTGCTAAAATGACTAATATATAAATTAAATTCTATTAAAATAAAAGTATAAAAGAAACAGACGATTTTAAAATCAATTTTTATGGAGGAGTGAAATATAATATATGCTATAATGGATAATTTTACTATAAAATGACCTCATCATTTTAAATATTTTAAAGAGGGCAACAGCTGTAGTTATAAAAAGGAAAACAATAAGGCTAAACCAGAAAAATAAGTAAATTTGATAAATATTATAAAACTTTAAAATTGGAAATCTTATGCAATATTGGACATTTAAAGTAAATACATGTATCATTTTAAATAGAAAAAGATTTTGGAAAAGTTTAGTGTATTTTAACGAAGTGATGAGAAGTTTTTGAGTATGTTAAAATTTTAATAGTAAATTCAAGTTAATAAAGATGGGAAACATTGAGGATTAAGATAAGAATAAAGTGTTCGCGCTAGAGCGCGGGATCGCGGGAATCGCGCAATATTAAAATAAATCCCACTTAAAAAAATTTCATATGCGCGATTTTCCCGCACTTATTTTCCCGCGATTTTCCGCGATCTTTTTTTTTTTTTTTTTTTTTTTTTTTTTTTATCTAATTCACTGAACTCCGCGAATTTATTTTTTCCGTTTTTAAAAAAATCGCGGATATCGTTCGTTAAAAAATAAATAAATAAATAAAAATAGAACAATGGGCGATCAAATATTCTACAAAAGCTTCTGATTCCTAATCTTTCTCCATCCACAACATAAATGTCAATATCCATTTCAAACTTGCTTTATGAGATTCTAGAACCTGTAAAGAAATACAATTGTTAAATATTTCTTGCTCATGTAATTATTTTTTGCCCACCTCCCACTTTATTTATCTCCATCTAGCGATCAGCAATGAAATGTTCTGCAGAAGTCTTGTTTCCCAATCTTTACCCATCTGTAACATAAATTATAGTTATAATATTCATTTTAAACTTGCTTTATTAGATTCTAGAAGTAGAATTGAAAGAGTTTAATATTTCTTACTCTGTAATTATTTTTTTTTTATTCCCCCCCCCCCCCCCTTTCCCATCTCCGGAATACGGATTGTGGTCAATCATCAATTCTAGAAACAATAAAGCATTAGAAGTGCTCAATATTTCTGACATACGTAATTATTTTTAGACCTTTAGTGCTGAACTTAATGAATCTATTTATTTTTTATCAATTAAATTAAATCTTTATGGGGTGTCATATCTATACCAAATTTGTAAACATGGGGGAAATGAAGAATAGATTTTTCAGGTAAGAAATTTTTTTCCAAATCAATTTAAGAAAATTAATACTCAGTTGGTTTTATTCACGTTTGGAACTAATAAATAGCTACTGCTACTTTTATATGAATGATTAATGTACATACTGTAAAAGCACTTATTTTCGCGAGCCGTAATTTTCGCGAAAATGAAGATATCGGTGATTTCGCGAGCTGAAAATTTCGCGAATTTTATATGAACAGAACCAAAAGTTGAAAAATCCTAACGTTGAAAAGTACCTAGAACCCCTTTAGCATAAGGCATTTTAAGAAATTTACTTTTGTCCGAAAAGTTCGTCCCCACCTCCTTATCGCTCTAAAAACAATTTATGCTCACAATGGAGCTTATACATCAACTTTGGCTTTGGCTCAACGCGCACATTCCACCCCAAAAAATTTTCTTTTCTTAATCCTTTTTTTTCTCATGCTGTTTATCAAACTAGGGACTTCTGAACCCCCCCCTTTTGCACCGAAAATTTAATCACCTCACCCCCTTCACTTTTCTCGTATTCGGACCGTCGATGCATATGAGTTTTGGTAATTGAAAAAATTCTGTTTTATTATTATTTGCGGCGAAAAAAAAAAGTATTTCGCGAGGCTTAAATTTTCGCGATTACGATGGGCTCGCGAAAGTCGCGAAAATTAAAGCCTCGCGAAAATAAGTGCTTTTACAGTACATAAAAATCATATTCTATATTTGTGTGAAAAATTTTTTTTACTCTTGGTGTGAAATTTCAATAAGATTTCATGTGGTATAAAATTTATTGCAGGTATATTGAAGAATTTTTTTTATGCTAATGAAAAAATCCTGAAAATACTTAATGTAGATAAAAACTATATATATAAATGTTTATGTCATCAGTTTATTGAAAGTGATGTTATCAATATTCAACTAATCATCCAATCAATCATATTAGCGAAAAATTTTCAGCTAATTTCTAATTTCAGCAATCACCTGTCTGTAATTTGCATATTTCTTGAAAATACTTTTTTTTTCTGTAAAATGTAATTACTGCCTTAAATTTCAAAAATCTCACTTAAATTTTCAAAATCCCACTTAAATTTTTTGTTAGAGTGCGAGAATCCTACTCATTTTTTCCCCTTAGTGCGAACCCTGATAATTATAAGATAAAAAAAAAAAAAAAAAAACTTTTTATATACCATGCTTTTAAATTTTAATATACTAATAATATACTAATTAAAAGGAAAATGATAAATATTCTATCATAGTTTGAAGTCAAATTTGTTTTCAAATGTCTAAATAAAATATCTGATGTAAGATACTAATATTTTGCAGCGGAATAGATTTCATTTCTGTCATCCTTGGCGAAAAAAAAAAGAATATAGCCAAATTACCTGGCGAAAATATTTAATTCCTTTCAAAAATCATGGTTATTTTAACAACTTATATTAAAAGAGTAATGAATAATATGAAACAATATTTCGTACAATACATATTACATGTCATACATACGTACAATGAATAATACATATTACATTTCGTACAATGCATACATCTGGCATGTATATTTTCGTGTTACGCTTTTGATCGCCAAATAATAATAATAATAATAATAATAAAAGCCAAGGGCGACAAAGTTTTAAAATTTAAAATTAAAATTTTGTCAATTTGACAGCAAAATAATTCAATCTAACACCCGCGATAACTAATACATATCTATACCCAAATATAAGGATTAAAATCGGGAAATAAATTCCCTCGATTTTTAATAATTTCTTACAAAAAATCCAGTGGGCAATTAACATAGGAAATCTTTTTCTTGGCTGCACAGACGGTCAGTGAGTCACACTTCGCTTGCGTATAGAACTCATAGATATAGTGTAGCATATATAGAATAGAGTGATCATTGGGGAGAAAAAAGTTATTCCTTTTCATTTGGGAAAAGACGACGTTTTTAGCAAAATATGGCCGTCTTTCCCCGAGTGAATACACACGGGAATACATACTAATATTTTAGCAAATAAAATTTATGAATAATTTATTTGCTAAAGGGGAATGGAAGACTCCAGATACAGTTACAGTTTCAAATTCATATTTCTTTCTTTCTTTTCTTCTTTTTTTTTTTTTTTTTTCAATACCACTTAATGGCTGTTTCCAAAGCTTTTATTTATTTATTTTTTTTTTCGGCATCAAAAATCTTTGTACGATAACATGGGGATGAGAGATCTATATATATTACTATATCTATGATAGAACTACATTAGCACTTTATCAATGTGTATAAAATCTTTAAATTGATTATGACGTCAATTTTCGTGAGATGCATAATTTAACTTTTTATAATTTTTTAACGTTCACGTTTGATTAAATGTATTTATTTTTATGTCGAAAGAAAATGAACTCGTATTTTTTTTTTTTTTTTTTTGGAAACAATTAAATTAATGGAACTCACAGATATTTTGGAGCAACTTTAATAAAGGTCTATAATTAACAAATAATTGCAATAAAACAATATTGTGACAATAAATTGAGATAAAAACTATCCTATCTCTCAAGTTGGACCAAACTGCACACAGTGTGCAAAATTTCATTAAAATCGGTTCCTTAGTTTAGGAGTTTACCCCGGACAAACATCGTGACACGTAATTTATATATATATACAGATATATATATATAAAAGAACACTTCCTGACTGAGTGAGGGGGTGATCTATCAACGCCCAGACCAAACCCCTGGACCTAGAAGCATGAAATTTTGTGACAATGTTCTTTCTATGACGTAGGCATCCACTAAGAAGCGATTTTACAAAATTTGCCCCCCAAGGGGGGGAGGGGGGCAAAACGTGATTTCACAAAATCCTTCATATCTCAAACAAAAAAAGATATCCGTAAAATTTTTGCTTTAAAATATAGCTAATACAAATGTCAAAAAACCAATTTCTGGAATTTTCAAAATTCGGTCCCCAAGGGGATGGGGGGCAAAACGTGTTTTCACATGCGTAAAATGTGATTTCGCATAATCCTATATATCTCAAACAAAAAAATAGATATGCATGAAATTTTTGCTCTAAAATATAGCTAATGCAAATATCTAAAAACCAATTTCTAGAATTTTAGAAATTCAGCCCCCAGGTGGGGCAGCAGGGGGGGGGGTGGGGCTTAGGGGCAATAACAAGTAGAAATACAGTTAGGGCGTTCAAAATTGATACAGATAGGTTTTTAGAGGCCTGCAAGTCGAATGAGGATATTTTCGATTGTGTAAATTTATTAGGAGGGGCAGGAGGGGAGAGGGGGGGGGGCAAAAAATAAAATAGAGTTAGATCGTTCAAAATTGGTATATAGAGGTTTTCGATACCTACAAATCGATTTTGGATATTTTCGAATTTGTAAAATTATTAGGAGGGGTGGGAAGGGGGGGCTATGGGGCAAAAAGAAATAGAAATACAGTTAGGCCGTTCAAAATTGGTACAGATAGGTTTTAGATGCCTGCAAGTCGAATGGGGATATTTTTGAAAGTGTAAAGTTATTAGTAGGGCCGGGAGAGGGGGGGGGCAAAAAAATAAAAATAGAGTTAGATCGTTCAAAATTGGTATATAGATGTTTTCAATACTTACAAATCGATTGCGGATATTTTTGAATTTTTAAAATTATTATGTGGGGCGGTAAGGAGGGGCTATGGTCAAAAACAAATAGAAATACAGTTAGGCCGTTCAAAATTGGTACAGATAGGTTTTAGAGGCCTGCAAGTCGAATGGGGATATTTTTGAAAGTGTAAAGTTATTTGGAGGGCCGGGAAGGGGGGGGGGCAGAGGGGCAAAAAAAAAAGAAAATAGAGTTAGATCATTCAAAATTGGTACATAGAGGTTTCCAATACCTACAAATCGATTGCGGATATTTTCGAATTTTTAAAATGATTGGGAAGGGGGGGCGAGTAGAGCGGCAAAAAAATAAAAATAGAGATATATCGTTCAAAACTTGTGCATGGAGGTTTTTGATACTTACAAATCGATTGTGGATATTTTCAAATTTGTAAAATTATTAGGATAGACAGGAGGGGGGAGGGCGAAGTGGGAAAATAATAGAAATAAGGGTTAGAGCATTTTGGGAATTTTTTCCGAAGGCAGTGAGAACCCGGTGCGACATTTTTCCTACTCAGATTTTGTTTCTCTTTTTTTTCACGTGATAAAAATTAATGCAATTTTGAGAATTCATTATAGTGATTCATTTAAAAATAGGGACCAGCGAAGCGGGCGTTGCCTGCTAGTATATATATATATCTGCAGATGAACTCACTAAAAAAAACCTGGGCTGGGCCCAATTTGCCAACCTTGTATTATGCTCCACATATTTTTTTATCTCTTTTTTTTTTTTTTTTTAATCTTGCATTTAATTGAGGTGTATAATCCATCAAAACTGCTCATTAGATTTGTGACATGCATGGAGAAGTAGTATTGCCTTTAAATTTCTACTATAGTTGTTGCACCGACTAGTGATTTTTGCAAAATACTGAATGTTCAATCAAAATTTTGATTCTATATTCGGTGTTCGGCCAAGTACTTAAATTTTAACGTAAATATTTTTTATACCCAGAATAGCTTTTAATTATTTTTGTCAGTTATATATAAAAGAGAATAATACAATGTGCATTAAAAACAAAGATAATATTTTTAGCTTTTTAGTTGTATTCAGTTTTTTTTAGCTATAGCTTTTCATCTTTTTCCAATTTTTTTTTTATTTTATAGATTGGAAATTTACAAAATATATGTATTATTTATTACTGTAATACTCTATATAAATAAAAGAAAGAGTTTGTTGGCAGAACACATCCGGGCGGACAACTCCACTATTTTTTATTGGTCTAGATTTAACTACTTTGGTGATGAAAGTCGGCCATTTTTTTAGTAAAAACTGATATTTTTTTAAAAGATGCTGCATAGATATTATACTTTTTTAAGAGCTCTAAAAACTTCATTTTTTGTGAGAACACTATATACATCAAGCTATTAAATTCAAAGATAATATGTTGCAAAGTTTCACAACGCGATATCATTCGATTGCTTTTATCTTAAAATAAGGGTCTAATATTAAACAGAAAACAATCAAATATTAAAGAATAATGAATAACTTTTTAAAAATTATTAGTTTTGAAGTTTTAAGAGCTGCAATTTTAAAATTACAGTGTACTTATTTCCCATACATAATCCATTAAATTTTTAAACAATTGTTGATTCATTCTTGACAGGGTTGGTTTTTTGGTGTCAAAAACTGCCGAAAACCACATTAGAAAAATGGAAACTATAATCTAAAATAATTTTATGAATATTTTTAAGTTGCAATGTACTTTGTATTAACATTGATTATATACACCGTGACCAATAAGTTCTCATACACTTTCAAATTTTTATTACAATAACACAAAATAAATCACACAAAAACTTTTTGCATCAAATTAAAGTAGCAATCATTGAGTATGTTTACAATAAATCATTTGGAATAATTCCACCTTTTAGTTTCTTAACGAGCTTAAGTCTCTTTTCAAATCTATCACATGCGGCACTTACGGCTTCCATTGACATTTCCTGCCATATCTTTTGAATTATATTTTTGAATTTGCTCAAATCGGTGATTTTATAGTTTTTCAGTTGGGAGAGCATATATGACCACGCAAAATAATGAAGCGGGTTCATATCGGGGGAGTTGGGGAGACATTCGTTCTTTGGCAAAAAGTCAGCTAAATTTTGACTGCACCACTCCTGAACCATACGTGCGGTATGAGAAGGGGCACCATCTTGTTGGAAGCAGAAATATTCCGCCCCATACACACTCTGGACATTTGGGAGTAAAACCTTTTCCAAAACCTCAGTTTTATAATATTGGACATTGATTTTTAATCCCTTATGAACGTAGGCTAACGAGAGTTTTTCTCTTTTGGAAATAGTGGCCCAAACCATCAGAGACGAAGCATTTTGATAACGCGGAACGTAATGTTGGCTCTGAGGGATGTTATAAATAGAAACTGACCATACTCTGTCATTTTTGGGGTTGAGACTTTGCTGTAAACTGAATAGTTTCTCGTCTGAAAAGACAAATTCATCCCCAGCGTGCCAAGCAAGGATTTCTTCCTCCCTTTGTTTCCCTTTCATCTTAGCAGACTCTAAAACTCTGTGAATTTTACAATTATTATAAACCTTGCACCCAAGTTCCTTTTTCAGAATGTTTAACATTGACCCATTCGATATTTTGAGCTCTCGTGCTAGTTTTCTAGCAGATCTTTGTCCATTTCGTTGTATCATTTCCCTGACCTTTTCGCGGCCTCTTTTGTCCGAACGGACCTCAGTCTGCCAGAACTTTTTCTGTCATCGACAGAGGATGTCTCCTTATACCTTCTGATAGTTCTGTAAATGAAATATCTCTTCACCCCCAGGGCTTTCAAGTCTCTGAAAATCTCTGGCTGCTCTTCTTTGACGAATTTATTTATCACAATTTCTCTCAATTTCTTCATTCTACCTAATTAAAGAAAAATTATAATTACTACAACATTTACACTTTTGCAATAGCTTTATACCTTACACTAAATTGCCTGCAAAATAATTGGGACTACAGTAACACATATGTACAACTTTTTATCGTGCTTCAAAAGTTGTATGAGAACTTATTGGTCACGGTGTATATAAAATATATAGTATATCCTAACAAAAAAATTATAAAGTAATAAGAGACAGTAAAAAAGGTGGTGGTTTGGGTGGGCAGATGTTGGATTACGGAGGATGGGTGGTGGTGTTTGGCTGTATGGTTGGGTGGGATTGTGAAATTAAATTATTTAAAAAAAAAAAAAAAAAAGGCAGAAGGCTTGGTTCATTTACTTTGTATTAATTTGCAATCTTCCTTTTTCCATTAAAATTTCAGTTTCTTCATTGTTAAGTTGTCAACTATTCTTAAAAATCTATTCATACTATTAAACACATAATAATCAATCTAAAAATTCCATCGTTGCTCCATAGTTCCATTATTGTTTATCTGCTATGAAATTTTGCTTTTTTAATCCATATGACTCCTATTCTGGTCTTGGCAGGCTGGGGGAGTGTTGCCGGCGTGAAACTAGTTTAACCCCACAGGCAAGTCACAACTCTTACTGCCTGCCTTCTTCCCTCCTTTCTTAAGTTTCTTAAATTAACATAAATTTCGATTTAGTTTGTTTTTCTGTTAAGATATTGTTGAGTTAGTTTATTGTTTCATTTGTTATGCAGGCTGTTAATTAATAAATTTGGTTTCTTTTAATATGTGTGTTTCATCCCCTGATGAATTTTTTTCACCTTTCTGAGTTTCTACATAAAGAAATTTTTCATTCTTATTGGTGTTTGTGGTTTCAGTGATCTTGTGTCTGTTGCTTGGCTAATACTACACTTTATAAATCATTATTATATATAGATATATCCCAAGAAAAAGAAAAACCGTGTTAGGAAACATATCAATGCATAGTCTTAAGAGAAGTGTGAACATTATATATATATATATATATATATATATTTTATGAAAATTGTTTTAGAGCTATGAAAATTTGCATACATAGATTAAAATTATAGTGATACAATTAAGTATATTAAAAATTCTTTTAAAACTAACTAAATAAATAAAAAAGAAAAAAATCTTTAAATTTTCTGCAAATTATTTTTTTATTATTTCTTTCACTTTAACATTATTATGGTTTAAAAATCTCTTTATAAATAAATGGCTAAGAGAGTCTTTTCCTGTAAGTCCGTGGTTGGACGCAAGTTATTGGCTAAGAGAGATTTTCATATGTTTGTCTGTGTGGTGTTGCCACCAGCTTTTTTATACTTTAGTTAATTAAAAAAATTGTCACTAGCTTTTCATACTTTAGTTAATTTTAAAAAATCTAATTGTCCGATCGATAAGTTAAACTGACGGATTCAGAAAAAATGCCCCTTTTATTTAGTACCTTATTTGTAACGAAATTTTGATTTAATTTTTTAAAATTAATTAAAATGTGAAAATAATAACCATGAAATAATTTAACAGCTTAAAAGAAGTAACATATATAGGTCAGGGGTCGATCCAGGCAAAATTTGGGTCCCTTTGGCGGCCCCTTCACAAAATTCAAATCCATGAAAAGGGACCCTTCACAAAATTCAAATTCATAAAATGAGTCCCTTCACAAGAATTTTTTTTATAAAAATGATCCTTTTATTAAATGTTTTCATGTTTTTCAGTATTATTTTTAATTAATGCCTTAATTTGGCTCAACAAAACTATATTAACTTGATATTAAACATTACATAAAGTGATTGTAAAAACGAAAAATTTTACACAATATTTTACTTTTTCACAAAAATACTTTATATTTCACAAAAATAAATAGAACTTTCACAAAAATATTTTGTTTTTCACAAAAAAGGGACCCAAATTTTAAAACCTGGATCGACCCCTGTAGGTTTTAAAAAATACTAACATTTATTTTCTCTAGATTACCGTACTCTTCTTTCTAAATGCGAATTTTACTTATTTCACAAGTTGTTATACTTACTACATTAGTAAACTTTGTTGAACATTTTTCGGTTGCATGTAAATTTTTATTTGCTGCAGATTGGTATTAGGAAATTTTGCTGCTGAGCCATGTCGTGTACATCCCATTTGTTGCCATAATTGTTGTATCATAAAATTCCAAATTAACATTGCTGGTTGGTCAAATTTTCGCACCTTCCCTGATGAGAAATCAAAAGTATATCATTGTTCATTTTTTCTAGAAACGAAGAATAAGAATCAAATTGTAGTACTCATTCTCATATATGTAATTTATGTATGAGCTCATACAGGGTTCGCGCGTGATCGCTGGAATCGCGCAATATAAAAAAAAAATCCACTTAAAAAATTTTCATATGCGCGCTTTTCCCGCACTTATTTTTCCGCGATTTTTTTTTTTTTTTTTTATCTAATTCATCGAACTCCGCAAATTTATTTTTTTCCGTTTCAAAAAAAAATCGCGGATATCGTTCGTTAAAAAAAAAATAAATAAAAATGGAACAATCGGCAATCAAATGTTCTACAAAAGCTTCTGATTCCTAATTTTTCTCCATCCACAACATAAATACCAATATCCATTTCAAAGTTGCTTTATGAGATTCTTGAACCTGTAAAGAAATACAGTTGTTAAATATTTCTTGCTCATGTAATTATTTTTTGCCCACCTCCCCCTTTATTTATCTCCATCTAGCGATCACCAATCAAATGTCCTGCAGAAGTCTTGTTTCTCAATCTTTACCCATCTGTAACCAGGGGTCGATCCAGGTTTTAATTTTTGGGTCCCTTTTTTGTGAAAAACAAAATATTTTTGTGAAATATAAAATATTTTTGTGAAAAAGTAAAATATTGTGTAAAATCTTCATTTTTTACATTCACTTTATGTAATGTTTAATATCAAGTTAAGAGTTTCGTTGAGCCAAATTAAGGCATAAATTAAAAATAATACTGATAATATGAAAACATTTAATAAAAGGATAATTTTTATAAAACAAAATCTTGTGAAGGGACTCATTTTATAAATTTGAATTTTGTGAAGGGTCCGTTTGTATGGATTTGAATTTTGTGAAGGGTCCCTTTTTATGAATTTGAATTTTGTGAAGGGTCCCTCTTTATGAATTTGAATTTTGTGAAGGGTCCCTTTTTACTATGTGGAATTTTGTGAAGGGGCCTCTAAAGGGACCCAAGTTTTGCCTGGATCGACCCCTGGTAACATAAATTATACTTTTATAATATTCATTTTAAACTTGATTTATTAGATTCTAGAAGTAGAATTGAAAGAGTTTAAAATTTCTTACTCTGTAATTATTTTTTTTAATCCCCCCCACTTCTTTCCCATCTCCGGAATACGGATTGTGGTCAATGATCAATTCTAGAAACAATAATGCAATAGAAGTGCTCAATATTTCTGACATATGTAATTATTTTTAGACCTTTAGTGCTGAACTTAATGAATCTATTTATTTTTTCTTAATTAAATTAAATCTTTATGGGGTGTCATATCTATACCAAATTTGTAAACATGGGGGAAATGAAGAATAGATTTTTCAGGTAAGAAAATGTTTTCCAAACCAATTTAAGAAAATTAATACTCAGTTGGTTTTATGCACGTTTGAAACTAATAATTAGCTACTGCTACTTTTATATGAATGATTAATGTACATACATAAAAATCATATTCTATATTTGTTTGAAAAATCTGTTTTACTCTTGGTGTGAAATTTTAATAAGATTCTATGTGGATACAAAAGTTATTGCAGGTATATTGAATAATTTTTTTTTACGCTAATGAAAAAATCCTGAAAATGCTTAATGTAGATAAAAACTATATATATAAATGTTTGTCATCAGTTTATTGAAAGTGACGTTATCAATATTCAACTAATCATCCAATCAATCATATTCGCAAAAACTTTTCAGCTAATTTCGAATTTCAGCAATCACATGTCTGTAATTTGCATATTTCTTGAAAATACTTTTTTTCCGTAAAATGTAATTACTGACTTAAATTTCAAAAATCTCACTTAAATTTTCAAAATCCCACTTAAATTTTTTGTTAGAGTGGGAGAATCCCACTCATTTTTTTTCCTTAGTGCGAACCCTATCATACATGTACTTCTATAATACAGAGTTCCCCCTAGGTTTGAAAAAGGGCAGGGTGCTGGTACCAAGGAAAAAGGGGCAGGAGGGTGCTATAAAAAGAGGGCACATTTGTGAAGAATGAAAAAGGGCACATTTTTATAAAAAAGGGCATATCGCTTCGCAAAAAATAACCACCAAAATTACAAACAATTTTATCAAATTTTATCAAAAGCCCTCCCAAAACACTGACATTCACAGTTGAATATTGCAATTGTAAATTTTTTGTTGGTCTAAAATAACACTTTGAAAAATCTTAGCCCCCCCCCCCCCCCCCAGTGGCGGGCTGAAGCCCCCCCCCCCCCCAAAACACTGACATTCACTATTGAATATTGCAATTGTAAATTTTTTATTGGTCTAGAATAACACTTTGAAAAATCTTAGCCTCCCCCCCCCCAAAAGTCAAGTTCTGGATCCGCCACTGTCTGATAATGGCCTTCGCACATATCAAGTTTTGTTTGATTATACGCAATAGAACCTGAGATATAGACTTTCCTTAAATTGCAGAAAACACTGCAGCAACGCCACCTGTTGAGTGGTTGACACTAAAAGTTGATAGATACTAATTTATATCAAGGTGCATTTACATATAAATTTATATGCAATTTTGTGCAGTAGTTCCTGAGATATAGTCTTCCCATAAATTGCAGAAATCGCTGTATAGCAGCACAACCTGTTGGCCGATAAGCATTTACATTGAATTAGCGTAATGTCTCATAATGACCTTCTTATATAATCAAGTTTTGTTCGATTAGATGCAACAGAACCTGAGATATAGCCTCCCTTAAATTGCGGAAATCGTGTATAGCAGCGCCACCTGTTGAGCGATTTTCACCAAAAGTTGATAGGCACTAATTTAGGTCAAGGTGTATCCACATATAAATTTATGTACAATTCTGAGCTGTAGTTCCGGAGATACAGTTGCCACAAAATTTTTATTACACATACACACACAGACAGACATTGTCTAAAAATGGTCAAATTGTGTTCTAGACCTCTCAAAACGTGTAAATCCGTCGAAAACCGGAAGTCGAAAATTTTTACGAATCCAGTACTTTCTTCTATTAAATATAGAAGAAAATAAAAAGGAAACTGTAAGAATAAAAATAAAAATACTCTATTATTTTGATGCTAAGATTAAAATCACGTTGTTTTCAAAGCTGAATTTTCAAATAATTATCTATTCCGTCATTAATCGATAAAATTTGAGTTGTTTTCATAGTTTAATCTCAAAATATGCAGTAATTTTGCAGCCGATTTCGGAAATACAGGATCATTTCGATTCCACCGCTAACTTTCGAAAATTTACGTTTAATTGCAACTATTTATGAAATACTTTATTATTCCGATGTTAATAAAATCCGCGCTTTTATAAAAAGCTGACTTTCTAAATTCACAATATTTTTATTAGCCGATAGCGGAAGTAAGTATGTTAATCATTTTGCCGTTAATTTTCAAAATTTATGTTTAATAGCAATAGCTAAGATAGGCTTTAATTTTACGTTAATTGATGTATTTTTTTTTTTTTTTTTTTTTAATGATTTGTGATATTTGTAATAATTTTGTGACTGATTACCGAAATGTGAGATCATTTTTACACAAATTTCAAAATTTTCCAAAAATACTAAAATATTTAATCTTAATTCAGAAGTCTTTGATTTTTGGTGCTTGATTTCTTTAAAATTAAATGTTTTGATTTAGCTCATCTCTAAATGTGCAATTAATTCGTATGATTTTCGTGAAGAGTCAGCTTTTAAGTGAAATTTTTGTGCCAATTCTTGGTGAAATATCCGTTTCATATTTGTAATTTTCTTAGAATGGCCCCACACTGTAAAAACTGAGTTATCATATATTCAATTATCCCAATAAAAATTAGTGCTGCACCGAGTAGCACTTTGGCCGAGTACCGAGTAGCCGAGTACCGAGTAGTTGTAAGAAAGAATAATTAAAATTGACGTATATATGAAGAATTTTGCACATCTTGAAATTTAAAAAAGGCTTTTTGAACACAAAATTAAGTTAAATGGCAAACAGCATGTTTACATGAAACATTTCAGAACTTTTGTAGTGTATATGCACAATTAGGTTCATTGTTATATTTGATACTTCCAGCTTAGTGGATTATTAAAAACCATAATAACTGATAACTTCATTCTTTATTCTATAGTCTTTCTCAGATGCGAATCATTCTCAGATAATTCTTAGAGAATATAAAAGTTCTTTATACACTCAGGCTTAATTTAAGATGCATGAAATTTACATATGAAATGAGAACATTAAAATAAATATTTTATCATCATTTCAAACATGATAGACTTCATTAATCTTCAAATTCTAGAAGAGTAAAATGGTAGGTGATTTCGGGCCATAATTTGCAGAACAACAAATTTGATAATATATTTTTAATAATATTTTAGTGTATTTACCTTTTTCATAATTATTATTTTTTAAATTAAAAATCAATCTTTTTTTTTACAGTTTTAAAAGTGTCTTACTTTTATTTGCACAAATATGTAACTAAAGCTTTATCTACTATAGTAGTATTAGGTATAAGGGGTTATTTTTTCTAAAATATTTTATTTTTGTCTGTTTTA
Source organism: Salticus scenicus (assembly GCA_963930645.1). NCBI lineage: Eukaryota > Metazoa > Arthropoda > Arachnida > Araneae > Salticidae > Salticus > Salticus scenicus. The sequence continues at coordinate 149,385,810 of OZ005650.1, forward strand.
TAGATACAATTTTATGTACAAAGTTTTTGTAAAAAAAAAAAAAAAATTATTGCATATTACACACATACAAGATGGTTATACTTAAATTCTTGTAACTAAAATGAATAAGCTCAAATCATGAATCGTCTCTATATCGAGTTTAGTGGCAATCTACTTGCCCGTTTTAACTGCAGAAAGCTGTTTGCAGCAAAAGTTTAATGACTATGTTTATATTTTCATATTTTTTTAGTTTAGTTATTAAAAAACAACCCTTATGAATACATTTCTTTCAATAATACATAAAAATAATGAAATTCTTACAACTACTCGGTATTGGCCGAATACTTAGTTCATATTTGGCCGAGTACCGAGTACTCGGCAAACTGGCCGAGTAGGCCGAGTACCGAGTATATAACGAGTACTCGGTACAGCTCTAATAAAAATCATAAAAAATATTTTTTTTTCTTTCTACAATGGTAGACACTCCGCCTATGAAACGTCGGAGTTTCCGTCTTTGACTCCGAAATGCGCGAATAGGGATTAAAACAACTTAAAAAGTCTCTAACGAAAGGCATATCTCCCAGGTCTAGGACTTTCGCGCAGTCGACCAGCCTTAAACCTGTATACCACAACATCACCGTTAGAAGTTTATTAGCTTTAAATCCATTATCAAATAATTATTTTACGCCAGGAAGTTTTTATTTTATTTATTTATAATTTTTATCATTAAAATAACTGAACTTTTGCTATTGTCACAAATAAATAGAATATCCTCGTCTGATTATCATGTAAAAAAAATCAAAGCACTGCACAATCTAAATTTCCTTTTCATTCGCCCTTCTTTCAGCTTTAAATTCTAATTGATTGCGGTTTTTCTTCTAATGTAAACAAACACTTCTCTTTCCTGAGTCAATGTTTTTTTTTTTTTTTTTTAACTTATTTATGAGATTGAACTTAACGATGATTTTTGTGATTCTTCAGCCAGATCGTAAAAGTAAGTAGATTTTGTTATTTTTGCTAACGCAATTTCAAAGATTTAAAAAAAAAAAAAAAAAAAAAAAATCATGATTTATGAAGCAGCTGTTGGTTAGTTAAAGGCAAGATCGAAAATTTATAAAGAAAAAGATCGGATTATGCCGCAATCTCTGTTCAGATGTGTGAAAAAATAAGAAATAGATTAAGAGTTTCTGAAAAATAGGCTGTGTGTGTGTTTGTAAAAGTAGGAGCTATGCGGACTCTGCAATTTTTTACTCATTGCTTATGTTTTCATTTCATAATATTTTTTTCTTATTGTCCAAAAACAGTCTCTTTTTTTTTTCTTTTTTTTTTGGGGGGGGGGGGGTGGAAGCTATTGTTTAAGTCAGAATTCTATTCAAAATTCTTAAAAATTCATCGTGTAAGAATAACTACTTTTCAAACTGTTGTTAATGCCCTTAAAAACTACGCGTATTTTTTTTAAATCGTTAAAGGAAGAAAAAAAAGTATCTATTTTAAAGTTAATTATGAATACTTAAATTTTATTAATTTCGTTCACAAATTGACACAATCCAACAAGTCATCTTTAGTAAAGAATACAGTTAAAATTGATTTTTTTTTATATTAAATTTTTTCCTGGCTACCAAATATTTTAAAATTTATGAAGTCCTACTTATTAAATAAAAAGTACGAAATTGAAATCTTACCCGAAATTTGTAAAAAAGTATGCTTTTTTTTTTTTCTTTTCTTTTTTCTTTTTTGCGCTTCCTCCGAATACTTAACGTCCTTACTATTTACTAAATAACACAGATAAAGATATCCTTGTCTGTGCTAAAGAAATAAAAATACAGCGCGAAAAAAAGAGATTGGACACTGCCAGTTTTTTTTAATTTCTGGAAAATCGGAGGGGGTAAGGGGGGAAAACGAGGTCGCAAAAGGATTATTGGAAAAGAAAAGAGCAAAATCTTCCACATTTTCCCCTTCTCTTTCTGCTAACAACGAGGAGGCATTTTGTCTGTTCCCCACCCCACCCTAAGCCAGCAGGGTCATTTGAAGAAGTTCCGCGGCAACTATGTTTACGCTGATAAATAGTTTACACACCTGCTAAGTGTCAACTCGCTTTTGCAATAAGTAGACTACACAAAAAAGTGAAAAGCTTTTAGAAAGAAAATTTGTATTAATAAAGCACTAAGAATGTTTAAAAAGGGGTTGAAAATTCCCTATTTTGGGTCGTGGTGGTTAAATTTGGGAGCAAGAAGGGCGCGATTTTCGGGCATAAAGGGTGCGTTTTTTGGGCAAGAAGGGCGCATTTTTGTACTTTAAAGGGCAGTTAGGACGCTTATAAAAATTTAAAGGGTACGCAGGGCACGACGCCCTTCTCAAAGGCTCAAAGGGGAACCCTGATAATAATAAAAGAAGATGTCTGTCTGTCTGTGCATCTATACGTTCAGCCCCTACTGAATGTAGAAGTACAAAATTTGACATACGGATGCTCAGAAGCCTTCCCGAGTGCATAGTGCAAAAAGAATTTAAAATTTTTAATTAGATCTGGAGATATTAATTGAAACGTCAACCTATGTCTAATCAACAAAGCGATTCAAAAAGCCAGGCGATCGTAATTTTTTCCCTGAACCGCGTTCCTCAAAACAAAAAGCAGAGAGAGAAAATTTCGCGGGTTTTTGTAAAGCCATCCCAGCTTAACGGTTCCAGATATTGAAAATACGCCTGTACCACGAGAAAGTGCATTTATTACCGATTCTTACGGTAAAAATTTTTTTGAAAAATACGGATTTTTTATATTTTTTAAAAAGTTTTAAAAAGGGTTCAAAATTTCTCCTTTTCTCGATCATCTTTTTTGAAACGCCCTGTATGAAAAAGTAATAGTCCCATTTCTTAACAACTGGTATATTTTGAAAGGTCATTTAATCCTCTTTCGAACCATATAAAAAATTTTAACAAAATATGGATTAGCGATCCATATTTTTAGATTTTACGAAACATCGATTTTTTTCACAAAACATTTTATAACTCAAAATCTTTTAGAGATAAGTCATTTCTTTTTTTTTTTTTTGGTATATAGATCTTGATTAGACGAATCAGATCTCAAAAGATTGAGAGTTTATTTCAAAACCTAAATCAGTTATAAATTTTTTTAATTTTCTGCATCTGTGTACTTTTTCATAAGATTTCGAATCGCACTTATCGCATTTGCGGGTTGAACAATACTTGGTATATTGGTTACCATGGAAACTCTCTTTTAATTTTGCACATGATATTTCAAAAGTGACGCGAAAAAAGAATATCTTTTACTGATTGAGTTCACACTTTTTTACTGCGATTAAAAATTGCAAATTTCAAAATTCTTCAATTTTCCTTTGTCACACACAAAACTTACTATACAGCAATCACATCTCAAGACAAACTTGCAGTTCAAATTTCATCGATTTCGGCCGATAAACAAAAAATTTACATTTTAAATTGGCGCTCAAATATTTTAAAATTAGTACTTTTATATTATCGAAAGTGGGATTCGATATTTCACCTGATTTACACGTTTTAAGGTCTCCTGATTAGGTTTTTTTTTGTATCTCAGCTACTAATTAGAATAATTTCATAAGTAATACATCATTTGAAAGTTTTGTTGATTTGGAATTGAACAGTAGATTGCAGAAATTTCTACCGCCAGATGGCGCTGTAATATTTTAAATTTTCAATATTTCAAATTCTAATTATCATTAAATTATTTTTAATGCATCATTCGAAAGATATTTTAAAGTACTTTTATATTATCGAAGCGGCACCACCGAGCGGGACATTTACTGCGATTAAATTTTTCAATAAAGCTATTTTCACTATATGTCAATAAGCAGGGCCGGCTCTAGGCGGTAGGCAAGGTAGGCAACTGCCTACAGCGGCAAAATGTAGGGGCGGCAAAACCAGCTGAACTACAAAAAATAAATAAATAAAATACTTCGATTATTGAATGAAGAAAATAAATAAATAGAAAAAATGTAAATAAATACAACAAGAATTTACAGGCTTCTCTGCCCATTCCTATAATTTGAAGTGCAGACAAGAATAAACACATTTCTAAGTTCTGTACACTATGTACAGTTATTATTTATTCAGCCGCGGCGCGAAGGGAGAAATGCACACTCGCTGGTTTAACAAGCTCTTTTTGTCAAGAGTTTGCCAATTGTGGGCACTTTTAGCAGTGTTCTTCGGCATGTAGGAACTATTTGGAGGTACCCTTTCTCCCCAGGGCATTATCAGTATAGCCTAAATATGAAAGAACGTCCTTGGACATCCTCAGCCATAAGATATGGACATTTTGAGTTGTCCGTAAAAACACGGCAAAATTTGATTTGGAATTGGTAACAGTGATGTCACATTTAAAACAATGCTTCATTTATTCTTTAACCACATTTCATGCGACCATGGAAGCCTCTGCGCAAGTGCGGATTGAACGAGTCGAGTGTTAAAATAGGGGTGACTGAGAGAAAACAAGAGATAAGGGAACACCGAATAACTGGATGTTTGCCAAATAACTATCTTTCGGACATTTTTGCATCCCTCCAAACTTTTGGACTCGACCTCACTGCTAGTCGTAGGAAACGTGGTCGCACTATATGCAATAACGTCCATCAAATTCATTGGATGGGGGAGGGGGGGGGCGATAAATTTTTGGTTAAGGTATGTTTCCATTGGCCAATCAGAATTTCAATGCAAATTCAATGAACATTTTAATGTTTTCTTCCTGTTGAAAGATCTACTGGTAAGGAACTGCTTAAAGTTTTATTAAAAGAGATGGGGAAAAAATTGGATTAAAATTATAAAATATGAGAGTCAAGGTTATGAAAATTGCTCAGATATGAGAGGCGACAAATTCTGAGTACAATCAAGGATTAAATCTTTAAATTCCAGAGCATTTCACGTACATTGCAGCAGCCATTTATTAAACTTAGTAGTTAATGAATGATTGCGAAGTTGGAAAATTTGTATAGATTCCCCAATATCTTTATTTCTTAAAATAGAAAATATTCATGATGCTTTATTAAGTCATTTATAAAAATGTAGAGATAGATAATATGATTAAAAATGACGCAGTTGTTTATAGATTACAGTCGGCAGCAAAATTATTGAAGCACTTAGTAATAATTCTTACTTAAAAGATACGCACATAATACTGTTTTATTAAGTAAATATTTGTCGAGTGATGATCTTGGTCTTATACTGTTTTTAAAAAAGTAAGTTGATGATAAAAAGAAGCGATCAAACTAAGAAAAATATATATATAATATATGAAAAATGCGGATGTGTGCTTCAATAACTTTGCTGCCGACTTTATAATAAAACAGTTAAAGTTTTATTGTTTGATCGTCATTTGGTACAAAATTTTGAATCATATTAATCCGATTAAGTAAGCTACATGAAACAAAAGTTTTTGATTTATACCAAGCCACTGATTTATTAAATAGCTCATTATTATTATTATTATTATTTTTAAGAATTAAGATCAGTTGAATCCTTTGAAAACTTTATCTTAAAAGCTGGAAAATTAGTTAATGTAATAGACATAGAAAAAAAAACTTTGAATTGACTAAATCAGGCCGTCATGTTCAATCTAAAAAATGAAATTTGTCTTATGAAAGTGTAGATGAATCTATAGAAAATTCAAAAGAGAAATATAAAATAGATTTTTTTTTTTGCTTTTCAGCGATCAGTGCACTGAAGCTGAGATTAAATTTATTGAATAATCATAATCATTCTAATGAATTTTTATGCAATGTCCACAAACTTAAAGACACGTGCAAAAAAGAATTACTACCACACTGTAAAGATCTGGGAAACGACTTAACAGATGGCGATTCCTCTGATCTTAACATTTTAAAATTGGCTGGTAAAATATTCTTTATTTTCTTCACTTTTGAAAAAAAAGAATGTCCAGTTGACGTCCTTAAATTCATTACCTTCCTTAACATTGGGCCGATTTTAAGCATTGCTTTAAAAATTTTGTTAACCTTGCCCATAACTTTTGCTAACGGAGAAAGATTTTTTTTTTAAAACTAAAAATGATAAAAAAAATACTTTAAAACCATGTCTAGTCAAAATCGACTCAATGGGTTAGCAATGTTTGCTATTGAACATGAATCGAGTAACAAATTAGATACGCAAGAAGTTATTCGAGATTTGTAGAAAAAAAGGTTCGAAAGAGATTATTTTATTAAGGTTAAAATTTTGTATGTTTTACTAGCATTCTTTACTCTTTGCTGTTTAGAAAATATTGTCTGTACTAGTATTAGTTCCAAAGATTTTGTGTTTTTAACTTAAAAAAAAAAAAAAAAAAAAGAAAGAAATAGTAGTAAATATTATATGAGTATTATTTACTTAGCTCAATTCTATTAGATCGTTTTTACGATATATAATATATATGTGTGTGTGTGTGTATTTTTTTTTAATTTGAAAGTTTTTAAAGCTTGAAGGGGGGAGGGGGCGGCACTTTTGTGGTTTGCCTACGGCGGCAAAAACGTTAGAGCCGGCCCTGCAATAAGCTGTTGTAAGACCTGAAACTGGAAAAAGGCGTCGCAGGTGCCACCAAGCGGGAGTTTTGTAAAGTCGGATTTTTCAAGGATCACGAACCAGCTGATCGCCGAAGGCGACTAGTATTAAATAATTTATTATACTTATTTTAATAATTTATATCTAAATTCAGATCTATATTCTACTTTTAGAATTGAATTTAAATAATTAAATAGAAAAAAATATTCTTTTTTATTTGCACATTTAAAAATTATTTTTTCGCTCCAGTTTAAAATAATTAACTTTGTTTAACATTATGCAGTGACATAATTTTAATGTTTGTGTCAGTCAGCTAAAATTGTTACGTCAAACTTTTATTTAAAAATTCAAAATGCTATACACTGTTTAAAATTTTCCCCATGAGATGGTATAAGCATATTTCCTTATTACTCTCTCTCTCACAGTCTGATTCACCTTGATGCTCTCTTTAGCTTGATCATTTGGCTTCATTTTTAAACTTATTTTTTCTACTAACTTTGGTAAATTGATGATAGTAACTCAACTTATTCAGTTTTTGACAATCTAGAAAAATCAGAGAATCTGACCAGAGATAAATCAGAGAATTTCTTAAAAATATCCCAAAATCATGGAACTTTTCAATTTTGCCATGCAAACGTACTTGAAATATCACCTAACAGGCAGTATCTGAGCTAAGATAGCACTGGATTAGCTACTTTCTAGTTGAATCTCGCCAACTTATCATTAAAAAAACCCTCTGATTTCTTATTTTTTTAAATTAAAATAATCTTACTGCAACAACTTGAGGAATAATTTTATATTAATTTTGATGTTAATATGTTGTGCAATTAAATTATTTAAATTTTTATATTTTGTCGTTTTCTCTCAAACTTTGCGCTTTTCATTTGATTTTTCTTTTTACGTGTATGTTAACAAAGTCAAAAAAGAAGAAAGAGATTAAGACACATTTGCCCATCAATATAGTTTTTTAATTGCAGTGGTTTCGTGAGCATGTTACACAAAGGTGCGAAATACACAAAATTATGGATTGTATGTAATAAAAAATCATGTATATTTATCAAAATTAATCACGGAAAAAATCGGACTACTTATTTTCTAAATTTCTGTAGCCACCCTGTTGTTATTGTGTGAAACCGATGTTTGCTACCATGTGGATAAACTTTTCTTTTTTTTTCTTTTTATAATGATGTACTTATTGCAGGGCATTTAGTGTGGTCCCTAAAAGTCCCTTAACTCTTTTCAGGTCCCTAAAAGTCCCTTTTTTTGGCAAAATGGTCACTAAGTCCCCCCCTTTTTTTTTTCTCCCTTCACCAAAAGTCATAAGAGTTTTAGTTATGCCGAAAAAATATTTGTGTAATAAAATTGTGTAGGCACATAACTTATAATAGAATATTAAAATGATTAACTTTTGACAGCTAGTGATCTGATGTGTAACAAAATTCCTGGATAACTCAGTGAGTGGGCTTGGGGGGGGGGGGGGGCTAACATTAAAAAGACTGTTTTGCTGACTCCCTCACCATTGCATAGTACTAGAATTACAGTTGTATTGGATGCCTTTGATCAGGAAACGAATTATTTTCTGTAATGTGTCTTGTTACAATTTCTACCCTGATAGCTACCAAACATATCTATAGATGTCCAGAATAGTAGTTGGATATTCACTTTATTCAGAATTGCCAAATTTTTAATTTATTCTGTAACATTATTAGTACCTGCCATTTTTTTTTTTTTTTTTTTCACACCACTTTTTTTTGTATAATAATTTTCTCCAATATGTAGTCAGGGGCTGATTGGCCTACCCGGCGATCGCCGGGTGGTCCAACTGCCAGAAATGGGCCAGATGAAAAAGAAAAAATAGTAAATTTTATTTTTTGCACAGTCATTATTCAATTTTAATTGCTGAGCAAAATATAGAGTTAATATATACTTAACATTCACCAAAACTAGCAATAAAAAAATGTATGAGGTAAACAGACTGGCTCAGAAAAAATTACTAAATATTACATACCTTTCGTCCGTATTTTATTTTCAGTTTTTGTCTCAAGGGGATGACAAAGCGCTAGAGAAGCTGGGAACCAGATCCATCACTCCTCCTCTCCATAGCTAACTGGTAGAGGGAATGCCCTACCCCATCACTTTTAAAAACTTGAGGGATATTATCTTGAATCTCGGACCCATAAAAAATATGGTCCCATACTTTTTTTTTATCTGGAAGTTTATTTTTTATTTTTTTTTTTAAAGATGGTTTGGTTAATTACACTTTCAAACTGCTGAAACATACTAGATCATGAGTTCAGAACTAGCCGAATGCATGTTCGGTACTGCACTAAAATCTAGAAGTTCAAAAGTCTTCCCAATTATTGGGGGCCAGATTGCTTGTGGAGGAGGTTCAAGATTTCAGAACTGCCATTGGAGAGGGCGTCTAAATTGTATAAATAAAACTTATTTGGCACGAAATGTTTCCTTTGAAACTTGGGGCATGAAAATTAATTTCGCCAAATCTATATATATAAAATTGTTCTTCCTGACTGACTGAGTGAGTGAGTGAGGGGGTGATTTATCATCGGCCAGACCAAACCCCTGGACCAAGAAGCATGAAATTTTGTGACAATGTTGTTTCTATGACGTAGGCATCCACTAAGAAGCGATTTTACAAAATTCGTCCCCCAAGGGAGGGGGGGGGAGGGGTCAAAACGTGATTTCACGAAATCCTTTATATCTCAAAAAAAAAAAAAAAAAAAAAAGATATCCGTAAAATTTTTGTTTTAAAATATAGCTAATACAAATGTCTCAGTCCCCAAGGCGGGTGGGGGGGCAAAACGTGATTTCACATGCGTAAAACATGATTTCACATAATCCTATATATCTCAAACAAAAAAACAGATGTACGTGAAATTTTTGCTCTAAAATATAGCTAATGCAAATATCTAAAAACCAATTTCTGGAATTTTAGAAATTCAGCCCCCAGGTGGGGCAGCAGGGGGGGGGGGCTATGGGGCAAAAACAAGTAGAAATACAGTTAGGGCGTTCAAAATTGGTGCAGATAGGTTTTAGAGGCCTGCAAGTCGAATGGGAATATTTTCGATAGTGTAAAGTTATTAGGAAGGGGGAGGGGAGAGGAGGGGCAAAAAAAATAAAAATAGAGTTTGATCGTTCAAAATCGGTATATAGAGGTTTTCGATACTTACAAATCGATTGCGGATATTTTCGAATTTGTAAAAATTATTGGGAGGGGCGGTAAGGGGAGCTATGGGCAAAAACAAATAGAAATACAGTCAGACCGTTCAAAATTGGTACAGATAGGTTTTAGAGACCTGAAAGTCGAATGAGGATATTTTCGAAAGTGTAAAGTTATTAGGGGGGGAGGGGGCGGAGGGGCAAAAAAAATAGAGTCCAGGGTGTCTACTGACTTGACAGAAAAAAAATTCATGAAGTTATTAGGAGCGCCGGGAGGGGGGGGGTGGAGGGTAAAAAAAAATTAAATAGTTAGATCATTCAAAATTAGTACATAGAGGTTTTTGATACCTACAAATCGATTGCGAATATTTTTGAATTTTTAAAATTATTGGGAGGGGCGGGGAGTGGAGGGGCAAAAAAATAAAAATAGAGATAGATCGTTCAAAACTGGTGCATAGAGGTTTTTGATACTTACAAATCGATTGCGGATATTTTCGAATTTGTAAAATTATTAGGATAGACAGGAGGGGGAGGGCGAAGTGGGAAAATAATAGAAATAAGGGTTAGAGCATTTTGGGAATTTTTTCCGAAGTCAGTGAGAACCCGGTGCGACATTTTTCCTAATCAGATTTTGTTTCTCTCTTTTTTTTTCCCGTGATAAAAATTAATGCAATTTTGATAATTCAGTAATTATAGTGATTCATTTAACCTTTTGCTTACGGCGGGTCCGACAGTTGGACCCCAAACTTCATGTAGACCAAAGCCCGGCTATGTTACAGCAGTTGTACCCTAGATTTCTCTTCCCTCTCAGAGAAATGGTGCGTCAATCACTCAAGATGGACAAAGCATTCGCTATTATTCCTGTGGGAGTGTCGCAACGCCTACTCTCTATCGCGAGGATAACGAAATTTTTGCGCTTGGCAGTGTGGAGAACTCTTGGTTTATTTATTGGCGACATATAGGCTTTCCTTGTTTTGTGCTTTTCGAAGTATGTTTCTCGTTCCGTATTCTTTATAGATTTTAGACATGTTTGACTGCAATTCATTTTCAGTAATTTTAATTTTATTTCTTTTATGGCTCTAAGATTTAAGGGTCTTATTCATAGGGGGAAGTACTTCATTGAGATTTTTTACAATTTTCGCACATAATGTTTTAAAATTAATTAGTTATTTATTTATTATGCATAGATTTCTCTGTTTCATTTTATTAATTTTTTTCCTTTCATTTCAATCCTCTGCGTTCCTTAGCAACGACTGTTTCACTATTTATTTAATTATTATTGTTTAATTAGCTAGTTTCTTTAAAAGTTGATTTTTTTTTCTTTCACGTTGTTGTATTTATCGAAATCAAACTACAATATAGCAGAAAAGATTATAAATTTATTAAACTTTAAATTTAACTAAAAAATATAACAAACAAATTTATGTAATTTTTATAATAAAATTAATAGTAATAAAATTATAAATTCATTGTAGCTGTAATTTTATTATTACAGAATGAGGTCTAGAAAATCCATATTATTTTATGGTTTCAAAACTAAAATATTTAATGGATGCTATGATATTGCCACCTGTTGTCCGATAAATATCTAAAATAATGTACTTGGGTAAAAGGTTGCTGAAGGCAGTAGGAAAGTAGCGAGGGTGTGGAAGGCGATGCAGACAAAAGGTACGCAAAGCAAAATTCTAAACGATTTCAAAGTTTTTTTTTTGTTTGTTTGTTTGTTATTATATTATATTTATTATCATTATTATATTTTTTTCAATTTAATAATATATAGTGGTCAATGAAGCTGGTAAAGCCTTCTAGTATAAAATAAAAAAAGTGTAATTAAAATATGCAGATTTCATAATTCAATTATAATTTTGATTATGTAATTTTTAAGGCAAGCCACTTTACTGCAGAAAGTCTGTATAAACCTAATAATAAATTTAAGAAATTTTTTATTGTGTACAAAATTTCTTACATACGGAAATTTATTTTTTCTCATGTTAACAGTTGCTGAGAGGTTCTGCTTCCAAAGCTGATAGACGGGAGTTCTCAGGTTCGATACCAGGTCGAGCTCATCGCCTTAGCCGTTCGGATTTTTCCGTGGTTTTCTCTTAAACTTGCTTAAATTGGGCTAGGACCCTCTAAACACATTCCCAAAACTAGAATCCTACCGTCCATAACCTTAAAACCAACATCATTTTTTTTTCTTTATTTTTAATGAATTTTGTTTTAAATTTCTTTTTCTTTTTTTATTTCTTCTTCTTCATTTTTATTTTTTTAATAACAATTTCTTGAAGTTTTTCATTAAATATTTGTTTTTGGGATTGCTTTGATATTATAATGTAGCAATATGATTAATATTTTTATTAAAATTTTTAATTATCCATAAAAACCCCGAAAATACAAATTGGGTTGTGCAAGATTAAATGCGAATTATACAAGCTGATCGTAAGATTATTCTTGCTTTTTATTTAAGTTGCTTAACTTTCCATTATTAACAGACATTTATATTATCTCACCTCCATTCTCTTCATATCTAGCATATGTATATCTTATATAAATTTAGCCGCATAAGGGGAAAAAAAACTTTTTTGTTAGAAAGAAGAAAATTTTTTAAATGTTTAGTTATTATATAAAATTATTGTCCTTTCAATAATCTTATGTAACAGCTTATAATGAACGTAAGATAGAAGTGCAAATGAATAAATGGTATATGAGGCGAAAAGAAGTTCTTAAAAATATAGTTAAAAGGATTTAAATTACGTAAAAAAAAATAGCCGCATCATAAATATTGTTTTACTTTTACCGACTATGCCAAAAAAGATTTATCTCAAAAACTGGTGTTATAATAACCCCTAACTTCCCCCAGAATTTGCGAGGGTCCGCGCTTTTGAACAATAGGAGAGAAATTTTCCCGTGCACTTTCGTTTTAGAAAGGGGGGGGGGGGAATTCTGAAAATAAGCGCCGTATTCTGGAGTTATACTTTCTAAGATTCGTGCCGGATAGAAAAGGTTAAAATAGGGACCAGCGAAGCGGGCATTGCCTGCTAGTGTATATATATATATATATATATATATATATATATATATATATATATATACATTGATTGCGAAAGAAAAAAAAGAAAAAGAAAAATGATTTTTTTTTTTTGAATTGTACTCTATAGGAAAAAAAAGCAATGGTTTTTAAATTGATACAGGTGTCGCAGCGTTCCTATATTTTTACGATATTTTTTTTTTTACAATTTCACCACCACAATTTTCAAAGAGAAAATTTTCTTAAAGGTTTTTATGCTATTTTAGCAAGAAAATTTTCTTTTTGAAAATTGTGGCGACAGTATAATAAAAGAATCGTAAAAAATATAGCAACGCATCAATCCTTGTTGATATTAGCCTGTTATTTTTTTTCCTTTTTCGACAAAAAAGAAGGTCACGGTAGACCGGCTAGCAGTGCGTCGAGCTACAGTTGGCAGCAAAAGTATCCGAGCACTAGTAATAATCCCTGTCTAAAAAAAAGTACACTTAATACTACTTTGTTAAATAAATCTTCTTAGTCAGTCTAAGAACATGATTCGGCATGGATTTATTTAACAAAACAGTTTTAAGTGTACTTTTTACTTCCTTATACAAAGTATAAGGAAGTATAGTAATCCCGATTTGCGAAATGGATTTTGTATTTCACATTGCTCGAAAACGAATGATCGCTGGATGTTGCCAATTTATACGTGTGACTGTCATGATGTCTAGTTGCACACCTGCAAGTGTCGTCTTAACACGAGCTCTCGTTTTAGAGATATAAGGGTTTTTACACGATTTTTCGTGACGTCTGTATGTGTGTGTGTCTGTGTGTGTGTGGGTATGTCGCATAACTCAAAAACGGTTGGACGTAGAAAGTTGCGAATTGGTACAGAGGTGTGTTATAACATCTAGTTGTGCACCTCCCTTTTTGGACTTTCTATGATTTTCCGTTTTGGAGATATTTAGGAAAATTAGGTTCATAATGACAAAAATACATAGGTTTTGGCCATAATGTATCAAAAAACGGTAATAACTCAGAAACGGTTTAGACAAATCTTGCAATTTAACTGACTTCCCGACAAGCTAGACATTTGAAACTTTCAGAAAGGCTCAGAACACGTTAACAATGCATTTTTCAAATATTTTTAGCCAACTGTTTCTGATACCTGTTGCCTTCAGCAGCGTTTATGCGATTCAACAGAAAAATTATTTAACTAACTTCCCGACTAGCTAGACATTTGAAACTTTCAGACTAGATCAGAACACGGTGAAAATGCATTTTTTAATACTTTTAGCCAACTGTGTAGGGTTCCTGCTGCCTTCGGCAGCGTTACCAGTACAAATCTTGCAATCGATTTTTAACTAACTTCCCGACCAGCTAGACATTTAAAACTTCCCCAAGGCACAACTATGACATGAGTCCCCCCCCCCAAGGCACAACTTTGACATGAGTCCCCCCCAGGCATAACTTTGACATTAGTCCCCCAAGGCACAGCTTTGACACGAGTCCCCCCCAAGGTACAACTTTGACATGAGTCCCCAAAAGGCACAACTTTGACATGAGTCCCCCCCAAGGCACAACTTTGACATGAGTCCCCCCCAAGGTACAATTTTGGCATTAGTCCCCCCAAGGTACAACTTTGACATGAGTCCCCCCAAGGCACAACTTTGACATGAGTCCCCCCCCCCCCCCCCCCAAGGCACAACTTTGACATGAGTCCCCTCAAAGCACAATTTTATTTTATTTATTTATTTATTTATTTATTTTTTACGTATGCATGCATTTTTTAAAAATATTTTTAGCCAACTGTTTCGGGTCCAGTGACAATGTTTTTTAACATTATGTATATTTCTAAAAGTGTATAAGGAAGTCATGTGGTGCCCACATCAGATTTTTTGATATTGGAATTATTGGCTAGTGCTCGGATACTTTTGCTGCCTATCGTAGTAATCAAAGTATTTTGGGTTTTTTACTCGAGCTGGCCAAAGTGTGTCGTGTAAATTAATATTAGCTAGTGGACGTAAAATCTGTTAAAGCGGAGAAGCTACCCACTCCGCAAAAGACAAAATTGTGATGATATGCCTCTACCCATCAATACAGGTGAATTTTACAGTCGGCAGCAAAATTATTGAAGTATTTATACATCCACATTTTTCATATTTTTTCCTTAGTTTGGTCGCTATTTTTTATCACCAACTTATTTTTTTATAATAACATAAAGGCTAAGATCATGACTAGGACAAATTTTTATGTAACAAAACAGTATTAGGTCGCATGTTTTAAATGCGAATTATTTCTAGTGCTTCAATAATTGTGCTGCCGTCTGTAGACTGCCGCCAATTTTCCCATTGTGTAGCTCTAGTGCAAAATCTTCTCAAACTTAACCTGCTGAAAGGATTACATATATATACAGGGTCCACCTACACCACAACCTAACCCTTATCTTGGAAACGGGAACACATCAGAATTTCTGAAAATTGCAAAACAGTTGTTTAATAAATTTAAGAAGAATTTCGTTTAGTTAAAATATGTTTGGTCTGGAGGCAAATTTTAAAATTTCAAGTGAGAAGGGGCGGGTCTTTTGCTTTTCAAAACGTTTCGTTAAAAAGGAAAAAAAAAAAAAGCTTTCTCCAATTTATGAAGTTATAAAGTAAAGTTTTCGTTTAAAATCCTACCCCACTTTCCACTATATCTAAAACTCCTTGGAAATTCTAAAAACAGTAAAAAAAGTGGGCAATCAATTTGCGAGGGACTTTGTTTGTGCGTCGCCGCTTTGTTTGCGGCACTCGTGCCTACTTTGTTCGCCTGGCGAAGGGCCGTTTTTTCTTTCGATCCGAAGTAATTGATTCGAGTTCTTGCATTTTATGATGCTTATTCAAAGTTTTGTACTTATTATGACTTTGTTTGGTTTAAAAAAAAAAAATTGAAGCTGAAGAAAATAGATGGCATTCAGGGAAGAAACTTTTCAAACGGGATGTTTACATTGTTAGCTCAATGGAAACATCTTCCCAAATAATAATAAATAAATAGAAATAAATAATAATAATAGTAAATTAAAAGTGTATTTTTTTCTAAAGATCGTTTTCAAGGAGATTAATCTCATTAAACAAGTTACAAAAAGTTCTGCTTTCTTTCAAATATTTCAGCACTTCAAAAATGGGGTCTTTCTATTCTACAAAACTGAGGCTAAGGGCATGGGGGGGAAGGTACCTAGACAAACTTTGCGTTTTCAAATAAAAAGGAGATAGCTGGTTGAGAGTTTTTAGAGACTCAAATTACATTTGCAAGTTTTTGTAGTTTTTCAAATATTTCAAGATGTTATCTAGATATGAAAAAAGAGTGGAACTTTCAGAGAAAAGTATTTTTTATTTATTTATTTATTTTTTTTATTTTTTTGTTTCATTCATAAATTATTTAAAAAATATCATAGCATATTTTTTAAATGAATGTATTTAGTAGACCTTTCAAAGAGCTATCAAACCCTATTATTTAAAATTTCAGAGTTAGCCCCCTATATACAACTGACACTCCCACACGCCAATTTTATAAAATCTTCTCTTTTTGTTTCATTAAATATGCTTTAAAGTTTTCAGAAATTCTGTTGTGATTCGGAAATATAGAAGAAAGGGTGAGGACTATTTGCAGTAAATTTAACCAGATATATATCTGAAACATTAAACGGTAAGGCAAAATATATTTTTTAAAATGTTCGTTTTGAAAAGATCTTTTCAACGAGCTTGTGATTTGGAAGATTAAAATACAAAGTTTGCAATAAATTGCAGAGGGTTTCATAGAGATCCCCATAATCTAACAAAATTAAACTAAGCACAAAAGGCACATTACTTTACATTTTAGCATAATTATAGTATGTGTCTCTGATGGTATATTTACTCTGTAACATAAAAAATGTATATTCATATTTTCGATTAGCGATTTATAATTATTTGCAAAGTAACTTAAATTCATTCAACATCATCATTTGCAGCATTTTATCTTCAAAAATGTATAACATTTAAAAGGTTTACTGTTAACTTCTTTTCCGAAACTTCAGAATATTGCTCGTATAATATAAAACACGTAAATCTTATTTAAAAATGGACAAAATGAAACTTTCGCCATTGAACATCATTTGCATAGTTATGCAATCTTGATATTGTAGAGCTCAAACTTAGTATTGAAAATATCTTTCCAGAAAAGTTTAGGAAATGTATCATATTAACAGTAATGTTCTAGTGTCAATATTAAACAGTGCTCTGTTTTTGAAACATATTGTATTTGACATTTGAACACATTACTTTTGAACTTATTGCAACCGAGACTTAATTAAAAATTATTGTTTGGATTTTTGGAACCTTACTCTGAGCCATATTGGAGGAGGAGAGCCTCTCTTGGAGTGAGTGGGCCAAAATATCTTATAGCCGGGTGGGCCAGATTGAGCCAGTCCGCCCCTGTATGTAGTTACAATTAAATAAGAAGAAAATCAGTTAAAATAATCTGGTGTGTCACTCACACGACTTTCTCTTACCCTGAAATTTAATACTATAAATAAAGGTTGGAGATTAAGTGGTAAGATAACGATGTTATGTAAACCTATGTTAAACAATTCAAATTAGGCTTCAGAAGAGTTTTATATGATAATTAGTTCTGTGTGAGGGGGGGCTACCACCCCCTAAACCCCCCCTTTTCATTAATGCACCTACATTTATATAGAATTTAATTCGGTTATTAAGAAATAATTCTGTTTTTAAAAAATAATTTATTAAAATTTTTATTTAAAAAAATTATCTTTTATGATAATGCAGACGATTTCCATATTAGAGAAGTAATATATCACCAAATATCCAAAAAAAGTCCATTTTATTCTCAATATTTAAAAAATAAAAAATTCTAAGTTTTTTTTTTTTTTTTTTTTTTTTTTAGAAATGAAAAAAATCGATAACTTTATTTTAAATTATCGCAGATCGGTGGTTCAACCATTCGTGGGGGGGGGGGAGGCAAGGCTCCTACATACACAAAATTCCCAGTTGACTATCTCTATTACAAAAAATATATATTCGTTTCATTTGGTTTTAGTGCAGTCTATAGACGTTAAACTCTACTTACCTGCAATTTCCCCCATATACGTAATGTATTATAATTCTCTTGATTGTCCCTGTACACGAACCATTTGCTTGATCTTAATGAAAAGCTTACTGTAGCATCCCTATATGATACACCTTTAGAATACCAGGTTTGGAATGTCTGCTACTATTTGTTCTTGAGATATGACGATGACAGACACACACACAGACCAACCGCTAAAAACATGATTTTCGTATTCAGGAGACCTGAAAACGTGTAAATATAACAAAATCTCACCTTCGAAAATTTGACCCAAAAACAATACTTTCTCTACCTTATGGGTAAGAGAAAGTAAAAAAAGGGGGGCGGGATAAATAAAAAAGTGAGTACTAACATTGTTATGATATAAAAAAAAAATGTGCCAACTGTGCTTGATTGTTGTTTCCACATGGTCTGAAAACTGAGTTGTGGTATGTATTTTCCTCTGTTTGATATTTTATTTCATAAATGCCCTCAGTTTTTAGGGGGTTTATGGGTTTTTTGTCGCTATAGATATGCTGGAAAATATCTGTTAGGTTTAGTGGGGATATTTACATTAAATTTTGAAACTTCATTTCTAAGTTTATTGGATGCACCTTTATTAAATGAAATTGCTGTAATATATTTTTCTTTTGGTTTTTGTCTATTTTCAATATGGATTAATTATTTAATTCTATTTCTATATAGTTTATATTCTAGATTTTTCTTATCAGCTTTTTTCGTGTTTTATTTAGTTCATTTATTAGTTCTCATATTTTATTTAGATGTGTTAGTGTTTATTTTATTTAATTTTTTTAGTATTTTTAAGATTTTTAAGTTTTTGTCGATGACAACAAATACATCATTGGCGTTTTTAAACCAACACGTAATTTCATGTTTAAAATTTCAAAAATTATTTCTTCGTTTAACTTAAGTTTTAATTCAGTGATGAACCTGAATGGTGGGATTCCATTGGGACTCTGCCACCCCACCCCACCCCACCTTTTTTTTTTTGGTAATATTTCTTTTTAAATCTAAAACTAATTTTCATTGACAATTAAGTTGTTTGCTGCTATTAATGTTGTGCTGATTTAGTTTTATCGATATTTCTTTTTTTATCATTTTGTTACTGTCTGTTGATAGGAACAATTTAATGCTATCAAAATTCATGACAGTGTTATTTTCATTAATTTTAATTTCTCTTAATTTTCTTATAAAGTCGCCGGTGGAACTTAGGCTATTGTTTGAAAAGAGGAAGATTTCATGATAAATGTTTTTTATACATTTTCTGAGGGAAAGTTAGACTTTCTCTTTTATTTACTATTTAGCAAAATTTAGGGGAATTCTTATGATCTTTAACCTTTTACAGGCCAATGTTCACATAAAAGACAGGAAATTATACAAACAATGCCCTTTGTGAAAATAGGTTGCCTTTTTTATTGAATTGATTATATATATCATGCAAACCAAATCAAATTTGTAACTTATTACCACTCTTTGAAGAATACATTCCTCGAAATTGTTACTAAATCAAGTGATGGGGCGTGTTTAATTTTTAAGTATGCTTTAAATGTAAACTTTCCGACAAAGATATGTAACAGAGAGATTGCTGAATTTTCTTTTCTTTTTTATTAAAAAAAAAGTCAGTGTAAATAAACATTTGCTTACCGTGCATAAATGACATTTTTACTGTTGAAGCGATCTTTTTGAGTAAGTTTATTAACCGGTAATGTTGATTTTATTAAGCAGCGATTTTAAAATTGGTTTGTATTGATTTGATTCCGGTCCTGGCAATTAGATCAGATTAAGCAGCTGGTTTTATTATCCAGTGAATTTATTAAGCGGCAGTTACTGTATTGTATATGGTTAAATTGGAGTGGAAAAATGAGATATTTGAAAAATTAAATAACTTGCTATGGAAATTAGTAAAACAATTTAATAACACATATAAGTAAAATAATGTGCTTGTAATAAGTTAGGAAAATACTGCAGAGTTTGCCAAAACACTTGGCAACAAGTCTCGTCCTAATAATAGTAAAGTACCTAAATATATGTGTGTATATATGTATTGCAAAATTTAGAATTTTCAAAAGGTGTATACAAATATCAGTAAACACTGTGTATATTTATATTATTATATCTTCTCAAATTTTCTACTTTTAAGGTGGTGTTAAGTTGTGCTATCAAGAAAGATTTCCAGTATAACAAGGTTATGCCAACATTTCACCATTGGCGTACAGGAGATAAAAAGTATGGTCTAACGTTCCAGACCGCGGCAGATGCGAAGACCTTTGACAAAGGTGTACGTATGGCCATTGAAGATCTGTCTGACGGTGAGGATTTTAGTTTTCCATTCAATTTGTTTTCAAACGTGATTTTATATGAAAACAATTTATTGCCTACTAGTACTAGTAGTAGTTACTCGCAACTTCATTCACATAAAAATTTAGTAAAATAATCTATTAAATAGAATTTTCAGCTACGATTATGAAAATTACAAATAGCTTCTGCTAATTAAGTCTCAAACTTAAAAGGAAAAAATAGTTTTATCCATTAGATTTTCAGTTAGTTGCCTGAAACTGAAAACTGGCATGAAAATGATTGCACAAGTAACTTATCTGCTAGTTAAATCTCAAGCACAAAATTAAAAGGAAAAATAGCTTTATGCATTGGATTTTCAGTTAATTTTCTGAATGTGGAAATTCATGAAAATGATCAAACATACAAAATACTTTTAACATTAATTGCGTAACAGTCTAAGTATCATTAAATTTATTTGAAGGCATAGAAATATGCATATCTGTTTTAATTTACACATGTGATTCTCATTTTTTTTCCCCCGTTTAATTTTTTCTGTACTAAACCATAACATGAACTTCCATAACAAAAACCTCCAATTATACTGATGTTTGAATTTTGTATGATGGTTAAAAATAAATGAATGTAAGCAAGTATATTTCATTTATTTGTTTATTTATTTTCAACTATGACTCTCATTTAACGAAATGTTTTTCACATGCAAATATTAAATATTATATTGTCTTTCAACCGTGATATTTTCAAAAACAAAAACTTTTTCTTAAAATCAAAAAAATATGTCACAATTCAAAAGCCAACGTTTTTGATTTATTAAATGCATTACTTACTTCTTGATCTTACTAATGCAGTTAATTCTCTAAGTACACAAATATTTCCATATTAAGGAACATTTTACACCTTGTCACAATTAAACAAGAGGACTTTCTCACAGATAGTAGTTCCATTATGACTGAGCTACAGGCTAGCTTAGCCACATGTTGTTATGTTGTTATATTAAATACTTTAGAGCGTACAATACCTAATCATCTCACTGATAGCCAAAGCCGATATTATTCTATCTGTAGGGAAATTTGTTTCCACAATTTCTCATTACTTAATGTGTAAATTCTATTTTCATGTCTAGAAAATTCGCAATTGTTAAATTAGTACTTGTTTAAAAATATATATATATATATTTTTAACTAAAAAATAAAATATATAAAAAAAATTTATAAAAAAAAAAAAAAAAAAAAAAAAGTGCTTGTTTAACCGTTGTTTCTGAATAAAAAAAAAAAAAATGGAGAAAGATAATTAGGTAATAAGTAATTGTGAAAACAAATTTTCCCATAAAATAACATGGGCCTTGACTGTCGACGAGATAAACATGGGTCTGTCCAGAGTTAAAATTGGGTCCATTAACAGACCCTCCACAACATTTTTCATCTTAAAAACCGATACCTGATATTAAAATAACAATTAATGTGTTTGATAATTAATTTAAAAAAGTTGTCAAACATATTTTCTTCACGCATAGCAAAGAACCACCCTCATTAAATAAACATTTAAAAAAAAAAAAAAAAATCCCCCCCCCCCCCCTAGACGCACTGGAAGAAAGCATTTAAAAAAAAAAAAAAAAAAAAAAAAAATCTTAATACAAGGATCGTAAGAAACATCAAATCCTCTAACCTAATCTGGATGTCAGCTGAAACTAACAGTAAAAATTTTCAGGCTGTTCAACACATAAGTAATTTTTATATCATTTGAATTATGCTTTTCATTTTATAAGCCAGGCACTATGAAAAAAATTTTTGATGTTATGTTAGTTGTTAATTTTTATACTTGTATTTTCACATTAATATAACTTTTTTATTATTATTATTCTTCCCCTTCATGCTGCTGTGCTTGCATGGGCATGGTGAGTTTAACTTATGTGTGTTTTTGTCTCAAGTACTCGTGTTGTTATATTTATGTCGTAAAATTTCATGCATAATTTAATCGTAAGAATTTATATTCTTTTTGTATACAGAGTTGTAATGAACAATTGGAAATAGCATCAATATTTTAAATTTCTGTCTCTTGAAGAACTTCATGTTAGGGATGAATGAAATTCTTCAAATTCTATATTGAATGAAATTATAAGTAAAAATATTGCAGTCAAAAACTGATGTAACTTTTAGTATTTCTGGTTACAATTTGTATTTTATTTTGTTTGTATGTGTGTACAACATGCATTTTATGGCATTCCGAAGCAAGCATAATTTTAAAATGTTTATTGTTAATTTGTTATTTATTTTCTTAACATTATAACTTGTATAGTTACAACTACTGCTGAAGTGCGATACTCTGTTAAACTGAATATTTTCTATGCTGTAATCAAAAGATTGCCAATGTGTTTTGCATTATAAACTTATCAAAAATTAGTCATAATATTTCATTGATTTCGCATTAAAGTTCCTTCAAACTCTGGCAATGATTTCTTTGATGCAGAGCTTCAAAAGTCATAAATTATCCATTGTCCGAAAGTGGCCCTTGAAATTTTGCAGATGTTTACAATGGAGGACATTACTTTTTATTGCTCTTTTACAGAAGAGACCCAGTCCTCATTCAATTATCGCACTAGGGGGTTTGTGAGCCACGACTCCAGTGAGCTTCGACTCTCAAATACCACACCAAAGGAATATCAAGAGACTGCGTTGACGCTTTGCAAGTTGCCAGAGTTTGAAGGCAGCTTAAGATCTTCTTCTTCTTCGTCAAGGATTAGGCCGAAGGCCTGTTCCGGCTTCTTGGTCAAACCACTGCTTTCTAGGCCTACTTCGGTCTCGTCTGCCTTGTGGGTTGTAATAAAACGTGGCTCTAGGTAGTCTTCCTCGTGGCATACGTCGGATATGGCTTAACCAATCTTGTCTGTATTCCCTAATTTTATCTTCTAGGCAAAATATGTTTAATTCTTTACGTATATCTTCGTTTCTAATTCTATCGGGGATTGTACAGCCTTTAACAGATCTCAAGAACCTCATTGCTTCAGCTTGTATTCTGCTTAAATCCTGGGAGCCCAGAGTCCATGTCTCAGAACCATATAGTCCAGGCAACGAAGGCCAAAATTTCATGAATAGAAAAAAAAAATCGTGTAGTTTTGAAATTGTGCATACTCATAGCCGAGAGGGTCCTGAACAACATACTAAAAGTCCCCACCCGTGGTGGGTGAGTGGGGGGCATTTAAGGGGGGCACTTTTCAGTTTTTATTAAATATCTTAAAAACTATCACATTTAGAGAAAAAATGTCAATTACAAAATTAATCTTCGTAAAATTTCCTACAAAAATGTATATTACATTTTATTTGTATGATCAATAGTTTAAAAGATATAGGGAAACGAAATAACACATTTTCTTGAAAAATTCTTATTCTGCAATAGAAAAATCAACTAAAGTGTGCAATTAAAAGGGTTTTTGTCAAATATTTTCTAATGTACAAAACAAATATATACATAGGGAATATGCAAGGATAATACAATATGTTTTGTAAGTTTTAAGTAATTTTAAGACTAGTAGGTGCAAGTAGCGTTTGAGTAAAAATCCAGATAACGAAGACCCAAAACCGATCAACATTAAAGAAAAATCGTGTGGTTTTGAAATTTTGCATACTAATAGCCAAGATGGTCCTGAACAACATACTAAAAGTCCCCGCCCGTGGTGGGTGAGCGGGGGGCAATTTTCAGTTTTTATTAAATATCACAAAAACTATCGCATTTAGAGAAAAAATGTCAGTTACAAAATTAATCTACGCAAAATTTCCTACAAAAATGTATATTACATTTTGTTTGTATGATCAATAGTTTAGAACATATAGGAAAACGAAATAACACATTTTCTTGAAAATTTCTTTTTTGCAATAGTAAAATCAACTAAAGTGTGTAATTAAATGGGTTCTGGTCAAATATTTTCTTATGCACAAAACAAATATATGCATAGGGAATATGTAAGGATAATACAGCATGTTTTGTACATTTTAAATAATTTTAAGGTTAGTATGCGCAAGTATTGGTTTAGGTAAAAATCCAGATGACGAAGATCCACATCCGATCAACATAAAAAAAAAAAAAAAAAAAAATTGTGTAGCTTTGAAATTGAGCACAGTTATAAAGTTAAGTGTCCCCAACAACATACTAAAAGTCCCCAACCATGGGGGGTGAGCGGGGGGGGCAGGGGAGGAATTTAAAGGGGAGCACATTTCAGCTTTTATTATGTATCTTGAAAACTACAGCATTTAGAGAAAAAATGTCAATTACAAAATTAATCTACGTGACATTTCCTACAAAAATGCACTTTACATTTTGTGTGTATGATCAATAGTTTAGAAGATATAGGGGAACGAAATAACACATTTTCTTGAAAAATTCTTTTTTGCAATAGTAAAATCAACTAAAATGTGTAATTAAAAGGGTTCTGGTTAAATATTTTCTAATGCACAAAACAAATATATGCATAGGGTATATGCAAGGATAATACATCATGTTTTGTACATTTTAAATAATTTTAAGGTTAGTAGGCACAAGTTGTGGTTTAGGTAAAATTGCTTTTTTATCCCTGACTTAAAATAGGGGTGTTATAAATTTGAAGCCTTTGTTTGTCTTTATACTTGTAGTCATTTCATTTTAACATTTTTTTTTTTTTTTTTTTTTTTTTCTGGAGAGTCATTTCAGGCAGTACAAGAGAAATGCTTTTGATTCATAAAAAAAAAACTTTTTTATTTTTAAAAATAATTATTTTTCAGAAATTTAAAACACTGCAAAGGAAATATTCTAAAACTATGTCAATATATATAAATAAAAAATTGTCATATAAAATCAGTCTTTGAAATCATAACTACTTGTTTTATTGGCAAATCTATTCTGTGTAATTTTTTATGTTATTTACAATAGTAACATAAACTATAGTTCGTAATTAAAAGGATTCGGGTTAAATATTTTCTACTCATACAAATAAGTATCTGTATGTGCATGTGCGTGCGCAATGCGCCAAGTTTAAAGAGTGGAAGTCAAAATATACAAATCTAAAAACTCCACTTTTCTGTAAGAAGCAACCTTTATATTTTCTTAACTATTGATCATACTAATTACGAAATTTTACGAAGTTTCATTTTGTAATTGACATTTTTTATCTAAATGCGATAGTTTTCAAGATATTAATAAAAACTGAAAAGTGTTTCCTTTAAATGCCCTCTGTCCCCCTCCACTCTCCCCCCACGGTTGGGGAGTTTTAGTATGTTGTTCAGGACAGGACACTTAACCTTATAACTGTGCTCAGTTTCAAAGCTATACGATTTTTTTTTTTTTTTTTTTTTAAATGTTGATCGGTTTTGGGTCTTCGTTATCTGGATTTTTACCTATACCACCACTTGCGCCTACTAACCTTAAAATTATTTAAAATGTACAAAACATGCTGTATTATCCTTACATATTCCCTATGCATATATTTGTTTTGTGCATTAGAAAATATTTGACCAGAACCCATTTAATTACACACTTTAGTTTATTTTACTATTGCAAAAAAGAATTTTTCAAGAAAATGTGTTATTTCGTTTTCCTATATCTTCTAAACTATTGATCATACAAACAAAATTTAATATACATTTTTGTAGGAAATTTTACGTAGATTAATTTTGTAATTGACATTTTTCCTCTAAATGATAGTTTTTGAGATATTTAATAAAAACTGAAAATTGCCCCCTTAAAATGCCCCCCTGCCCCCTGCTCACCCACCACGGGCGGCGACTTTTAGTATGTTGTTCAGGACCCTCTTGGCTATTAGTATGCAAAATTTCAAAACTACACGATTTTTTTTTTAATGTTGATCGGTTTTGGGTCTTCATTATCTGGATTTTTACTCAAAACCGCCACTTGTGCCTACTAGCCTTAAAATTACTTAAAATTTACAAAACATGTTGTATTATCTTTGCATATTCCCTATGTATATATTTGTTTTGTACATTAGAAAATATTTGACAAAAACCCTTTTAATTGCACACTTTAGTTGATTTTACTATTGCAAAAAAGAATTTTTCAAGAAAATATATTATTTCGTCCCCCTATATCTTCTAAACTAAACTATTGATCATACAAATAAAATGCAATATACATTTTTGTAGGAAATTTTACGTAGATTAATTTTGTAATTGACATTTTTTCTTTAAATGTGATAGTTTTTAAGATATTTAGTAAAAACTGAAAAGTGCCCCCCTTAATGCCCCCCGCGCAGCCATCACGGGCGGGGACTTTTAGTATGTTGTTCAGGACCCTCTCGGCTATGAGTATGCAAAATTTCAAAACTACACGATTTTTTTTCTATTTATCCTATTTTGACTGGACTAATATTGGAGAGTGGGCACTGCCAAGACTTTGTAAAATTTTAGTTGAGTTTCAGGTCTAGTTTTTCTTTTCAAAGTTCGGATTAGGGTTCCACAAAGATGTTGGAATTTGGCAGCTTAAGATGAAACATTTATTTAATTTTTTTACATAGCAATTATTTAATATTTTTTCTTGTTTTAATTGATACTTTTGTTCTGTGTTTGCTTGGTAACTAGCAACACTACTTCAAAATTTAACAAAATTGTGTTTCAGAGGAAGCCGTATGCAGAAGTCACTTAATATTCTTAGTATTATTCTTAGTTCTTCAATTTATAATGCTAACCTGCCAAGTTATTTATTTATTAATTAAATTATTTGAATCTAATCAGGTTAACATATAGATGTTTAAGGCCAAAAATTTCTCAAAAATAAAAAATGATATATATGTTCCATATTTACTGGTCAGGGAATCATGGAAAAGTCAAGGAATTTGAATCTGGAAAAATTATGGAATAATCAGGGAATTTTGACAAATTTTGTGGAAGTAAAACCGTATTTGAAAGTTCATTATTATAAATTGTTAAATTTTTCGCTAATTTTGTGAAGTTTTTGTGGGAAATAAACAGCATAAAAGAGGAAAAAGTCTTAAAATTTGTAAAAATTCTAATGTTAGCCTAGCCACCCTGATTTATTTATAATCAATGTTCCATTTTTTAAAAATTAATTTAACAAATTAAAAAAAAAAAAAAAAAAAAAAAAAAAAGTTATGAGTATTGAAGGGTTAACCTTAATCTCTGCTTTTCTTTGTGTGAGTGTGTGAAAGAGTAAAAGAAAATATGTTAAAAGTTTCTTTTTGGCAATTAGATTTTATTTCATGAAATAATTGAGTTTCAGTTAATCATTCTATTGAGAAAATCAACCCATAGCTGGTATTACTTTATTGGATTCACTGGATTTGTAATTAAATTTAAAGCTTATATGTGGGCTCTTTCAATAATCAAGCAGATGTGTATGTACTCTCCGTAACTAAACTGAGTGGCTTGAATGTACCAGAAGAGTATTTAAAAAATATATATATAACTTTAAAAAACTATAATATTAAAGCCACGAATATAATTATAATAAAAACAAGACCTTACTTTAGCTTTACAAATGTAACTTTGAACGGTGAAGTACTTTCTTTCAGCCCCCCCCCTCCCCTTATCTTCAGCACCAGTTACTCTGTGCTGTGTTGTTTCTGTGAAGATTTCTTTTGACTGTTCGATTGTCTTCTCTGCCACCTCCTGAAGGAGAGAAGACAATCAAACAGTCAAAAAGAAATCTCCACAGAAACAATACAGCATAGAGTAACTGGTGCTGAAGATAGGGGGGGGGGGGCTGAATGAAAGTACTTCACCGTTCAAAGTTACATCTGTAAAGCTAAAGTAAGGTCTTGTTTTTATTATAATTGTATATATATATTTGGGTGATCAAAGCATGAATAAGAATGTTTCTTTGTATCTATTAATTATGCAAAATGAAGTAAATGCAGTAAAAATACAACTTATATAGAATACTATAAAGAATTTGAAAAATCTCAGATAAATTTTTAAATGCACTTGGCTATATGAAAAACATTAACATGAATACTTGAAATGGTAAATAATCAATATGAATTTAATAAATAATATTGTTTGTTTGTTTTAGGAACTGGTGATTTCCCGAATTTTCATGACTCAGACATTGGTGACGATGATGTTTTCATGGTAAGCTATAACACAATATTTTATCAAATGTGTTGCATCCATAACAGTGTTGCCAACACAAAAAATTATTTCCCGCTAAAAGAACACATGAAATTCCGCTAAAAATTCAATTCAGTGCAATGTAATATCGAATCCGCTAAACCTTTATTTTTCCCCCGTAAATCGTGTCAAAAATTTGCTAAATTTAGCGGAAATTCCGCTAAATTGGCAACACTGATCCAGACACATAAGCAAAAAATCTTGAAGCTTAAAATCATTTTGAAAAAATTGTTGCTAAAAGAGGGAGGGAAAAATAAATCAGGCACAGTGAGTGACACTGCATGCCAAGGTCATCCAAATCCCATGTTAACTTATGGATGAGATAATCCCTATTATTATTCTAAACAATGCATATTTTAAAACTTCGTTTTTGCATTCAGAAAATTCATAATTGTTAAATTTTTTTTACAAAAATTTATTTTTTTTTTTCTTCTCCTTACTTTTTCAAATTTATCTTTCAGTTGTGTAAAAGTTTGCATTTTTACAAACTTCAAAATAAAATATTTATAAAAGTTTAAAAAATCAATTTTTCAAGACAATTTAACAATCATGAATTTTTTTAAATGGAAAAATTAAAATTAAAAATCCAGGTATGTTTGTGTTCAGGGGTTCAACTGATTTCTGAAGTTTTAATCTAATCCTTTTACATTTTCATATTTTCCACAATCTTTTTTTTTTTTTTTTTCCATTGGTTGTTCATTTATCATCCAGGTGGTATGTCAATGAACTGTATATTTTTACTGATTGATTGGTTGATACAAGATACAAAAAGATGAGGGCTTCTAATAATTTTTCAGTTATTTTTATTTGTTTATTTAACTGTAATATATCTTGTTTTATTTTTATGTATTTTGATCATTAATGGATTTTAAAAAAATAATCAATATAATTTTTTTACAAGCATAATTCCCTGTCTCTTTTTAAAATATGTCATTTCACCCATTAACATTCATTCTCATTGGTTTCACACTGATAACAAACATTTAATTTTTCAGTTTTTTGTTGTTGTTTGTTTTTGTTTCAATTAATTTTTAAAGCTTTTGTTGCAGCACTACTTTGAAACCTTAACACATAATGTTTTAGAATAAGGGTAGTCAACCTTTTTATACCACTCACTTTTGTATGTCTGTTTGTAGTAAAATTTTCTAACCCATCAGTTCCACAAGCATGGTGATTTGCGAGGTTACTTTATAAAACATACTTAAAGCGTGTAATAATAAAGCATTTTTCCATTTCAATGTTTCTAAAAAATCAATTAATTTTTTTTAAAAAAAAAGGGGGGCAGGAAACTGCATCAGTATATTAATTGGAGACTTGGCGTGGGATTACAGGGTTCCCAGTGGCAACTAAAAAGCTACTATTTACTACTAAAATCAACTTCAGGCTACTATGGCAACTATTTTTGTATAGAAGTGGCTTAAAAGCTACTATTTTCAGGTTAGTCAGCACTATTTTAAGGAAAATGGAGACTATTTTGAACAAAAAATTCTTCCCTGCTATTTTTTCTGCGCCGCCATTGCATTTTTACTTCAATTATCATACTACCGCAGGTAATGGGAACACTTATTGTATTTGGTCAAAAAATTCAGTTCAGAGTTTTAATCTGATTTACATGTCTTAAGGTCTCCTGTGTCCAAAAAAGTGTGTTTTCGGCAATTGGTGGGGGGGGGGGGGGGAGGAGGGATCTTCTGACTACCATATCTCCGAAACTAATAAATATAGAATGACGAAACTTCAGAATTGAGGCAGGTCTGATGTACAGATGATTTTTCTAATTTTTGGTGAAAATTGTAAAATCAAAAGTGGGACTATAAAACTATATATAGACACCCTCTTAGATGTCCTTTCATATATATCAGTTAGTTCAGAAAATTGATAGGCTTTCTGTCAGGGATGAGATTTTTCAGCTTTTAAGCTGATTTCAGCTTTTTTGTAAATTGTGCTTTTCAGCTTTTTTTCAGTTTTCTCAACTTTTTTTTGTGATTTTTGATGTGCATTTGTTACATCAGCTAATCTAAACTGGAGTGAATGCTTAATGAAGATTAAAAACTTATTTATTACTATAATATAAAGATTTTGTCATAAAAGGTCTAGTACTTCATTTCCTTTGCATACAGTTTCAGCTTTTTTGTCTTTTTGCTAATCTCATCCCTGTTCTGTATAAGTAGGTCAATTTGAGGTTCTCGCAAAACAGCTGTACACATTTTTTTCAAACTCGCCATCTCACGCTTAGATATTGTTGTTTTTTGGTCAATAATTGAGTTTGCTACGTTTTGGTTAAAGTATTTCAAAAACAGCTCAAAGAGTTTTCCTGAAAATTTTCCATATAAATTTCATTTTAGATGTCCTTTTGCATCAAATTATTCTTAATTTTCCATGGTTATTACTAGGGCTGTGCCGATTAATCAGTTCGGTTAATCGATCAATGCCTAATCCCGATCAATTTTTTTAATCGAGTTAATCGGATCGATTAATTCGATTAACATTTTTCAAAATCCGATTAAAATTTTCAAACTACGAATTAAAGTAAAAATATTTTTCTGCCTACAAAATATTTTTTTCACATATTTTGCTAACAAACATTCTAAGAAACATCCATCAAATAATGAAAAAGCAAAAAAATAAAAATAAATAAATAAATAAATAAATAATAAAAATAAAACCTCTCAAAAGAAGTTGTTGCACTTTTGTTGATAGAGAAAAGGGGGAGGATAGTTATTAAACAAAATGCCGCTTCATGTTTAATAACTGCATGCTGGAGCAACACCACCTATCTGTAGACTTCTACAGAAAGTGTTGGCTAGGGTAATAGTATTCTCAAGAACAAAAAGCTTTCAAAAAATAGAAATGCTAAAGATGAAAAAAAAAAAAAAAGAAAGAAAGAAAAAAGAAAAGAAGGGATTGAGATTTTTACTATCCCTGTGATGGGGGGAAATGTCAACAGAGTTTCACAGTATCTTCAAGCGTTTATTGTCTGTTCAGAATTTCTGATAGTAACTATTGAAGTAGAAACAGAAAATAACATTCTGTGTTCTAATCCGAAGTGACAAAGAAGAACTAAAATATAAGAATTTGAGATTTTTATGATAATGATATGGAATTTTGAGAATTTATTTAAAAATAGTAACAAGCGAGGTGGACAAGGCCTGCAAATATAAAACTAAAATATGTGTAAATTCATTTAATGTTTTTTTCAGAATGAATCGAAAAATTAATTTATTTAAAAAAAAAAAATAATAATAATAAATAAAATTGAATAAGTGAAAATATTTATGTGAAATTAACACTTAAAGTCACCAATTTAATATGTACAATATGAGAGTTTTATTCATCATTGAAATAAAATTATATAAAGAAAAATGAAAACCGATTAAAAATCCGATTAATCGATTAATGAACTACAATTAACCCAGTTAAAACTCTTAATCGATTCCCACCCCTAGTTATTACAAGAAAATCAACAATCATCCTGATTAGGTATGTTAGTTTTAGATTTGAGAAATTAGTGTCTCCTAAAAGGCTCTAAAGTTTTTTTTTTTTTTTAATTCTCTCTATGTATCTCTGTTTTATATGTCTTTACACATGTCAGTTTTCTTTTACAAGAAAGATATCTAATTTCTTAAGCCAATTTTATATCTTCTGACCACAATATCTTCAAAAACTGCTTAAATTATGTATATTGTTTTTTAATCTAAAACTACTACAGTCGAACCTGGTTCACGTAAACATGCTTAACGTGAATTACTTTTAACATGATCAGTTTCCGCAATCCCCGTGGAAATGAAGATCAGTTTTTCTGGGTTACTGATAACACGAACTACTGATAAAATGAACAAATTTTTTATTCCCCTTGAGATTCATGTTAACAAGGTTTGACTGTATTTGGATCGGCGTGACTACTATTTTAGCTACTATTTCATGCGTTAAAGGCAACTAAAGCAACTATTTGTGAGTGCCTTTCATGCTGGGAACCGTGGGATTATTAAAACAAGAAAAACTGCAATGTCTAGAACACCAAAGAGAAAAAATTGGAAAGCAGATAGCTGTTTCAGTAGCATTTAGTGTACCGTCTTCAGTGCACTCTTGATGCACTGAAGATGGTATGCTAAATGATACAAAACAAAACAGCTGTCTGCTTTCCATTTTTTTCTCTTTGGCGATCTAGACATAGCAGTTTTTCTTATATTAAAACTGCTTCAGTATCAGAAAAAACCCCTACCTACCACCCACCATGAAATCTGGAATGCCCACTTGTGGGCGGTAGGGACAGAGTTGACTACCACTCTTTTAAAGGAAGCTATATGCAGAATTAGTGTTTGAAATTACCAGTTATTAATCATCAAATGCAACTAAATTATTGTATTTCACAACTACAAAATTATTTCTAAGCGTCAAATTTGACACAACTTTTTAAAAAAGTCTCGGTGTATTGAAAATTTTGTGGGTGCTGTATCTTACAAAACAATAAAAAATTTTACGAAACTTGACTTAAATTGGTGCTAAAAAAAAAAAAAAAATGTACATGTAAGGCATTGCTTCCCATAGAGGTGTAAATTGTCTGTGGAGGGGGGATGTATCTTTCAAAAGAACTCGTCAATAACTTAAAACAAATGATTGAGCCATAATTATGTGATAATATAAAACAAAGCTATCATTTCAATTTTTTTTCCCATTTGTAACAGGGAAAAAAATATACAGTAACTGCCACTTAATAAATTCACTGGTTAATAAAATCAGCAGCTTAATCTGATCAAATTGCAAGGACCGGAATCAAATCAATATGAACTGTTTTTAAAACCGCTGCTTAATAAAATCAGCATCACTGGTTAATGAACACAAAACAAATCTCTGCCTGCCGCAAAAATGTCAAAGTGGGATAATAAGTTGCAGATTTGATTTGCAAATAAGTCTTTTTTCTTTTTAATTTTTAATTAAAGACAATTTTTAGTTCTTATTTTGAAATAACTAAAAAGCAAAAGGTTTAAATAGATCTTAAATTTGAAAGAAAAGCGCATCAAAACTTGGGATGTGTTTAATTTACTTATTTTGAAGGGACAATTAATTATCAGTCAAAAATCAATTAATATTTTTATTCATTCCATTATTCATTCCATTTTGAAATTTCTTTCCAAATTCAGGGATGTAATACCATTTCTTGAGTGACGGAACGTTCGCCGCATATAAAATTCAGCGGCTTAATAAAATCACTTTGGCTTAGAACAAATGTGATTTTAATAAGCGGCAGGCACTGTATATATAAATTAATCAGATGTTATCTATATTGAACAAAATTGACTTTGTTTTAACATTTAGCATTATATTTCTCTGAGATGAAAATTGTCTGTATTCATCATAGAAAATAATTTTAATAAATAATTTTTACTGCAGGAATTTGTATGGGAAAATAGAGAAGAATGTTTTGTGATGGTCACAACAATTTTTATTTATTTTTTACTTTGAAAGATCTAGGTTCCCTATAATTTTTCCTGCCACAAGCAGTAATCAGGGGTGATTGTGTGTAGGATTTTTTTCCTGAATTCAGGAATTTTTGTATAATATAATTCCTGATTTCAGGAAATTTTTGAGTGACTGTTAAAAGAAAATTGTTGTATAATAGACATTTAGGTATATCTTTTGTAATCTTCTAGTATTTTTTTTTTTTTTTTTTTTTAGATTTTCAGCAATTTTACATGTTTTTTATTGGTTACAGTCATTAAAAGATTTTCTATTTTTCTTTTCATGTCTATTCTTTTCGGTCTATTTTTCTTTTCATGTAATTTCAGGATTTTTAAAGTAGGGTCACAATCAGCCCTGAGTAATATTATTTTGACAGTTGAGTTAAAAACACACACACAAAAGGAGTCTTTTAAATTTCATATTAACAAGATTTGACTGTAAATAATATACATAGGAATGCAAGTTTAATTATCAGCATTGGATAAAATTTTCTTTCTGATTTGTTTTAAATATATCTTGTTTTAATGTTGTCATGAAGTATGACATGTTTTATTATTTAAATTTACCTGTTACTCATAATAAATAAATAAAAGGAAAGAAAGAAAAAGAAATCTTAACCTAAAAAGAAAAAATATTCTCGCGATTATTTTTATAAGAGTGTAAATTGTATTTTCTTATCAATTTTGCATCAAAACCTATTTTTACAGGTCAGAAATGATCTCAGTTCGTTTTTCCTCTGGTTCTTCAATTGAGAAATTCCCTTCAGGTTTCTTCCTTCCATGCACTGATGAGAATCCAGTCTTTCCTGTTCACTGCAGATACCGTTAGTTTTCGTTTCAGAATTGCTAGAACATTCCACAAGAAGCCGTTGATAAGGCGTCATACAAAAAAATTAAATAATATGATAGGATGATGTTTTGAATAAAGGAGAGTAAGAGCTAATTACATTCTGAACAAGTTTAGTCACTTTTTTATTGAGTTCATAGGAAGATGCATGATTCTTTACGATTTTTATCAAAATTTTTGCAATCAGCAGACAATCCTCCTTTTTCAAGAGTCATAAAATAAAAAGAAATTCCTCTATTGTTCAGTCCATTCATTGATTTGATATTTGTTGATGGCTCTTTATTTTCGTTTGTTATCTGCTTAATTAAAAAAGAAAAAATCAAAGGCAATTGTTTTATTCTTAATTTAATTAAAATTGAAGAAACTATCAAGCCGTATTTTTATAGAGAGTTAAAATTTGAGTCGTCCCTTTTTGAGTAATAATTAGAACCTGTGACAGTAATTTTTTTTAATTCATTGATTTGACTATATATTATATTATATATTACGATCACACCTGAAATATCAATATGATAAATTTTGTTTTAGTTGATTAAGTGCATTTTATATTAATTTCTAAAAATAAAATGTATTTATGAAGTAGCATTTACTGTTAGTTTTGTTAAAAATGAATTTTGAAAATTGCAACTAGAAATTTTAATTTAATGCTTAAGATATATATATAGTAGGTGCCATTTGACGCCTTCCTAGACTTCCCAATTTTTACCACTGATTGTGCAGAAGTTACGTTAAATTTCTCACTAGGCATGAGTGCACGCTTCTGCTTTGATTAGTTTTATATAAAGAAGGGCTGTGCTATTATTTTGACCTGAAACAACTGTTTCAGTTTTTGCAATTTATGTTTTTTTTTTTTTTAAATTTATTAAATTAATTATTATTTGAATTAGGGTTAATATATAAATGCTTCAAATTTAAGATTTCTCAAATTTAATTTTTTTTTTTTTTTTTTTTTACGTATTTGTAATGAGCTATTTTTCTAACAATATATTTTTTTTAAAAACTAATTTAGCAATTTCAAATATCTAATGTATGCAAATCAGAGATTAATTATTTAAGTTATGCTGAAACTTATCTGTAAACTGAAGTATAAAAGTTATATGGATTTGTTTTATGATGTAACAAAACAAATTTATTTTTTCTTTTAAAGGCCCTGGAGCTTCCTATTGATTCCAGATCTTCCTCTGGATCCAGCACATTCAGTGGTGGTCACCGGCCAAGTTCTGGTACACCACTACAGTACAGTGATGTTGGGTCTTCAGCATCTCCTTACACTCATCCTCATGCAAATCATCACCATCTTCATCTGATGCATTTTGTACGATCTCCTAGGTTTCCTGCTGGAATTAATCCTTCTGGCAATAACAATATTGGGGGATATGTTGCAGATCCCACTCAAAGAGCACGTGGTGAAGATGCATGGACAAAAGATGTATCTCTAGCATCTAGGGATTCTAGAAAAGATTATTTAGATAGTGATAAAATAGAAATGAGTGGAGATCTAAATTCATACGTGCAGCTGTCTCGAGACAAAAGTTCTAGGACTGATCATGACTATTCTTATCCCATTATGGACAGCTATAAGACAGGTAATCGAGATACTCTAGGCAGCTTGAAAAAACATCATCATTTTGATTCTTTCAGCTGTCAGCCTGCTCCCCGCCTCCCTGTCAAAGCTAAGAAAAAGAAAGACTGGAGAAAAGATGGTCGTAAAAATTTGACAATGGCAAGAGCTCAGTGCCGGCATTGTTTAGAGATGTATTCTGAGGAGGACAATCATCGTGGTAGCTGTGAATATGCCCCAGACCCTGTATTGTCATGCATAAGTGGAACATCCTGTATTACTTGTGCTCAGTGTATGTTATATCACTGCATGTCTGACAGTGAAGGGGATTTTCAACACCCGTGTTCCTGTGACGCATCAGATGGCCACTGCCGGAAACGGTGGACTGCACTTGCTCTGCTATCAATTTTTGTGCCGTGTCTTTGGTGCTACCTGCCCTGCCGTGCCTGTCACAGATGCGGGGTGCGGTGTGGTGTGTGTGGTGGCAGGCATGACCCTGCTTGATAGAAAGCTACATTTAAAAAAAAATGTGTTTGGGAAGTAAATCAGAAAAAAAAAATTGGAATGATTGTTCATATTGACAAGAATTGTGAATGCGTTATTTTAATCATCTGCCAAGAAAGTTTTTGTTAACTTCATTTTACCGTGCATGAATGTGATGCATTATGAACTTGAGAAAGTAAAAATATGCTACAGTATACAAGTGGCAGGCTCATTGCATATTGTGAATATGTGTTTTGTAATTGGAGCCAGTCTCAAGAGCTTGGACATACACATGTGCTGAGGATTTTTTTTTCTTTCTTTTACATGGTTGCACATTATTTTTTCTTGTTTTACGATAAGCTGCTTTTTTAAGTTTATACAATCTTCATAAAAAGAATTTATAGCCTTGTAACAAGGCTAAAACTTTTATACAGGAAACGAAAAAGGAAAAAAAAAAAAAAAAAAAAAAATCAAAATACTACATAAATTGTTAATAGATTGTTGCTTATTTAAAAAGTATACAAATTAAAAAATATATATATCAATTTTATGAATCTATTGGACTTAAAATTAATAGCATTTAATCCAAAGTTACCACAATTGAAAGTTTATTATATGTCTTATAATTTTTATTGTGACTATTTTGTACATTTTACTGCCTTTAATATAAAGCTCATTAGAATTTACATGAGCTCTAAATTTTTTTGAAGCATGTAGCATATGAAGCTAGTCACAGTATTTGCTCTTTTTTATATTGTATTTATATTGTAACTGAAATTTGGCTAAATACTGGTGATTAATTAGGTTAAAAATGATAAAAGAAAAGTTAAGTAGTATCAATTACTAATATGGTGTCTATAGTGTAATAGATTTTAATTTTTCCCTCTTCAATCTTTTTTTTTTTTTTTTTTTTTAAAGGGGAAAAAAAATATTTTTAAACAAAAGTTTAAAATGGTTATGTGAATAAAATATTTTCTTCCATGTGATATACCAAATATATGGTTAAAAAAAAAAAAAAGAAATATATCTTGCATGTTCTATTTTATATTTCAAAAGCATTTTTATGGCAGACAGTGATTAGTACAAGTTCTACTTTTTCTGAAAGAATTCTATTAAAATTGAAAACGCACAACACTTCATTTATTATTTTAAAAAAGTTAACTTTTTTTTTTTTTTTTTTTTTTTTTTTTGGGGGGGGGGGGGGGGGGGCGGGGACTTGCATTTGTATTAATGCAATGATATATTTTAATTGTATTTAACAAAGTAAATTGTGATAATGTATATTCATATGGAACATAATTCTTTCTAACATGTATGAAAACCTGAAAGTATGTATGTACTTAGTATGAAATCCATCAAAATATTCTTAAATAAAAGAAATTTGTGTACTACTAAGGATTCATAACTCTGTTTTTCCCCTTTCCACAGAATTTATGATTACTGTGCATCAGTGTTAGTTTGAGAAATTCATCTGAATATTACCCAAATTCTCTGTAATTTTTTCGTCTCTGGATTTAAGGTCTAATCAGTTATATGATCAGGGGTGTTTGTGTTCAGGGGCTACTCTCTGTTTTCAGAGTTTTTAAAATGTAATCATCTGTATTTTCATATTTCCTGTAAAATTATCTTTAGTTTTCATTAGTTGTTCATTTGTCATACAGATGATGTGTGAACAAATCGTAAAAAAAGATTGAGGGCTTTTGGTCCAAATAATTTGATTATCATTTCATATCTTTTTTTTTTTAATTATTATTTGAGACTCTAATTTTCAGGGTTTTTAACTTTTGAGTCACAATCACCCCTGCTGTATGCAAGAACCTCTACATCAAAATTAAAAGTTAAAGGATCCGAACTGTGTAAATAATTCTATGTCCGCTTTTTATTTCTGATTTTATTAAAAGTTTGGTTATAATTTAAGTCATTTATTGCTTGCTATTATTTATTTTTCTATTGTTGTAAGGTTCACTGAATTAGTTTTCCATTACTTAAAAAGGGGGAAGATGAATATCCAAATAAGACATTTAACAGTTTTCAGTCCTTTAAATTTTTATAAAGACTTTTTTCCCTCCATAATGGGCCTATATATTTACGTTTCTCTCCATTACTTGTACTAATCATGTCTGCCTCTGAGACTCCACGTCAATGCATTTTCACCTTTAATGTGTTTTGACAATGTCTTCCTTGTAAAGCTGCATACTCCCATCATTTTAGACGTGTAATGTTTTTAATTAAATTGCTTTGTGTTTTTGTATTTTAATTTTACAAGGGAAAAAAAGTTATAATGAAGTGAAATGTAAAGTTTTCTTAAGAAAATCCTTAAAAAGATATTTGCATTTTATAAAAAGTTCTGACAGCAATAAACAGTTAAAAAGCTACTATCTTGGTATTTTGAATAGGGTTTCTCTGTCTGTTATTGCTAGCTTAGTATTTTATTTTCTTGCTTTTATTATATTTCCCCTTTCACATTACATATGAACTGCTTCTGTTAATTAATCAATTAAATGAATTTTTCAAATGATTCTGGTTATTTATAAAATTAAGGGTGATAAGCTGTGGAAAGGATTCCTCTTGAAAAACCTCTCAGTGCCATTATAAATATGAATGTTACTGATACTAGAAGTTTAAGCACAAGATCTTTGGCTTGACTGGTGTCATAGTTAAGGCCTTTTTGATGTCAATCTTTTTAATGCAAATTGTAGTTAAATAGTATTAAAATTTTGTTTATCTTGCTTTATTATGGGGAGAAAATATGTAAAATTGCTACTTTATTTTATCACATTTATCTTTTTTTTTTTTATAATGTGCATTTGAAAGCATTGAGTCAGTGTTTCACCTGAAACATTATAAGCTATTAAACTCAATTATGAGAATTTATTCCCTTTCTTCCTTAGTTAGAAAGGAATAAAGAACATTTATTATATTGCACATCATCAGATTCGTTTCTAATATAGTATAATCATGTTTCTCGTGCCTAGCGTTGAGAACGATTCCTGAGGCTTGGAGGGGTGCCAAATTGACGAACAGGTTAAAATTTAGTAAACATTCAGCATTCCATTATCGCTGCTTTCTCTCAACCACAAAGGTTATCATCCCTATTTTAACACTGGACTCATTGTGTCTGCACTTGCATAGAAGATCCCATGATTGCAAAAAGCGTGTTAAAATAGTAAAAATGTCTCACTCAATTATTTTTTCATTAGCGTTTCACACTAATGAAAAAATAATTGAGTGAGATTTTTTAAGTTTGATTAATTTCATTTTACATCATATTTTTTAAGAATTACAAATATGAAATCCAACAATTGTTAAGTAAGGGAGAATGAAGATAAATTAAAATGTTTTCTTAAAAATTTGGAAAATTCAAGGAGGTTTTTTTTTTTTTAACTTTATCTGTCTGAGATTTTTCTTTTTTTAAATCTGTGTGAGACAAAAAATAATATAATAAATTTTTAAGGAGATTTTTAATTTTCAATTCATTAAATTTAATAAATATATTTTTTGTTTACTTTTTTATTTAGATTTGAGTGCATAAATAAATTAATGGTCCCTTTTTTTTTTTTTTCTCTCTCTCTCTCTCTCTCCCCCCCCCCCCCTCTCTCTCTTTTTTTTTTTTTTTTACTATGAAAAGTAAAATATTATTTCTTGAATTTTCATGTTTATTCCAAGGATAAAAGCAATGGGATATTGTAATACAAAACAAGTATTATACGTAAATGTTGTTCAGATATATCACATTGGTGAAAGGATGACAAGCATACATACAGAGAATTTTGTGTAGCAACCCTGCAACTGTTAAAGTAAAAATTTAATATCTTCTTTTATTATTATTATTATATTATTTCTTTCTTTCTTTTTCCTGATTAGAATCCTTTACTGCTTCTTCAAAGTTGAAGTATTTAAAATCTAAATTTTTGTCAGAAATGCAGATGTAATTGCTCAAGTTCTTATCACTCGATATGCTTTGAAATTATTTTTTTTTATTTTGAGTACTAAAAGAGCATTTCAAAAAGCAGAGCTAACTTAAATAACCAAAATTATTTTATATACTTTGTGTACTTGGATGTACATAAGTATATGTATTTAAAGAATACAGAACACTTTTAAACTTTGAAGCTATTTCTTAATAAAATATACACATCTTCATGTACTCTTAACAAATCTTTAAAATTGAGAAGTGTTTTAAAATTATAAGGCCGATTTTCTATTTGTTTTCTGTGATTCGAGAAATTTTAGAAAAGATAAAGATCATATGCCTCAAAGTAATAATGTTATTCTTTTATATTTTTCTTTTTCTGTAAGATTTTATAGTGGAATTCCCACAATCCCATCCTCTAATGTGAACCCTGTACAAACTTTTTGTAGTTCCTTTTTAAGCTTTCTCTGAAATATTTTCTAAAATTACATTTATTTTCTAAAATAAAGTTATATTTACTTTCTAGAAGTTATTGCAATCTTGATCTTTCTTTCAAGCCCAGTAAAAATTTGAAGCCGGTGAATAATAATTATAAAAATTATTTATACCATTTTTATTTATTTAGATATTTAAAAAATATTAGTTACAGTTACAAAATTTAAAGTTTAATAGAAAATTTGTTAGATTTGATATATTTAAAAATTTAAGTAAAATATATATATTTATGTATAAATATTTACTGCCTTAACTAAAATGCTTATGTTCATTATATATTTTATTTTAGTAAAACTGAAAATAAGCATTTAGTTTTTTTTTTTTTTTAAATAATATTTAACTGTTGACTTATGTTGATAATGAAATTGAATTTTGGTTTTCAGCATTTTTATATAATTTCATTAATAGAAATGAATGAATTTTAGGCTTTCTGAAATTTTATTGGTGAATTATTTTGAATTCTCTATGCATTTAAATCTAAAGGATATGAAGTTATGAAATATGTGAAAATCATGAACTTTATGTATTAACAAATATTAATTTTTTATAGATTATGTAATTCAAGAACATTTTATTATTTTTTATTGTAAACATATTTATTGTTATATCAAATTTTTTTAATTAATTTTTTTAATTCTTTTCTAATTTTAAAAGAAATTTAATCCAAGGTAATTCCTCTCTTACATTCACCTAAAGCACACTCATAGTTTCTTTAATAATGGCTGTATCATCTGTGCAATCTGCCATATTAATACATGTTGTTATATGCAGATGGTATATTCCATGGAAATATTTTGAAGGTTTATTATGTATAAAATATTATCTCTTCAATTTCAAAATGTGCAATTACAAAAAAGAAACATATAGTTGTGATTTGATATCACAAATATTTTTTGCAGTTTATAAACTAACATAAACGTTACACTGATGTTTTTATTTTTTCCCCAGTAAATAAATATATATAGAGAGACACATACGCACACACACAATGTGTTTATTAAGGGTACTTGGCACCTTTCATGGCATCATTAAAGTAGGTTTCATATGAAAGCTTATATTTCCATTTAATATTTATAAATTGAATTATATGAGGTTTGTTCAAAAAAATGCACATTTAAGCAACAATTCTTATGTTTTTTTTTAATTTGTTTTTTACAGATTTGAAATCTTTTAAATTTCATTTGCTCAGTTTGCATTTTTTTCAGTAATTCATGATCTTAAATGCTTAAACTTCTACAGATATCTAAGAAAAGACTTAATATTTATTTTGGTTGTTTAATGGTACTTACTTAAAAAATTTTTTAATCAGTGTTAAGGGATAGGTTTTAAAATTTATTACTTTTCAAGAAAAATTAAAAAGTGCATGTCTAGGTAAACTCAGAAAAAAAAAAAAAAAAAAAAAAAAAAAACATGCTATTTTAACTTTTTTATGTTTTTTCTTTTAAAGTTATTTCAAAATCCATCCCTAATTCTTTTAAGTAGGTTCTATTAAATATCCAAAAAAA
Source organism: Salticus scenicus (assembly GCA_963930645.1). Classification (NCBI taxonomy): domain Eukaryota; kingdom Metazoa; phylum Arthropoda; class Arachnida; order Araneae; family Salticidae; genus Salticus; species Salticus scenicus. The sequence continues at coordinate 149,428,276 of OZ005650.1, forward strand.
GTTAAGATTTTCTTAACTATCTGTAAAAGTTTAAGCATTTTGAAGATTGGGAATTCCTGAGAAAACCCAATTTAAAGATTTCCAAAAACCATGAGAATTATTGCCTGATTATATATTTTATTGAACAAACCTAATCTAAGTCAGTTTATGAATATTTTATGGAATATAAGCTTTTATGTGAAACCTTCTTTAGTTGGCCATCAAAGGTGCCAAGTAATAACAGGAGACTTGGCGTTGGAATATTAAAACCCGAATAAAGTACTACGTCAGAAACGTAGTACTTTATTCGGGTTTTGAAAGGTGCCAAGTGTCCTTGAATGATTTATTAGCATTTATGAAACATTTGGAATTTATTTATTCTCACATTTGTCTCTTTTGTTTATTTTGATTTGAAAAGTTTGAAATCTAATGATCATTTAGTTTACTTTCAATATTATATTTATGGCAAAGTTTGATGAACAAAACAAAAAAATATATATACATATTTTTTTAATGTACTTTTCTTAAAAATTTAAAGTAACGAAAATACTAATAAAATACTTTAAAATTTTAAAAGATTATTAATGCCACAAAAATAAAATGTGTTATGTTATTTTTCATTATAACATATTAATATAGAGTGGTCTAAAGTGATTTAAACATTCAGCACTAATTAATGTAATCTGGTAATAAAGATATAATGTAATATTCTTTTTATTTTTGCTTAAAAAAGGTTTCCTTTATTTTTAAAAAATAATTTTAAGTTTCTAGCATCTCTCATGGTCTGTTCACTGTTCTGTCATTTATTTTTCATTTACAATTCAAAAGTAAATTTTACTACTTGTCAATTAAAAATTACACACTTATGGATTTTTAGCCCCCCCCCCTTTTTTTTTTTTTTGGGGGGGGGGGGTATAGGCATAAATAAAAGGATGAAATTTTTCCAGAGGTTGTTACCCTTGAATTAAGAATTTTGAAAAAATTTCCTCTCTGTGAATTTCATGTTAAGTTATTTTGTTTTTATAGAAATGTCTCATTTTAAATATTTGTTTGTCTTATAATGTATTAAAAACTCTCCAAATCTCTCTATCTCTCTCTCTTTTTTTTTTTGAAATAGGTATATATAATTACTTTTAATAATAGAGATGTGATATATCATTAATCTCTCCCCTCTGCCATTCATTCTGCGTGCATGTATCTGCTTTCAGGATTTTTGCATGTTAAGTAGTTTCACCCCTGTATATAATAATCAAAATGTTTATTTTTCAAATTCATAATTATAATCACAGAGTGAAATGATCTTCATTTTAGTACATTATATACAGTAAAGTGAAAATATTAGATTTTTACCTGTCAGCACAAGTTTTTTGATGTTATAGGAATTAAAGAACGCATAAAAAAAGTAAGGTGCTTTTATTTGCATCAATACGAACAATGCAGTTCAAATTTTAATTATTTAAATCTTTTACAATTATGAATTTGCACATTTGCTTAACAAAGAGTTTAATTAAAAAAAAAAAAAAAAAAAACTTTCATAAAAATAAAAGGAAATCAGTTTTTTCTTTAAAGGATTCTTAAGAAATTCAACATTGTCTAATATATTAGATATTGCTTTTCTTTTAGTATTTTTTCAGATTTGGAACTTTTTTTTTCACCCCTCGCTCCCAATACAGACTTTGACTCATAGGATAGAAGAAAAATATTTTATCACCCTTAGATTTATTATTCATTTTTTGTTATGTATTCTTCTTAATAATATGAAGTCATTAATATTTTTCATGATTGTTGCAAAAGTTTCATTTGAATGATCTTAAATAACATATATCCAAATTTTATTTTATTGTTACCAAATTGAAATATTTTATTAAAGTTGACTTATTTTGTAGCTTTAAATAATTATTTGATTAGTGTTTAGTATATTTAACTGCCTGTTTTTTATATATAAATTCATCTCTGCATTGCAGTGTCTGTAACTTTATTCTTTTATTTGCATATTTGTAGCATAGTTTAAAATGTTGAGCTAAATTAACTAAAAATTGCTCAAAATATTAGATACTAATGTTGTGTAGACTAATTGTTTTTAGTGTCTGTTTTGATTATATTATTCACCGATATAACAAAATTTAATTTATTTCAAATTTTATTACTACAGAGTTGAATATCAACTTTAATTTTATCCTTTTGTATATAGATATAGTCCTTTTTTATTTGATTTTTTTTTTCTTAATTTATATTGTTTATATAAGTAGTTTTTATCAAACTTAAATTACTTGTCAGAGAATTATAAAATATTTTATCGTTGTATGTATAGTTGTTCTAAACTATTTAAAAAAAAGAAAAAGCTGCCTTAACTATCATGTCATTCCCTTGATTTGTAACAGACATAATAAAGCAAAGATCTCTTGCTTAAACTTGAAATGTTATTGCCTTTGTGCTTGAAATGTTTGTATACTTATCTCATAAATGCTGAGTTGCGTACTTGAGCTAAAAAGTAATATTTCTTGTTACTATGTACATACATACCAATGAAGATGTAATTGTAAAACTGTATTTTACAGCTGTTATGAATCGGTGATTGACAATCTAAACTTGTTATGCCATTTTAAAACAAAATTAACTGTAAATGTGATATTTTGAGGTAATAATAAAAAATTGCATTTTTTAATTTAAAGCATGTATAAAATCAACTCATTAATAAATAATTAAAGCACAAGCCATTGGCCTTTTTATTTGGTTTAAAATTTGTAAGATTTGTGTGCAAATTTTTAATAATTATTTTTTTAATATGAGCCCCCCTCCCTATTTGGGATATTACAATTTATTTTTATTTGTTTATTTATTTAAATCAAATATAATAGGCATAAATTGATTTGAAACAATATATATTTGAGGGCTATATTTTATATTGGATCTGTACTGGAATTTAGCATATTGTTTTAAGAATATTATTGTCTTTAATCTTCAAGATTGGAATCACCGATTTAACTGTACATGTAAAAAAAAAAATTAATTTTTCAACAGGATCTATGCTATATATTCTTGTAATTATATGTTCATAAATGGAGATGTTTAACTTTCTGATGTAATTCTAAAAGCTCTTTTGGAAGTTGACTAAACATGCTCACATTGATAATATTGTAAATATCTTCTTTTGATGAAAACACAATGTCTTATATCTAAAAAAAATAAATAAATAAATGGCATTTAATGGTTCTATATATATAGTTCTTTTTTTTTTTCTTTTCTATTCTAAGGAAATTTTCAGTCAATAGGAAAAAGTAGAAAATCTGAAAGAAGGCTAGATAATTGATCATTATTGTATAATGATGAAATGAATTGTCTTTATAAGTTACGAAATGATCTATTAACTTCTCAGGTAAAATAAGATTAAAAAGAACGTTACAAATTCCCCAGTTAAAAAAAAAAATGGTGAAATAAAAATTTAGAGGAATAATTATTGAAAATCAAAGGATTGTTGATGGGAAAATAATATTGTTACACTATAAGTAATGGTACTTATTTTTTAAATTATCTAAATAAGAAAGTACTTGTTTTGCTGTGTGGACAAAGAAGCCAATTGAAGTATCAATTCAAAATCAATGGTTTCAGAGATATAGGCTATTTTCTTCAAATTTGATGCAAATAAATGAGGGAGAATAAAGTTGTTTTCATTGACATAGTTCCTGTCTAACGGAACATCGCATTCATACTTATACTAGCAGACTTCACTGGTCATTATATTGAAATGGATTCTCAAAATACCATATCATTAATAATAATAATTTAAAAAAAAATTGAAATCAGTCAAAGTCTAAGTTAAAATTCTCTACTTATCGAGTCTGGAGCCTCAATGCCTTCAGCAGCGCCTTATCTGCTTTTTACTCCCCCTCTGTGGGTAAAGTTGAAAGTTTTGAAAAATTCCACCAAAATGCATATTGCGTACACTTAATCAATAACCACACACTAAAAATCACTATTCTAAGGTAATTTGGAACAGACTTATGGTTGTGCCTGCCTATTTCGAAAAATCATTTTATATTGCGCACATACCTAACCGACATATGAAAAAATGGAGATCCTGACATTATTTGAAGCAAAGTTATGTTTTAAAATGTGTTTTTTACCCACGCACCCCCTCCCCCGCTCTAAATAGGAAAGAAGAGAGGGGGTGAATTTTGCAAAAATCTCTTTGTACAATGACTTAGGAAGAAGATTTTCAATGTGTGGGCCCGGTTATATGTATCTAAGATAATTTAATGCAGAGTTATGCATGGATACATGTTTTACCCCTTTCTCCCGCCCCCCTCCCCCCGTGTTGAATACGCATAAGCAGCCCATAAATAAAAAATTGCCATTCTAAGATAATTTGGAACAAAGTTATGCATGGAAACATGTCTTGTGCCCCTCCCCCATAACTAAGGGGGTGGATAGGACAGAATTTCAAAAAATCCCATTGTAGTGTGTGTGTTAAGTACCCATAACCAATCAACATATGAAAAAATCACTTTCCTGGGATAATTTCAGGGTTTTAGACCCGAGCATGTTTTTTTTTTTTTTTGGGGGGGGGGGGGCAAAACCCATTTAAAAATACCCAGTGGGTTTTATTGAGTTTTTAAAATCTAATAAAATTTTTCACTTTTTAAAAATTATTTTTTTATTTGTATTTTCTTATTTGACATTATTATATTACGTATATATCATATCTACATAACATAGTATATCATTTTAAGTAAATTGGAGTGTAAAGGTTGATATTTTTTATATACCAAGTATGTTAAAAATACCAGAGCCGGGAATGAACCCGGGCACCTCCGCTTAATGCACGGATGCTCTACCACCAGGGCCCACTTTACGATTAGGCGAACCTAAGCGGTCGCCTAGGGCCACCAAAAAAATTGAAACTGCCAAAAATTTAAGGGAAAAAAAATCTGTGAAAGAAAAGCGAAAATAACAAATCAATTTTTCATTTTTTTTTTTCTCTTTTAAGAAATATGTGTATACTCAATTGTAAATTAAACGTAACCATCCTTAAGGATTTTAACTTTGTATAAAAACAACTTAACCCTTTCAGGGCAAGGAAATTTTGAACATTTAAAATTAACTACCACCAGAATTTGTGAACAAGTTTAAAATACAAGAAATAAATGAAGAATTGTTTTTACGTTATTAAAGTAAAACTTTGTAAAAATTTCTGAGATGAATTTTTGCAGTTGGGAATAAAAATTAGATGCTCTGGTTAAGGTACTAAAATGTTGATTTTTAATAAACATATTTCTTGATTTGTATTGTGATAATGAATGAAAGCTGAATCTTTTCAAATTAGATGGAAAGAATGATGATGAGGGGCTGAATGGTTTGCAATTTCAACCCGAACAATTTGGTTTTAGACCAAACATTCCACCACAAATCAGAATAACTGAATTTATTCACGATAATTTTATTAAATCTCAAAAATTCGAAGCCCTTATACTTGACATCACTAACAAGTTTGACACTTTCGCATGGCGGCCTCATTTTTAAGCTCATTCAGCTGAAAATTGCAACTCCTTATATCAAATTCATCCGTAATCAACTAAATAATAGAACTAAGAACAAGAAAATAGAAAAAAACACTATTAAATTTATAAGTATCTAAATAAAAAATTCATAAAAGTTTTATGCATTTGCGAAAAAATAACTTCGTAAACATTAAAGGTTAAACGAGGCAACAAGTACATACATTTGGAAAATGTCAATAGTCTATACAAACCAAATGATTTTTCATTCTTGTTTAAAAAATGAAACGAATTCTTGTTATCTGGTTTAATGTAAAATGTAAAATTATCATTTATTATGGAAGGATTAAAATTATAATAAAAATAAGAACTAATTAAAAAAAGAAACAGTAATATTTTAATATTGTTATTATTCACTCTGGAACTTTGTCGGTGGTAAAAATGTAGCAACTTGATAGATTCACTCCGTTTTGTGATGCGATGCCGCAATCTGATAGCTAAGCAATGGTGAGGGAATGACAGATAAATTTCCTTTTCTTCTGTCCATACAAAAATTTTCTTTTTCATTCCATTGTAATAGTTTTTACTCAAATTTTTGGCCAAACAGTTTAGGGTGCAAGCTGTACATGGTATATGAAATATGAGTAACATGTACAGATATACAGTACGACGCAAAAGTTTAGACAACGACGTTATTCATCTTTAAAATTTAGAATTATGACGTCAGAATTACAAAAACCTGTATATATATTTAAAATATATTTTAAAATGCTATAATGAAAAGACAGTCGTTTGATTTGCTATAATTTAAATTTTTTTGATAAAAATAAAAATTTGCTTGTCGCAAAAGTTTAGACACAATTATGAGTTTCTGTGAATATTTGCTGGCATATGCAAATTTAAAATTGATGATGTCACAGATTTTGAGTACTTAAGTTATGTAAACGATAATGCTTCATAGTCGACATGCCGCTAGCTAAAAAAATTCAAGGGAATGAGGTTTCAATGATTTGGCAGTTGAAAGCTGAAGGGAAGCACGTTTCAGAAATTTTGGCTATTATTAATAGATCTAAGAAATCTATTCATCGAGTTTTATCACTTGGTTGTGAATATAAAGCAAAATGTAGATCTGGGAGGCCACGTGTAAAAAATATACAAGAGGATCGCCAGATACAAAGACTAGCGAGTACCCAACAAATGAGTGTACGTGGAGTTTGAAGGTCATCGGACTCTCTGTATCAAAGAATATGATTCGTAGATGAATTGTGGAAAAAGAAACAACAGTTTATAGCAAAATGTAAAAGAAAGCAGCCTGAAGCCACATCATAAGTTACAAAGAATGTTGTGGGCTCGAAAGCATATGTCATATGGACAGAAATGGCAATCAGTCATATTTAGCGATAAAAAAAAGTAGAATCTAGATGGTCCAGATGTCTGGTCATCGTAATGGCATGATTGCAGAAGGAACCTCTAGGTTTTTTTCAGTCGCAGATAAGGAGGGGGCTCGGTGATGATTTAGGCAGCCATTTGCTATAATGGACAAGTATCTGACCTTTACCAGTGGTCGTCAAATATCACAGCATTATACAAAGACATTAGAAAAGAACTTAATGCCATTTGCTGAGCTTCTAGGTGGCCCTTAGTGGCAATTTCAACAAGACAATGTTTCGATTCACGCTGCAAACAATACAAAATCTTTGTTTAATTCTCTTAATATAAGAGTTCTCGACTGGCCAGCATGTAACACAGATCTTAACCCTACAAAGAATCTTTGGGGCATCATGTCTCGCAAAGTTTATAGCAATGGTAGACAATACATTCGGTACAGGAACTCAAGACATCTATTGAGGATGCATAGTACGACATCGGTCCCCAAACTAGGCAAAATTTAGTTTCTTCGATGGAATCTTGTATAGTAAAATAAACACGGATGCACAATTAGGTTTAAAAAATTGTTTATTTAGATTTTATTTAATTTTTGTCTAAACTTTTGAGACAGTATTATATTTTTGTTACCACTTAATTACTTGCAATATGTACAGTACTACTTTTCATTGTTATAAATATTGTTTATATTCACAGCACATTGCATTCAAGCTATGTTAGGAAAATTGATTAAATATTTTTTGAAATCTGCATGAATTTCTTCATTGTCTAAACTTTTGCTTCGTACTGTAACAATATTGATGTACAGTAGTTCCTTTGCACATCAATATGTGCAGAGTTGCTACATGCAACTATTTGCGACTATTTTCAGCCTGAGGAGACTATGGCCACTTTTTTGACCCAAAAAGCTTGAAAAAGCAACTATTTTCACAAAAAGACAACTACTGGGAGACTATTTTTAACCTTTTGCAAAATTCCTCCAGAAATATCAGGAAAATCTTTCAGAAAGAAGTATTTTCTATTCATTTTATAAACAATCCCATGTCTTAACCTTTTCACCCTTTTTTTTTAATGACCTTGAAACAGATGAAACATCCAGTGAGAATGTAGAAATATCACCAGACATGACATACAGTTGCATGCAAAAGTTTCGGGCCAAACTAATTTTTACCAATAGCGATTGAATAAATTAAGGTAAAAAGAATTTAAATATTGTACTGTAAACTTTATCAAATATACATTGAAAATATATAACAAGCAAATTTTACAATGGTATTTAAATATGTAGTGAAATATATATAAATCCGTTGATCAAAAGTTTCGGGCCAAGCAATTAAAAGTTCACAGCAACCTTAATGCCCGGAAATGATTGGTCCATTTGAGAAGAAACACGACTCTAATAGGAGATTGAGTTTTTTTACATGTGTGTGTCAGTACTGTGATGTCAAGATGCTGCAGTGCACTCATTTACAAAACTGTAAAACTGTTATTAAATTACACTAAATTAACAAAGTTTTTTGTGATATTGCTTCAATGTTATATATTAAAAAAACGACTATTGATAATATTATTAAAACATGGAATGGAACAAACACTTTGGCAGACAAATCAGTACCTGAAAGACACAGAAAAATGACTAAGTCAGTTGATAAAGTTAATGGCCAAGTCATCCTCCTGCCTTAAATCCTATTGAACATTTATAGGAATAGCTAAAAGTAAAGGCAGGAGCTATTAATTCTTCAAATAAAAAATATTGGAAGAAGCTCGAGAAATGGCAAAAAAAATTGACCATACATCATACATGGATTAAGACTTCGAGAGTCAATGCCTCATTGATGTTGTGCTGTGATAGCTTCAAAGGGCATGTGACCAAGATATTATTGTTATTTGACCTGGTGTGTTCGAAAAAATATTTTTTGCTATTTTGATAGTTTGTTTTTCATAAGTTTGTTTGGCTTGAAATTTTTGAACACACAAATTTTATTAAAACCCAAATAAACTACTACATCAGAAACGCCAAAGAAAAATATTGGATATGCATACAGCAATTCTCGCAGATATTTACATGCACTATTTCGAAAGCAAGCTTTTTAAGAAAATATCTTTTCCTTTTTGGACCCGTTACATTGACGACACCTTCACGCTTATCGACATATCTCATCACAATATTGATCATGTCTTAGAAACCTTAAATTCAATTGACAGTAATATCCAGTTTACATATGAAATAGAAAATAATGGCTCCCTTCCATTTCTTGATACCCTCGTCTCTCGCACTGTAAATGGATTTTCAACCACCATCTATCGAAAAAACTTCGCTGTCTCTCTTCCTCCCCATGCACGTTAATGTCACCCACCTAACCAAAAAATGGCTGCTTTCTATACTTTTGTAAACCGTGCCCCTAATATTTGTTCAAATCCTATTTTATTAAAATCTGAAATTAAATACCTGAAAGCCATTGCAATTGACAGAGGTTATGACCCTTCCATTATAGACAAAGCTATCCAAAAATTACCTCGTATTCCGTCTACTAAATCAGTCTTCTAATATCAGTATTGCCCTACCCTATTTTCCTAAATCCAGTCGAACCATAGCTAAAATTCTCAAACAATATGATTTTAAAATAATATTTTCGCCTTCCAATAAACTCACCTTTTCTCAGTTAAAAGACCCCATTGATATGCATAATTCTTGGGGTATTTATAGCAGAGGCGTAGCAATTTAAAAATCATGGGTGGGGCACAAAAAATTTTCTTTAAAAAATGACTCAAAATTATCCTAAAAAAAAAAAATCAATTAATAATCAAATGTCAATTAATATTCACTAATTATTAGTTTTATTACAAAATATTATTAATTATGAACATTTATAAAACTTTAATTTTGTTTTTAAATGGGAGATTCCTTCATTTCACATTAAAAGATAATTTGATAATAACTGATAGGGGGGGGGGGCTTGAGTACCCTGAGACCCTCCCTTTGCTACGCCCCTGATTTATAGTATTCCCTGTCAGTGTGGTTTATCATATATTGGCATAACTAAACGCAGTCTTAAATTTTTAAAAGAACATATGAATTACGTCTGCAAACAAGAAACCAATAAATCGGCTATTTAAACATTGCTGGGAGGAAAATCATAATTTAAAATTTAATTCAGCTAAAATAATTTGCAGACATAAATCCATTCATGAACTCAATTTCTTTGAAGCTTTTCATATTTATAAAAATTTTAAAAACCTTGTAAATTGTGATTTTGCTATCCCCTATTTGTCTGACTGTTGGAAATTTTATATTCAGTCCACATTTTCTTAATTTTTCTCCTAAATTCCTATTGGCCACTCTCCCCACCTTTCCCGTAATCCTATTGGTTGAACTAAATTCGGCCCCTCTCCTATATATGCGAGCACTTCTCCAGATTCAAAATCCTTTTTCACTGAAGACTGTATGCTTAAGGCTACCGAAACAGCTGTATGCATTTCCAATATTTTTCTTAGGCATTTCTGACGTGGTAGTTTATTCGGGTTTTAATATTCCAACGCCAAGTCTCCTGTTATTACACAAATTTTATGTTTTGTTATAATTTAATATTTTTTTATCAACAAAATTTGTAAGTCATTTAGTCGACAATATAATTGATTTACTTTGCATGATAATACAATTTTTTTTTAAATCTTTATTCATATAATAATTATTAACGAAAAAGTGTATGTACCTATTAAGCTGGCCAATTTGCTTATTGCAAATGACTACTAGTACACTCCTGTGACCTGTTATGTCCTTCCCCACCCTGTTTTCATGTAAGAAAAAATAACAAAATTATAAAAGAAAGTTCTTTTAGTAAATCGGAAAAGGAAGAATACATAAAAAAAAAAAAAAATACATAAGCTCTGAAGAGCAGACAATACTTAATCGTTTCAACAACCAAATTCCATGTTATTCTATGGGAAAATTTGTTTCCACAATGACTCATTGCTTCATGCTTTTTACTTTCCGAACACTATAGTGAGGAAAGTATTGTAATCATGTCAAAAATCCGAACTCGAGATTTTGATGTTTCTATACGTTTCGAGGTCCCTTGAGTCTGTTTTCACTATTTTTACGATGATGTATGTATGTGTGTGTGTGTGTGTATGTATGTATGTATGTGTGTGTATGTCTGTGAGTGAACACGCTAGCGTCTAAACGCTTTGTTCGAATAAGCTAAAAGTTGGTGCGTATATTGTAAGTCACCATAGTACGAACCCTATAGATTTTGGTGAATCTAGCACTTATAGTTTTTTTACAGGGACACAAAGAAAAATTCTTTATCATTATGGTCTATGGGACCAAAATTTTAAAAGTGCAATAGCATCGAAACGCCTTATTCAATTGAGCAAAAAATTTATACACATATTATAGATCACAAATACTCAATCTGTATAGAGTTTGGAGGATCTGGCACTTAAAGTTTTTTTACAGGGGCACAAAGAAAAATTCTTTATCATTATGGCCTGTGGGGCTAAATTTTTAAAAGTACGATAGCATCTAAACGTTTATTTAATCTGAACAAAAAATTTGTACACGTGTTATAGGTCACAGTTGCACGAACTGTATAGATTTTGGTGGATTTAGCACTTACAGTTTTTTTACAGGGACACAAAGAAAATTCTTTATCATTATGGCCTATGGGACCCAATTTTTAAAAGTGCGATAGCATCTAAATGCCTTATTCAATTGAGCTGAAAATTTATAGGAATATTATAAATCACTGTTGCACTAACTATAAGCATTTTGGTGTATCTAGCATTTATAGATTTTTACAGGGACACAACGAAATATTCTTTATCATTAGGATCTATGGGCTCAAAGTTCAGTAGCGTTAAATAAAACATCGTGTAATATATGGAGAAAACAACTTAAACGCTCTGTTATGGTTTTCTCTCTTTTATTTGTTTAACAACTCCTCTTTCTTTACTTTATCTACAAAGCTGTTAATTACTCAATGTTCGGAAAGTCGAGTGGAGTCACTCCAGATTTTTTTTTTAAATGGTGTATTTAAATTGAATAGTAAAAAAATGCGTATGATTTTTATCCTTTAATGATCATTAGCATGTGATATTTAAGCTAGTATTTTGGTCGCTAGGCTACTATTTAGGCAACTATTTTAATGCTTCTAGGCTACTAAAGCAATTATTTTTGTTATATTTCTTTTGTGGCAACCCTGTATGTGCTATGTCATGTAGAGAATGGAGATTAGTACAAACAGAAATTTTAAGTCATTTTCCCAATTGAACGTTTAGCACAATCAGGTAGACAAGAAAAACTAAAGGTTTGATTCAACTTGTTTATTTTTTCTTAATGTTAAATATGCACGATCCAGTTCAATTTTTACAAAAAAAAAAATGTTATTTAAATTTATATTAACTTATAATATTAGAATAAGTTGAATCTTAGTATAGTAGTTTTCTCTTTTGTAAGGGGGAGAGAGGCATCACAGTGAGAAAATTTACTTGGGGTCACATGAAATCTATAAGCTGTCCTGGCGTAATATCTATTAGAAGGGGCCGCCAAAAATCTATTGCTTAGGGCTGCCAAAATTGTAAAGCGGCCCCTGTCTACCACTGAGTTACCCTGGCTGACAACCAGCTAGGCATTTCTCACATAATATATAGTGATATATATGATTTCATATAGTATATCATATTTTTTTTTTTTTTTAAGGAGAAAAATGAACAAAATTGCAAGCCATTTTTGTATTTGTAAGTCATGATGTAAGAAAAAAATATTTTGCCTAAAATTCTAAGACAATAAATATGAAACATAATTAACAAATATAATATATTGACCCTCTAAGGTTTGATACAGGCAAAAATGGGGTTCTTTTGTTGCCCCTCGAAAACTTCAAATTCATTAAAACAGCCTTTTTAAAAAGATTTAGTTTTGTAAAAATGATCTTTTTATAAAAATTTTACATTGTTTCCAGAATTATTTTTAATGTTTACCAATAACTTGGTTCAATGCAACACTATTACCTTGATAGTAATAAACATTTGTATAGAACGACTGATAAAATGGAAGGTGTTACATGATAATTGTTTTTTACAAAAATGGGCCCCAAAAATTAAAACCTGGATTGAGTCCTGGCATGTAAGTGTAAAAATTAGGCAGTAATAATTTTGTTTTGTACTCCTTTATTAAATAAGTTTTCAGATATGAATAAAATATGTCAGTATCAATATTTAAAAAAAAAAAAAAAAAATTGTGCACTTTTTTTTTTTTTTAACCATTTAAAAATGCATAATTATTTGTAATGAAAACCATATATGGAAGGGTTAAAATATTTTTCTTTTTTTAACTAGTTTTAATTTTACAGAAAATATATTTATCATAAACAATTAAGTTCAAAATTGTGATAAAATATTGAATAGAATGGAATATGAATTCATTTTACAGTTTAAGTTAAGCAAAATATTAAGAATTTGAAGGTCATTTAATTTTTAATTAATTACTATTACTTTGTAATGTTTTCTTTTAGTCTCTTTTGAAATAAACTTAAAATTCAAACCTAATAATGTTATTCTACGTTTAATATAAAAAACCCATCCAGGTTGAAACTCTGGATAATTTGCCAGGGTTGCTACGGCACCTGGAAAACCTGAAAAACTAAGGCAATTTGAAAATCTATTAAAAAACAGGGAATTTTCAAAATTTATTGCAAAAACAGGGAATTTCGAACTTTTTTGGAAAAACATTGGACATTTTTTTCATTAACAAATATTTTTAAAATTTTTAGTGCTTTATAATGAATCAATTATGTTTTTTTCCCCAACTATAGTAAGTTAATAAAATTAATAAACCCTAAATATGTTCGACTTGTAAACATGTTCTAATGCTGTATGATTGCGTGTCATCTATTTTACTTCTAAAAGAGAGAGGGAATACTCATGGAACTTTTTTTCCTGATTTGTGTAGCAACCCTGTTTGCAGATAATTTTAAAAGGTTACGAAATTTTGTGTTGGTCATAATGAAGGTATAAAAATTTGAGCGAATAAAAGAAATTAATTTAATATTTTCACCATCAGGGGATTTTTTTTTTTTTTTTTTTTTACACATTTAGCATACATTTATGATAGTTTACAAATTTTATTACAAGACATGTTCACCATAATGGCCAGTATTGTCAGATAGCATCTTCCACTGCTGACTGCAGTGTGCCCGAGGAAATGTCACAAACATATTTTGATAGGCTGTCTTTTTTAAGATCAGGTAATGTTCTGCGATTACCATGACTTACTAGATTTTTCAAGCTTCCTCAAAGCCAAAAGTTACATGGATTCTCCAGTCTGGAGGCTAGGGAAGCCATGGATCAAGAAGTGTGTAATTCAATAAAATCGCCCCCCAGTGCTGAAAATTTGAACTAATTTTTTTTATTCGCTCACACAAATTTCCATACCTTCATTATGTCCTACACAAAATTTTATAACTTTCTCAACAACAGTTTTGTCTGTAGACAACTTTAAAAGACGGCCATTTAACTTTGGATTAAACACCCTGTATTTGGAAACAAAACACAGAAACCAAAGCCCTTGTTATTTTATGGAGAAATTTGTTACAAGAATTACTCATTACATGATATGCATTTATTTATTTATTTTTTTTCTCATATTTAGAAAATTCACAAATGTTATGTAATTTGTTCTTGTTTTCCATTTTTTTTTTCTTCCATTTTATTACATTTAAAATTTTTGAAAACAAGAACAACTTTTCTAGTAGTGAATTTACTAATGATAAAAACTTAATAAAATAATAAATGCATTTGGTAATGAGTAATTGTAATAGCAAATTTCCTCATTGAATTACATGGAATTTGGAAGATTGGGGGGGGGGGGGGGAATTGTAAGAGTAGAAAGAGGAACCTAATAACATTTATAGTCTGAATTATTCTCTACCACCAAGAATTAAAAGCAATTATGCATTATCTTAAAAAAAAAGATGAGCATCAATATAACGATAAATTGAGCATCCTGGACTTCAGTACTATTTTTTATAAAATGAGTTCAGTACAAATAACAAGCCGCAAGGTCATTTATGTTGAAACAAAAGGAAATCCCTAGATATATAGATCTCTACAACCTTATTATAAATAGTTAAGAATTAGCTTTAAAAAAAATGGTCTTGCATCTATTTTCAACACTGATCAAAGTCGCTACAAATAATGTCGCTTTTTAACAACATATCCCAACTAGATATAAAACAAAAACCTTACATTAAGACTTCATCCTTAGCTATTTTCGCCGAGGGCCCCACAGCATCTTCAGAGATAACCTTCACGTGTAGCGTACTTCGAGCAAGTGATGTTTCTGCCTGGCCCGTCTTCAAGTAGGTGGCGCCACATGTGGTCAATATTTGGCTTAGGCTTATTGCCATTATAAGACTGAATTTTTAATAATTTTGATGGTTTCGTGGTGAAATGTGTTGGTTGGGTTTTTGTAATTGGCAAGTTTAGTAACTTCATTGAACTTGATTTCTTCATTCTGGGCTGTTTTTGGCTAACATGGTAGTATTTTTATTAAATTTGATATCTGAAAAATATTCTTTTATTCTACTTTTCATTTTCCTTTTAGACATTCCTATATAACATCCTTTAGAGTTATTAGATCTTGAGAACGGAATTTAATAAATATCTGCAGTTCCAAGACAGTTAATTGGGCCTTTGTCACTGTGAATTAATTGGTAAATATTTCGATTCAGTTTAATAGGCAGCAAATTATAATTTTAACATCCCTATTAAACCAAATCAAAATATTTACCAACTAATTCGCAGTGACAAAGACCCAATTAACCCTCTTGAAACCAGGGTTGGCAAAAACCCGGGTTTTTCTAGAAAAACCCAACCCACTTGGGTTTTTCTGGGGTTTTGTGGGTTTTTCTGAGCTTTTGTGGGCTTTTCTGGGTTTTTGTTTGAATACGTTTGCATTGCAATGTTAGATATATGTTATTTAGCATATTAGTTGTAATACACCTAATTATATTAAACTACTAATTAATAATTAATCTAATATTTATCTTAGAAATAAAAATTGGTTTGATTCTAATACTAAAATAGTGTTAATTAGTAAGATTAAGCTATATTTTATTTTAATGTATGCTTATTCAAAATAAATATTTTTAATGACAATAACTGATAAAATAAAAGAATTTAAATTCTTAAGTACAATCATTTAAATTTTTTTAATTAATAAAAGTAAGTTGCAATGCTTTATCCTTTTTTTTTTTTTTTTTTTAAGTTTTTTAATAGTTGAAATGGTTATAGAAGAAAATTGTATTAGATTTATAATTAGGTTGTTACTAAAATTAAAATAAGATTATTATAAAGTTTTAAAACTGAACAATTTAATTAGTTAAATATTGATTCTGGACAACATTTATGTCCACTATTAAACAAAATTATCGTCCAGTTTTACAGGAAAAGGAAATTTGAACCAATTATGGAAGATAAACATGCTTTTATTATGTTTATAATTGTAGTTACTTTTTATGTTTAATACTATTTTCTAGAAAATAAGAGTTTTTTCTTAACCTTTATCTGCTGCATTATGAAGCAGACAAAAATTGTGTTTGAAACATACATTTTTAGTTACTAAAGAGCATTACTTAAATATATATACGTTAAAATTATGCATATTACCTCAACATAGTTATTAATGAGGATTTTGTGAGGTCGTACTTTAGTGTACCGTGTACCACTGGTACATAAAGGTTGAAAAAAGTATTTTGACATGAAAAAAGTGTAAAAAAATATTTACTTTTTATGTTCGATATATTTTTTCTAAGATTAGTAGGATATTCTTGAAATAATATAGGAATTAATTATAACACACATGAAAATCGTGAAAAATAACAAGCAAAAACAGCAAGTGCACTCCATAATATTATTTATGGAACAAAAATGGCTATATGTCCTCTCTGTAGTGAGATTAAAGTGAGCTACATTCTTTTATATAAATATCTTTCATGCATCTTCTATAAATTCGATTTTACACTCTTTTTAAAGTATGGTACTTTTAAGTACCATTAGCAGATTAAAGGGTTTTAAAAGGTAAGGTGTTTTCTATACTTTATAGATGGGATTTGTAAATTATAAATAATTTTTAACAAAAACCCACTTATTTGCAAAAGCCCAGTGGGTTTTTGTTGGTGGACCCGCCCAGAAAAACCCGGGCGGGTCTTTCTGGGCTGGGCCCAGTCTGCCAACCCTGCTTGAAACTGAAGGCATTTGTGAAATTTTATCGAAATTATTAAAAATTCAGAATCTTGTAATGGCAAAGAGCACAAAGCAAAGATTGACTGCATGTTGCACCACCTACTCGAAAATGTACCAAAAGAAGGCAGGAAACATCATCTGCTCCAAGAACACCAACTGTGAAGGTTATCTCTGAAGATGCCGTGGGGGCCCCACGCAAAACCTGTTCATTGTTCACACTGCTGGGATCATTTTTAATGCCTAAATTTTCCAGCTCCCAGAAGGCTTTTAAATCAAATTCAATATGATTTTCAGTTAAATAACATTTAAAAGTTGTGCTATTAATTTGATCTTTCAATGTTCCTGTTACGACCCAACCTAGATGTGTATTCTGCAAAATTACCGAACTATCATTTAATTTTATTTGACCATTCATTAATAATTCGTAAAATATATCTCCACCTAACAAAACTTGAACACGTGTTGGCGTAAAAATTTAGGATTTGCATACATTAAATTTTGCGATAACTGAAGTTCAGAAATATCAATAGACCGGGAGGGGTTAAATTTGTAATTTTTGGAACAATTAACATATTAATTTTCTTTCGAAAATCCCCATTTTTGTTAGAAACCTCAATCTTTATTCCCTTTTTTATTTTAAAGGTAGATCAATTTAATCCTGAAATTAAGGAATTAACATTGTAATTCCTTTCCTCAAATTCAAAATTCCACTTGCTTCATAGTGTGCACAAAGAAACTTCACTTGCACTATCTAATACTGCAAGAAAAGGAAAAAAGGTGTCATCGGCTCCTCTAATATAAACAATAGCTGTAGTCAATAATGCATTACTAATACCAGCATTACCGACTGATAGCAGATATTGCTCTTTAGCGCTATAGAAGGTGCCCCGTTATCAATTACTTGCCCCCTATTGAGAGAACTACCTCATTCAATTCTACCGATTCAGCAGAAGCAATTTTAGCCTGTCTTTCTCTCTGGACTAGCTGGTATTCAAATCATTTGTGCACCATGTAAAGTACTATGGTGATTCACAAAACAAATTCTACACTTATTATTTAATTTATTACATTGCAAAATTTTACGTTTTCCTAAGCAGTTGAAACATAACTATAGCTTACAGACTTGGTTTAATTTATCCTAAACCGATAAATCCCTATAACGTTTGCATTTTTATATCAAATGATTTTCATTGCATAAAAAACATGCAGGCTTATCAGCTTGCAAGATGAAAATTTTTTTATGTCGAACTAAATTCAGATTTGGGTTTGGTAACGGAAACATTGCGATTTTGTATATTCTCGAGAGCTTGGCTCCTTTTCAAAAGAAATTCTATGAAATTTTTTTCCAGTCAGGGACTTTATTACATTCTAATATCATTTCAAATGCCTTTCGTGATTCGTCATCTATTCTTTGTAAAACAATACTCATTAAAATAGCTTCCGACAATTTACTGTTTTCAAATACCAGTTGTTTTAGGCCTCTTAAATGGCTGAGCAAATTGTCTATTAATGTTTTTATTTTAATAATATTTAAAAGCTCCAAAATATGTCCCTGTACAATCAGACATTTATTTTCATATCGTTTCTTCAATGCTTCGAGTAAGGATGAATAAAAATCGTCAATATTGTGCAACTGCTTTGCAGAACCTGTAAGAGCTGATTGTAAGTAATATAACTTTTGGGAATCAGTTAATTGATTATTGCTATCAATCAGTGGTAAATTGTAACTAAAAGCTCATCCAATCGGTATAACGGCCTGAAAATTGCAGTAATGCAATAGAAGGTAACTTAATTTGTGCATTATTTGAATTAACATTTTCAACAGTATTATTATTAGAAATCAATTCCTCAGAACTAGGATTTATTGAGTTAAGAAGACTTACCTCAATCTCTTCGAGATGATCCTCGATTTCAGACAAAGATTTTTCAAAATCCTCTAAATCCTTATCACGTATGGTGATGTAACATTCATTTCGCAGATCATCGATCTTTTTTCTCAAATTTTGAACAGAATTAATTTTTAATTCGAGTTCTCTTTGTGTAAATTCTTTGTTTTTTAGGGCATTTTCTATCTTCGTCACTTGTCCTTTTAAGGAATTTCGCTTTCTGTTTAGTATAACACTGGCTGTAATTGTAGTCATTGCACTATATGCTAAATAAAACAACTTACTAAAGGCTCCTGATCGACGCTGACCAGAACTATGTTGTCAATAGTTGAGTGAACTATTTCTTCAAAGGCACTGGTTGAATGAAACTCTGCTATTCATAGACATCACAAAAACATTTATTTAAATACGTTGTTGAGTCGAAAAGAGATTGCCAGTAGTTGGTTTACTGCGCTTATATATAGTCGCACACAATCCAAAAATGGCACATATTCTATTAACAAAATTCTAATAGTAATCTCGTTCCCAGAGTATTTCAGTTTAAAATGTGCACAACAACAAAAGATAAATACTTTTTAACCATGGAGGAAACAGACAAAATTAGTGCTTCTCAAATCAAGGGCACAAATGATAGTATCAAAAGAGACCCTATCAAATGCCCTTTCAATATCAAGAAATGCAACAAGAGCAATTTCTTTATCACTAATGCTCTTTTCCAAGAGAAAGTTCATACAATGCTGTATTAGTAGACCTACCAGGTTGATAAGCAAGCTGTGAGGAAGACAGGTCCGTCAACAAGAACATAATCTCTAAGGTATCTGTCAACAAGATTCTCAATGGCTTTTAACAGAAAAGAAAGAGGCTCATAGGCCTAACCTAAAGGACTTAGCCACAAAGTAATTGTCCTTCCATCAAGCAGATATACTATAGTCCTTTTCCCTATCAGAGTCAGTTCAAGGCCACAGAATTTCTCTCTTCTGTGGATAGGGATATCACGTGCTCAATTCCATCCAGAGAGATGTTGTTTCTTCAGTAACCTAACAACGGATGGGAGAAGTGAAATCATAGTTCATCTGAGCATGGCCTTGACACAACAGCCTAAAGGAAATAGAGTATAGTAGAGGGAGAATTCCTTATCTTTAGTACAGGAGAAAATTTGTCCAACATGTATTGTCGAGATGGCACGTATTGGGCTATTTATCGCTTTCTTGGCAACACTTAAAACTTCTTTGGAAATAGCCCATAATTCACTTTGCGACTTTTTAAATTATTTTAATTTATTGAGAACTGCTTTTCTTTTCTGCCTTACATTTTACACAGCCCTTTATTTTCATCAGTGTACATGATTTAGTACTTTTATGCGCATTTTTATATGATAATAAATTTTCATTTTCTAAGGTATATGCTCTTAACGTATATTTAATTATAAAATTTTATTAAAAATTTTTAGTTTGGTTAAATAATAGCAAACTTCAAAGGGGGAAAAAAAAAAGTCAAATAAGAAATAGTATATATGTCTCTATATTTTTCTCTTGAAAATAAAGTATTTTTAAAATAAATCTGTTAAACATGAATTTCTGTTATATTAAATATTTTTTATCAAAAGTGTTAATTACTTATGATGAAATTAAAAGTATAACCTTCAATTTAAAGTCAAAGTTACCCTGATTCTCCTCAGATAAGTTTTAAATACTTTGAATAGTAATAATTAAAAAAAAAAAAAAGTTATATTTGAATAAATATTTGTCAATAACAGCTATAAAGTTTTCAATAATTATTGATTTCTTATTGGTATAATTTTAATAAATGTAAATTTTTCAAAATGAGTATTAAATTTATCTAACTCAACATTTAAAAAAAAATATATATATATATATATATATATATAAAGCTGATCATTTGTTTGCCTGGATTTTTAGTTCACTATACAAATCTACACCGTTCAAGCTACTGCTATGAAAAATGGCACACTTACTAATCAGGGCAAAATCTAGCTAACGCCTAATTTTTTAGTTCTGCCGGATAATTGGATCAAAAGATATTAAATAAAAACCCCATTTTAACTTTAAAATCTATAATAATAAAAGGAAAGGTTTGTCTGTCTGTCTGTCAGTTCTTCTGTACGTTCAGCCTCTATTGAACACAGAAGTACAAGAATTGACATACAGATGCTCAGGAGCCTTTCCGAGGGGCTTCTGAAAACAGAATTTAAAAATTTTAATTAGTTCCGGAGATATTAATTAAAACGTCGACCTATGTCAATTAATAAACCAGTCAATTTTGAGCTTAAGATGAGTTTAAGGAATGTTAAATGGAGCATGAAGGGGGGGGGGGGCAAAAAATTATAAATTGAGTTAGACCATTCAAAATTGGTATATATAGGTTTTGGGGACTGAAATTGCATATTGCAAATCTGTCGCCAGAGGGCGCTTTGACATTTTAATAATTCAATATCTCCAATTCTGATTATGAGTAAATTACTTATAGGGAAAAGATTGGGAGACCGTAGGCCCCACCGGGTTGTGGATTTGCCACAATCAGAATTTCCAAAGGTCCTTTACATGGTAAGCGAACAGACTATTTCAAATCAAGAAACGTAAAGCAGCACCTTAGTCACCACAGAGTGAAAATTTTCTACAGTTAAAGCGGTGCCACCGAGCTGGGCTTTGCTAAAGTCAGAATTTTGAAAGATTGTAACACAGTAAGTGAACAGGCTCTATCGAGCGGGGATTTACTGCGATTAAGTTTTTGGTGTATATAGGTTTATGGGGATTGCAAATCGAATGAAGATAGTATTTTCAAAAGTGTAAAATTATTAGGAGGAACAGGAAGGGTCATGAAGGAATATGTGCACTGTGCATGCAGGGGTCTACGCTGCCGAAAGCAGAAGGGACCCGGTTTGAGTTTTTACCCGATCAGAAATGATTTTTTTTTTTTTTTTTTTTTTTCTTTTCTTAAGAATAAAAGTTCAGGAGTAATATCATGGAATTTTGAGAAATCATAAGGGTGGTGAAGGAATACACGCCCGCAGCGTGCTAACGAGTCTACATTGCTGAAGGCAGTGGGGACCTGGTGCAACATTTTTTCCGATCAGAATTTCTTTTTTTTACATGATAAAAATTAATGCAATTTTGAGAATTCATTAATTATAGTGATTCATTTAAAAATAGTGACCAGCGAAGCGGGCGTAGCCTGCTAGTGATTAATAAAATTAAAAAAAAATTAATTAAAGAGTTTTTCTATTAGCTTGATTCACACTAAAAAGTATGAAAAGATTAAAATGAAGTGTTACCGCCTAAATTTCATACTTTAGTTAATTTTTAAAAATTTAATTGTTGTGTCGACAAACTTTTTGCACCTCAGGATTCAGAAAAATTGTCCCTTTCATTCTGTACTGAATATGCAACGATAGGACTGATAATTCTAATTTATTTTCCCCTTTTTCCATTTTTAACCCGGATTCGGCAGGCAGTTTATGACAGAGAATTTAAGCTAAAAAAAAAAAGTCTATAATAAAAAGAAAGAAGTATTTCATGCCAAAATAAACAAATAAAATATACCTTTTTTTTCCCGGAAATAAAATATTTTTAATTTTGTGTGAATAATAATTGAAGAGCTGATGTAAATCATTTAAAAAGGAATAAAAAAGAAAGAATTTGATCATAAATAAATTAGAAAAAAAAAACAGAACTTACACAAATCAAATCCTTTTTTTATTTGCATATATCTTCAATAGTATGAAATTTTGAGCCATTGCTGTAGGAACACAGACGATTGAAATGAAAGGAATTTTAAATACAAAAATTACGGGTATAAATAAATGAATGTGGATAAAAAAAAAAGTATTTTTAAATACTTTCTTGACTTCGTAAGAAAATAATTTTTGTATTCTGCAAATCTGGCTAATCATATATTTCGAATGATACCACTTTCGTTCCTTTACTCCCATAATTAATAAGTTAAAAGTGTACCACAAATTTCATGTTTGCCTATTAATATATAGATTTGACAAAAAAAAAGTTATGCTACGAAAGATGATGCATTTTTTTTAAATCAGGAATTTCTGTATGGATAAATGTTGTAGCGATATTTGGCATTAGCTTAAATTTTTTATTTAATTAAATAGTATTTTTCTTTCCTATAGTAAAACAAAGTTTTTCATTTTTATTGTGTACCTTATGAGGTTCTTTTATGCTCTCATCTTAATTGTAAATAGTTATAATTTGAATTTTATTAAGATTTTTTTTATTTTGTAAATATCATAAAAGTTTTTATTTATTTTTATTATTATTTATTTTTTGTATGAATTAGCTTTAATATCAGACCCCTTTTAGTTCAATCGAATAATTGGATCAAGATGTTAAATAAAAACACCATTTTTACTTTTAAACGGTTAAGAAGAGAGAAATATTTGATGCCAAAATAAGGAAATAAAATACACATTTATTATTTTTTTTCCAGAAATGCAATGAAATATTTTTATAAAATAAATTAAAAGACCTTACTTAGGCTTCATCTTCTGCAAGAAGCTTTTCGTGGGAGGGTCCTCCCCCTTTTTCCAATTGCAAACTGTGCTTGTGGGCCTTGGCTATTTATAGCTTTACTTCGTTCTTGTAATAGGTAGCGCCACTGCGGATCTATTTTGGCAGACTCGTGGTCATTAATGGCGACATTATCACTAATCATCTCGATACTCTCCCGGTAAAACGCGTAAGTATGGTTATTGTAATTGGCCAATTTTTCAACGTCATTAAATTTAATATCTATTTTATTTTCGTAATATGTTCGAGCAATTTCGGTGAATTTTTCTTTAAATCAGGAATTCGCATGTGGATAATAAATGTTTTTATAGAGAAATTTGGCATTAGCTTAAAATTTTTATTTAATTAAGTGGTACTTTTCTTTCCTGCAGTAAAACAAAATTTTTCGTTGTTATTGTGTACCTTATGAGGTTCTTTTATATTCTCACCTTAATTGTAAACAGTTATAATTTGGATTTTAATAAGATGTTTTATTCTTATTTTGTGAATATCATAAAACATTTTTTTTTTTTTTTTTTTTTTTTTTGTATGGAACAACTTTAGTATCGGATCCCTTTGGCAAAATTTGAAATTTAGCATTGAAGTAGCGTGGATGTTTCTCACCAAGATCTTTAGTTACATAATTGAGATAGCCATTTCATTTCATTGCAAAAATGGCTTAAAATATTTAAAGTTGCCAAGGGGGTCCCATACTAAAGCTGTTCTTTTTGTACTTATTTATTTATAATATTTTCTATTAAAGACTTCGAAAAATGTTTCATGTATTTTCTGCTAAAAATATGCTTTATAGTCTATTAAATATTCAACTAATTAAAAACTTATGTATTGTGAAATGAAAATAATAAATGATGATGGTGATATAAAACGCATTTGCCAAAAATCATGCCAAATAAGTAAGCTCCCATACATTGGCTAGTAAGAAGCTGTAATATGACAGTTTTTGTCATGTGACAAAGACTGATGTTGTCCCCATAAAAGGATTGTGGTTGTCCCCAGTAATTGTGGTTTCATGTTGTTCCCACAGAAAGGTTACAATTTCACTCTCTACCTATAGTCTGTGTAAACTGAATTGGCCTGTCAAGGTCACTAGACCCTCGTCAAGCTTCCTAGAAATGACCCATGTGATCCCGTTATCGCTCATTCTTTTCCCACCCCATTTGAGCAATTCTTTGACCAGGAAAATATTTCGTTCATATACAATACTTTTTTCTTTAGACTTGCTCTTTGGATCCATTAGCATTTAGTTTTTCTCATCGTTTAGTTTCTATATCATTTACTATTACTGGTAATCCTGATACAAGGAAACAATCTAAGATGATTCGGTGTTGTAGAATTGACGAAATATAAGGGGGAAAAATCAGTTCTATCACCAGGTCGAAGTAGCAAAGCTCTAAAATAAGTCTTTTTAAAGGCTTAAAAAAAAAAAAAAAAAAAAAAAAAAAAACCTTCTAAGGGCTAAGCCATATCAAAGGCTAAATAATAATAATAGATAAATAATACATTAAATTATGTTTTGGGAAAAAAAAAAAAAAAAAAAAAAAACCTCTCTTCTCTAAAATAATTATTTTAGAGAAGCGTCAATGGATCTACCCGTTTGGTTTTGCTGTCCAAGCTGGCAGATGGGTGAGGTCGAGTTCGAATCCAAGTCGCAGTAATTGGCCTAGTTATTTGGACCTTACCATGGTTTTCTCTGAAATTTATGCGAGTTTTAGCAAGGATTCCTAATAAATACTTCTCAAGAAAATCCAGGCTTTTGTAAAAACAATCAGGTTTAAACTTCACACAATCATCATCATTTATATTAGATTTTAATTTTCATATTCATGATATAGTTCTTAACTCTTGGTTTAAAAAAACTCACTTTTATTTCAAATTTCATATTCTTATACCCAAAATGTACCTGGAAAATAAATTGTTTTGTCTATATTGTTTGCTATTAACACTTAGTGTTTTAAGATTAGAACAATTGGATTGGTCATTTATATTAAGAATAAATAATTCTATAGCTAAAATGTATTTAAGTATGATTATTAAGAAAAAAAAATTATTTTATGCTGCTCTATAAATGAATTGCTGATGCTAGTCATATAGTTTTACTTTAGGTATTAAATAAATCAAAGGTAATCCTAAAATTATATTAAAATTTCGCAGCCGCAGGCTTTCTTCAAACTTTAAAAGTGCAGTGAAGTGGCAGTGCAATAAGACCAAATTGTTCCTTATTTACTCAGATATTTAGCCAGTTTCGCAAAAAACTCCGAACAAATAGGACTACGAGCGCTTCTTGGCTTCGAACCCGGCACCTCCTGTCTACCAGCTTCCAGTGCAGAATCTTTTGATCGTTGATACCACTTGGCATTGATAATCTATGTTAATCGCAGGATTGCTCTTTCTTGATTTCGTCTTGTTTTAACTGATCCTGAAAACAATAACAATATCAGATAAATAACTGAAACTATAATTTTTTCTATATGCGATAATGATACATGAAATTTAGAAACTATATATAGTCTACGGATTAATATAGAACGGACTAATCTTTATAATTGAGAATGTGTTTAACTGCTACATTCTTTTTGCATATATCAGGTAAAACTGAAAATATTTCTTGGTTTTAATCTTGAAACACTTATTTTCTTATTTTTTACTTTTTATTGAAGTAAAAATGAAAATATATCTATTGTTACATGTAATATATAATAATATGTGGTCTGGAAAATGCAGGTATCACAATGCAGTTTTGGTTATGAGATTAATTATATTCAAACGTTTTCTACACATCTTTCCTGTGTGGACACAGCTATAATATAAGTGACAAAATTGCAATTTCTTTGTCCCTAAATTAGAAAATTTGAAAATTTTACTCATAAAATAATTTTCAAAGTACATTAGAAAATTAACTTTGTTAAGCTAATAAATATGAAAAATTCATAATTATATATTATTTTCTTTTTTAAATAATTCGAAGAAATTCACACAAGAGAAAACCTTATATTTATATATGTATTAAAATGCTAATCTGCTCCCCATTTGCTTTTGCTTAAGGTAACAGAGTTATGTAGGAAAAAAGAAGCGGGGAAGTTAGTATCCCGCAATTCCATTGTAACGGCCATAATGACCATAATATTTTATGGTTTTGTTATGCACACAACTTTTTGTGCAACTTTCATTTAAGCTGATTTTTGACTACAACTTCTGAAAGCTGCAATACAAAAAGGTTACAAATGTTGTGTCAAAGATTGTCAAAAAAATTTGGTTTTCACGGTGTTCAGTACATCTCAAGGCACCCTTGTTATCTCTCTCTTCTCAGTGTGTATAGAAAGGCTTCTTCTCATTGGTTAATAAATTATTACTTGTAGGAACAATTTTTCATGACTAACCAGAAAAAAAATTGCTCGTACTCTCAGCTCCTATAACAATCGGTACTGAGGCAATTTGAGCCAAAAAAATTATCTCAAATGTTGCATATAAAATTGTTGTGTGTAATAGCACCATTAGTGATTCATAGAAGCTTGGAGCAGTTCGGCATTAGAAACCAATGGACGTTGCAAAACTAAATCCTGTTCCATAATGATTCTCACTTTCAGGTTTAAAATAATAGTTGTAAAAGGGGATACTTCACCAATTTGATTTGCCGTCTAACCTCATGTTATTCAATGGAGAAATTAGTTTTTTAAATTACTCATTACCTAATGTATATTTTTGAATTGCATTTGAAAAATGTACAACATATTTTTCATTTTCCAAAAATTAAATTTTTAGATTTTTAATATTTTATTTTGAAGCTAAAAACTGATAAAAATTATCTTAGTTAATTTTTTGCATATTACAGCTTTAAAACAAAATTTAAATAAGAAACATTTTAATGGTTGTAAATTTTCTAAATGTGAAAATGAAATTTAAAAATATACATTAAGTAATTAGCAATTTAGAAAACAAATTTCTCCATAGAATAACATTGGGAATAGACTGCCAGTCGAATTAGATGAAGTATCCCCAGTTCAAAAGTAAACATTGAGTTTGCTTTTGAAAGTGTTAAAAGGTTAAGTTTATTCACATATTTAAAGTGAATTTCTTTATTTAAATATTACCTTTCTAAATTTAATGTTCTTTTAAATCATGTCTGGTCATAAGTCTTTTAATAAAAGTTAAACTTGTGTTTGTTTTTCCAAGCATAATACGCCAATAGTATAAGTGAAAATGAAGTTTTTCCCTTTCATCTACAAATGGCATGATAGTACCGGAGTCTTAATGTTGCTGCAGTAACTAGTCACATGTAGGGAGTTACCAAATCGGTATCATTGCCTCAATTATGCTGCCTGAATGGCTATTTTAAAACTAGTTTGTTGTAGGGCGACTAAGGCACCCGTAGAAAAAAAATAGTTTCATTTTATTTATTTCTCACTTTAAATAATTCATTTGCTAGCAAGCCTGTGTGAAATTTTCTTACTTTGTTTGTCTCTTCGTTACCTTTAAAATTATTATTTTATAGACTCATTTTTTTTATATGCATGAGCAAATTTATTACCCTGTTTTTATTAACTTCTATTCTTTTTTGTTTGTGTGTTTGTTTGTCCGGTACAAATCTTGCAATCTATTTTTAACTAACTTCCCTACTAGCTAGACATTTGAAACTTTCACAGTAGCTCAGAACCGGTGACAATGCATTTTCTTAATACCTTTAGCCAACTGTTTCGGGTTCCTGCTGCCTTCGGCAACGTTATTCGAAGACAGATTTTCGAATAGTTTTCTGTCGACATAAAAATAAATACATTTAATTAAACGTGAGCATTAAAAAATTGTAAAAAATTAAATTATGCATCTGGAAAAATTTAAGTCATTATCACTTTAAAGATTTTCTACACATTGATAAAGTGCTAATGTAGTTCATGATGCAAATATATGTTCGGAAAGGATTAATATTTTATTTTTAAAACCAACTTTTTTTAAATTCAAATTTCCTGTAACTCTTTAACCAATCACATTAGAACGTCCATCTTTGAAATATCGATAATAAGGATTTTCTCACCAAAAGTCGCCAAATCCGTTACCTGCTTATTGGAGCTTTTTAATGCGTTTTAAAGGGAAAATTAAGCTATTTTAATGCGAAAAAGAGCTGGAAATGCAGAAAATTGACATTTTGTCTACTTACTAAGCCTCTTTGAAAGAATTTATACAAAAATAAATACAATTATTTACAATTTCATAACAATACACATTGATAAAGTGCTAATGTAGTTAGTTCTATAGCTATGATTCAACAGAAAATTTAAAAACATGGTTCATAAAAAGTTTATCTTATAATTAATTTTTTTTTTTTTTTTTTTACAGGAAGGCATATTTCATTTTATGCTGGAAAAAAAAAATGGCAGCAATTAAAAATTTAAATGTATTTTAAAGCTTTTATTTTCATATTTTAATTAATTTTAAAAATGTAATTAAATATTAGTTACAAATAGTGTACCAAATGAAAGGCGTAATTTTTCTGAATACGTTTGTTTAAACAGTTTATCGATCGGACAATTACATTTTTTAAAATTAACTAAAGTATGAAAATTAGGAGACTGAGTCCAAGGACATCTTTTAAGCCTAAAGTGTGACAGAATCAGTGACGGATGAGGGTAACTATATATATGCTGATTCTGCTGTTAGGATACAAATAAGGTATGTTTCTTCAAAACCTTCTCTTATCATTTGCTTTTATAGTTTGAAGTTATGATTTAAAAGACTTCTTAATGTAGTTCAGATGTCTCAAAGTTATGAGCTCAGTACTACAATGTATTTATGATTTGTTTAAGGGCCCGCTTCGCTCACCATCGCCAGAAACCGAAGCAAATGTTATTCTATTTGAAATTTTCTTTACTTATAACTCTTTAACTAATACATATTTTTTAATTCTGCTTTCGCATTCAGAAAATTCCCAACTATTAAACTGACAGACCATTTTTAAAAATGGATTTTTTTTTTTTTTTTAATATGCTATTTTAAATTGCAAAATGAAAAATTTCACATATTGAAAATTCGTATTTTACAGCTTCAAAATAAAATATTAAAAAATTCCATTTTTAAAAAAGGTCCGTCAATTTAACAGTTGGGAATTTCCTGAATGTGAAAACAGAATTTAAAAATATGTAAGTATTAGTTAATTAATTATAAGTAAAGATAATTTCCCATAGAATAAAACTGGCTCAGGCTTCCGGCGATGGTAAGTGAAGAGGGCTGTTAAGTTTATTTATATATTAAAGTCATAAGTTTTTCAAGTGCTCAATTAGAGATACTGGCAATTTTTGTGCCTGGCAGTAATTTAAATCTCATCGGCATATTTTGACTTCTAGAATGACTTTAATTGAATCTTCAGTAAATGTTTTCAGGTTAAATAAATTTTCAGATCTTCTTGGCAATATGTAATTGTAATGACGATCACTGGCAATACTGTTTACGATGTTTTCCAATTCACTTTTCTTCTCAATAATTTGATTTATGACTTTTAAATACAGTCAACTATTTAGAAATTTTTGATTTATCAACCTTGAAAGTTCATTTCAAATAAATTAGAGTGGAAGGCTGATTTTTTATACCAACTATGTGAAAAATACCAGAGCCGGAAATCAAACCCGGGCTCAACCGCTTAACGTGCGGATGCTCTAACACTGAACTACCCTGGCTGATAACCAGCACGGCATTTTTCACATAATATTCGTTGGCAAAATCACCGAGTCTGCAAACGCAGCTATATCAAGTGACAATATTAATCGTGGCGCAACTCCAATAGGCCACGAATTTTTTTAAATCTAGAAATTTTTGATTCATTAACCTTGAAAGTTCATTTCAGATAAATTGGAGTGGAAGGCTTATTTATTTATTTTTTATATACCAACTATGTGAAAAATAGCCTGGGTTTGATTCCCAGCTTTGGTATTTTTCACATAGTTACTATAAAAAATCAGCCTTCCACTCCAATTTATCTGAAATGAACAGTCAACTATGTTAAGTTTTATAGTATTTATAAAATTTTGTTTTTGTTACTTTAAAATCTATTTTCAATTTTCATTAAAAAAAAAAAAAAAAAAAAAACATTAAATTAACAAGCTTACAAAGAGTAAAATAAAAGAGCTTCTACAGCGTTCTCTGCTAGTTTAATTGAGAAACCAGTAATGGTTATCATCATTGTCATCAGTTTTGTAAGCTTTTTCCTTTTATTCAGGAAATTTGCAGAATTTTGCTTCTATTAAAGTTAGAACTTCCAAACTTTGTCAGCTCTACATTACCATTTTTGTCAAGTTTAGTCGTCAAATGTGATGTGAAATCACCAAATTTATTGCCAAGGTTGACCTTCACGAAAATTACATGGTGCATAGCTTTAGTATAGGACCCTATTGGCGACTTTAAATATTTTTTGCCAATTTAGCGATAAACTGAAGTGACTATTGCAATAGCATAAGTAAAGACCTTGGCAACAAGTGTCCAAGTTACCTCGATGCCAAATTTTAAATTTTGCCAAGGAAGCCCCACACTAAAGCTGTGCCTTAAATATCTTCATCTATTTCCACTTTAACTGTAAATCTACTTTTTCTGCAATAAATATTAATTTAGGAAAAAAAAGCTTATTCTTTTGTGTCAATGATATCACAAAGAGTAAAACTTTCTTTATTAGAAGTGTTGTTGGAGTAAAAACACATACAAAAGCGTGAGGGATATAATAGCATTTAATTGGCTCTAATGAATTTTAGCATTTGCATAGAACTTGGCAAGGCTAGGGACTAAACTTCGTGGAAAATAATAGTTTTAGACTTCCAGAATGAACTCTGAAATTTTAAACAGGAAGTTCTTTGTTAGCTCACTAGAAGTGCTTTCTGAAAGCAAACATTTTTAAATATATGTTGTTGCTGTTGTTTTTAGAATTAAGGAGATTATATCTGATTAAACTTTTCACAAAAAGTTCCACACCGGGGCCATCATGAAGGAGAAGAAAAAAAAAAATTGCTTACAGGGCCTGAACACTAATATGATGATGCCACTGTAAGCTACTGTACTTGTGGATGCATTTTGCTTGTATGATTTGTAGTGTTTACTGCTTTTTTTTTTTTTTTTTCTCTTACTCGCTACTCATTCTGAAAAAGATTATTAACTCAAAGCATATAATCTATATAATTCATGAGCCTTACACCAGAATATCTTTGTTATAAAAATTTGAGAAATAATTTTTCTTCAAACTTATGTTTGAATTTAAAGACTACAATAATATGCATTCAGAAAATAATTTTCCAGTTTGCTGCAAGCGTTTTCTGTTATCACTGGTTGATTTTTTTTTTTTTTTTCTTTAATATTTTTTTTAATCATTTTTTCTTATCATGACTAGATTTTTAGCATTTTCCAACAGAGTTGAAAAGTGTTTATAACTTCGGTTCATCATTTTTTCCATGCTCTATTTCCTATAGAAAGTTTGAGCTGATGCAAGCTTTTGGTCTGTGAAAAATACAGTTTAAGGACTGTTTTAATTTCTTTAAAATGCACAAACCATTAAAAAATTAACACACATTATCCAAATACACATAAACATGTCTCCTTTAAAATTAAGTATAATTAGCATTGATGTTTTTTTTACAGGACCTCATAAAATATTAAATACATTGTGATATAAATTGCTCATTGAAAGATGTTTAGAGATTCAAATTAAATTTGTATAACTTTTACAGTTTAAAAAAATTCCAATGACTTAAACTTTTTCTTTTTCATCATTTATAAACTCCTTAAAAATTATCATAGGGCATTTTTAAATGATTGTCTTTAGAAGACCTTTCAAAGAAGCGTCAAACTCCTAACATTTGAAATTTCAAAATTATTTTCCTTAGATACACCTTATACCTCCACACCACAATTTTATAAAATCAAGCAATATTACCCTTAGGTTCATTGAATACCTTTTCTATAGTCTTCAGAAATTCCCAAAATATAGATTAGAGCGTGGGGACTATTTGCAGTATATTTAATCAGACATTAAAAAAAAAATCATAAGACAAAACTTATTTCACAATATTTTTGTTTTGAGAAAAATCTTCCCAACAACTTAACAAAGAACTCCTCCCCATTTGAAATTTAAAAGTTGGCCCCCTGACTGCCCCATATTTCCCACCAACTCCAATTTTTAAACCAAATGAAGTCTCCTTCAAACTGACAAAGCACTTTTTTTAGCCTTTAGAATTTCCAAGGTTTTCTCAAGATTCAGTGGGAAAGGTGGACAACTTTAAATGAAAACTTTAATTCATCATAACTTCTTAAAAAAAAACATATTAGGACAAAACTTTTTTTGCCAAAATGTTTGTCTTGAAAAACCTTTTGATCGAGCTATTAAAGTCTCTCCCCCCTCCCTTTCCCATTTGAAATTTTAAAATTTGCCCCCTGACCTAATTTTTTTTTAGTTAAACGAAATCCACCTGATATTGACTGGACATATATTTTATAGTTTTCAAAAATTTTGAGGCATTCCCAAAATAAAGGGGATAGGATGGGATTTTTGACAGACCCTGTATATATATTTATTTATTGTAAAGAGAGACTTTGAGAAGCAGTAATTCACAACTAAAATAAATGAATGAATAAAAGTTCTTTTAAAACTAGAAACTTTCTCTTGCTTAAAGTCAAAAGTAAAACCTAGTACCTAAAAATATAAACAAAAATACTGAAAATTCTTAAATTTAACTATGCAATTTATGTGGGTAAAAACTTTAATAACAAATTAAGTAAAAAATAAAATTACATAAGTCAACAAAATAAGATAAAATTATGTAAAATCACAGCAAAAGAAAGTAGTGTAGTTTGAAAAATCTTGAACGCAGATTTTCAGGTAGAAAAGTCACTTTTTGCTTCTAACATTGTACCATATTTTTGAAGCATTTTTTGTTGCACATAAGAAAGGATAGTTAAATATGCCTGTTGCCATAGTGTATTAGCAGTACTCACAACCCTATTTGAAAGAAATAACATAAGAGAAATTAAAGGATGAAATAATTAAATAGCAAAATATCAATAACTTAATCAATTTTGTATATGATTTTTGCAATGTTAAGAAAATTTAAATTTAACTGTATGTTTCAGGAGATGCAATAGCACTTGTTGCCATTAAGAGCCAAATACAGAGTTTTCCTCAGATAATTTCAGGAGAGTGCTGCGTCCTGCCTGCCCTTTAGTTGAAAAAAAAAAGCACCCTTTTTGCCATTCATCTAAAAACATGGCCCTTTGTAGAAAATAACCTTTAAATTAAAGATAAATAAAACTATTGTGTTTGACGATCAATACTCCCTTCCATACATTAGTGACAACCAAAAGTAAAGAAAATTTAAATTTACATTTTTTTCTTTTTACCGAATGCATACTTATAACTGAATTTTGAAATGTCTTCATTTTAAATGTCAAACGTGCCCTCAAGAATCTAAAGAGTGCCTTTTTTTAAACCTGGGGAAAACTGTGGCTGAACACCATGTTAGTATACGGGGAAATGTGTAATTAGAATTACTTATTACCTTTGTTATATATATTTCTATATGTACTAAATTCAGCAAATTTACAACAGTTAAATAAGTCCTTGTTTTCCAAAAATTGATTTTTTAAATTTTTAATATTTCATTTCAGAGTTATAAAGTGTGAAAAATGAGCTAAATGCATCTTTTTGCACTTTATAGCTTCAGAATTAAAAAAAAAAAAAAAAAAAAAAAAAAAAAACGTTTTTTAAAACACAAGGTCTTATTTAATAGTCAAATTTCTTGAATGCGAAAATGGAGTTTGAAAATGTGTACTAGGTGACTGAGTAGTTCTAATTTCAAAATTCCCCATACAATAACATGCTGTTTGGTTGGTGACGAAGGGGATGAGTCCTTTATATAAAACATATTTCAGATTCAAATAACTATTACACCTCTTCAATAAATAATATACAATTTCAAACAAAACAGATTTCATTTCAGTTGTAAAAAATTCAACGTAATGTCAATACTTTTAGGAAACAAATAAGGATAATATTTTACATAAAAATCATTTCTGACCAGCATAAAAATCCCAGCTATTTCTACTCCTCCCCACCTTATCAGTAAAATAAAAAAAAATTAAGATTAAATACAGTTCAATTTAAATGAAAAACAATACAGTTCAACCACACATTGTACGCAAATGTAACAAAAACATGCTCCACAAAGCTTAGTTAAATACATTTTAAAGAAAAGCTGATGTTGGCTTATTAAGGCTTACATAATTTGACTTTTTGAATCTTACTAAAATAATTCCAAAATTAATTATCCTTATTATTTTATTTATTTATTTTAAGAAATTGTACAGAAACTAATGATAAAAATAATAAAACTTCACTTTCATAATGTCTACACGTTAAATTAGTTTGAAGAAGAAAAAAAAAAAGAAAAAAATTTATATTTACTTTAGTTTGTAGATGATAAAATAAAAATATTATAAGAATATATTAGAAGACTTGATTAAATAAGAATAATGTTGAAATTAAATCAAAATATAAATATTACAAAAGAGACCAAGAGAAAACCTCCTTTATTTTATTTTTTAACCCTACTAAATTGTTTTCTATGGATTGACCCATTTTAGCTATTTGCTGAAGAGTTTAGATAACAGATATTAAATACTATGAGCAAAATTACAAATTCTTAATAATAATACTTTACTTATTTATTTTAAAGAGTTGTTGATATTTTATATATACTTATTTTTCGACTTCACATTGTACACATTGTAACTGTAAAATATAATATACATTAAAAAAAAAAAAAAAAAAAACACTTGAAATATGTACACAAACATCAAACCGTCTCAATTATATATATTAAAAACAAAAACTATTTTATTTATGAGACAAAACTTAAGATACATTTAAAAAACAAAATATACAAATAAAAATAAATAAAATCTAGACATTTTGAAACACGTCCGGGTTTCCTCATCAGTATCAATTACAGCATAATATGCAAGCATTACATGAATACACAAGGAATTTTAAAGAAGTACCGAATATTGAGGAGGCTGTGCGCATGCTTCATTGATAGTGTGGAGATGCCTGGCAGTGTGCCATCTCTCAAGGAAAATATGTGATTTATAATTATCAAAACCAGAATTTAGAACTTTTATATTATCGAAGTCAGGAATATGATCGGTTTCTATTGAATGGATTGCAATTTTTAAAAGATCGTCTGTGCTCTTGTAGTCTAATTTTTGCTGTATGGCCAGTTTCACCTATAAAAACATACACTGCTCGACATTGAAAATGCAACACCAAGAAGGAATGATAATAACGGAATGAAATTTGTTGGACACATACATTATAGCAGGAAGAACAATTGATTAAAATTTCAGGAAAATTGCAGCAATATGTACTGAGAAAACAGTACATAAAGCAGCGACCTCTGTGAGCAATAACAGCACATATCTGGTTAGAATCAAACAGCGATTGGATGACATGTACGGGTAGAGCACTTCATGAAGTTTTAACGTGATGCCGCAATTCATCGATCGAAGTTACTGGTGAGTGGTGGGTGGCCAGTCGCTTTTCAATGATTAAGCAGTCATTTTCATTGGTGCGAGATCAGAAGAATGCACTGGCCAGACCAACAGTCGAACACATTCGGCATCAATGAAGGTCCAGACAATATGGACAACTTGCGGTCGTGCATTGCCCTGCTTAAATGTTGAGCTTCGGAGGTCTTGAACATAGGGCAGAGCTATGGGCCTTAACTCGTCAGAAATGTAATGGCTGGTATTCAGAGTGGCGGGAATGAGAACAAGAGGTGACCGGGACGTGCATCCAATGGTACAACATACCATCAATCCAGGTGGTGACTCAGTATGCGGCTACCAAAATTCTGATTACCCTCAAAACTGCATCACTCATATGGGCACCATTAATGTGCGTTTAACGATGAACCTGGACACAAAAATGGCGTGAAGTCACTTTTCAGACAAATGACAATCCTGTTTACAGCATCAAGATTGCTTTATCCGTATTTAACAGCATTATGAATAATGCACATTGCCAGCTGGGATTCGACATCATCATACTGTCCATCATTTGCAATGATTCCCATTGGATACACGTCTCGATTACTTCATGTTCGTATTCCAGGCACTCTGAACAGCGGCATTAAATTTCTGATGAGTTAAGGCCCGCCCCTCTGCCCTGTATTCGAGGCCTCCGTAGTGCAAAATTTAAGCAAGATAATGCATGACCGCAAGTTATTTGTATTGTCCGGACCTTCTTTTATACAGAATGTGTTCAACTGTTGCTCTGGCCAGCGCGTTCTCCTGATCTCGCACCAATGAAAATGACTGTTTAATCATTGAAAAGCGACTTGTCCCCCACCACTCACCAGTAACTTCGATCGATGAATTGCGGCATCATGTTGAAGCTTCATGAAGTGCTCTACCCGTACATGTCATCCAATCGCTGTTCGATTCAATGCCTAGGCAGATATGTGCTGTTATTGCTCACAAAGGTCGCTGCTTTATGTACTGTTTTCTCAGTACATATTACTCCAAATTTCCTGAAATTTTAATCAATTGTTCTTCCTACTATAATGTATGTGACCAACAAATTTCATTCCGTTATTATCATTCCTTCTTGGTGTTGCATTTTCATTGTCGAGCAGTGTATTTACAATTTTTACAAGGAATTGAATATATTACGCCAGTTAGATCCAGAGAAGGGGTTATGGGTTTAAAGTTAAAAAGAATATTTTTCAATTGTTTAATCGGCCAGAAAGCAGTATAAATATTATGTTGTTTAAGTAATTTAGAAATAAATTCTGTAGGAAAACCAAAATATGACATAGTAATGTAATTGTTCTTATTAATTAGTGAATTTTTCATTTGCATTGGAGGAGAGGGGGAATTTGCAGGAAGAAACGAAGGAGAGGGGAAGTGGATAATTTTTTCACGTGAAATTTGTTTTAACCAATTAAGAGGGTAATCGTTATTTATTAAATCCTGAAAAATTCTTTTAATTTCCAACTTAAAAAGTGTCTCATTACTGCATAACTGAAGAGCTCTATTCACCAAAGTTCGGAAAACTGCAATTTTATGAGAATTAGGATTAGCAGAATGAAAATTTAGATAATGACTTGTAAAAGTGGCCTTACGATAAACAGAAGTTTGAAAAATGCTAGGTGAATCCAAAATGCGTTCAACAAGAACATCAAGAAAAGGCAAACTGTTATTTTGTTCTATTTCCAAAGTAAATTGAATTTCTGGGCATAACGAATTAGAAAAAGTAACAACTTCATTTATATGTTTTTCTTCAATTAATAAGAAAATGTCATCTACGTATCTCCGCCAAAAAGGAATTTTTTTACTTAATCTATCATTTATTCTATTTTCCAAAAACTGCATAACAATTTCTGCTATGCAAACATGCAGGTGAGCCCATAGGCGTGCCACGAATTTGTTTAGTATAAATCATTAAACTTGAAGCAATTAC
Organism: Salticus scenicus; assembly: GCA_963930645.1. Taxonomy (NCBI): domain Eukaryota; kingdom Metazoa; phylum Arthropoda; class Arachnida; order Araneae; family Salticidae; genus Salticus; species Salticus scenicus. Next base: position 149,466,287 of record OZ005650.1, read on the forward strand.
AAGATAAGCAGAAAATAACTAATTTAAGAATTGATTCAATATTAAGAGTAGAATGAGTACTATCCATAGGATAAATTTTTCTTATAATATCGCAAGCAAATTCAATAGGGATGGAAGTAAAAAGAGAAACATCTAAAGAAATCATTATACAGTTTGGGGGGGGGGGGGGGGCATTAAAATTTTTTAATTCAGAAAAAAAACTGAAAAGAAGAATTTAAACTAAAGGGTGAATTTAAGGTAAGAGGTTTAAGCAATGACGGAATAAATCGTGCAAGGTTAGAAAGAGGAGAACAGGAGTAATCAATAATAGGTCTAAATGGAATACCAGGTTTATGTAATTTTGGCAACCCATAAAAATTTTGAGCCATACCAATATAACATCTTAAAGATTTAGCTGTAACATTATCTATTTGATTATTTTTCTCTAATTCACAGATCATTTTATTGAGATTATTTTGTATTGATGGAGTGATATCTTTATTTAAAACAGCATATGTAGAAATGTCATTAAAGAGTTCTAAAGATTTGTCAATGTAATCTGATTTATCCATAATAACCAGGAGATGGCCTTTATCAGCTTTTGTAAAGATTATTGTATCATCTTTAGAAAGAGGTTTTAAAACAGCAAAATCATCAGTATAATGCTGGGATTTTAAATGCACTTTACATTTCAACAGAGTCTTAGTGATTTCAGTACGAAGTGGATGCGTAATAGCAGGATCCAGTTTAGCTAATGATGGCTCAACACATGTAAGAACCTTAGGTATGTCAATTCTTTTACTTCCAATAGCATAATTCATTCCACGATTCAGAATAGTCAGTTCAGTATCAGATAAAACTCTAGATGACAAATTCTTAACCCAGTTAATATTAGGTTTTCTTTCTACTGTCTTTAAACGTAGTTCTTTGTAAAATAACTTATCAAACTTTTTTTTCTAATTTCGATTTAAGAGTAGTTCTACATGACATACTCCGAACAGACAGAAAATCAAGGATTAAACAAGCATCGGCATTCGAAACAAAGTTAATTAGATGTTGAAGATTAAAATGTAATGTATTACACGCAGATTTAAGTTTAGCAGAACAATGATATTGCAGCAGAAATGAACTTCATACTTAGATAGAAAGCAATCTTGTGTCCCTTAGTTGAATTCACTAATGATTTCACTTTAAAGGAGGGTGGAATAATATGCCATCTGCAGTTTCTAAGAAAATACTTTTGACATAATAAACGAACAATTTTGCAGGAATTCCTCGAGCACACACGAAATATTCAATATTCGGTACTTCTTTAAAATTCCTTTTGTATTCATGTAATGCTTGCATATTATGTTGTAATTGATACTGATGAGGAAACCCGGACGGGTTTCGAAACGTCTAGATTTTAATTATTTTTATTTGTATATTTTGTTTTTTAAATATATCTTAAGTTTTGTCTCGTAAATAAAATAGTTTTAGTTTTTAACCTTGAAATATGATTTAAATGTTTTAATAAATCTATATTAAATTTGCTTCAAAAACAGTAACTCAAAATGCTCAGCACTTTTTAAAAACTTATTTTGAATTTTTAAACTAATACTTCTAATAACAAATAATGTTCAATTACCTATGAAAATATTTTAGGATTAAGTCAGCTTTTTTGAGATCTTCGTCTATAACTTGCAGAAGAAAGTCTCTGAATTGGTCAATATCTTCTTCCAGCACAACTATTAGGGAAATTTTTAACAATAAATATCTTCTTATTACATCAAAAAATATTATTACATTATAATAATAATTACAATCACAGCAACAAAAATGAGACATTTATTTATTTATTTATTTATTTTATTTTATTTTTTTTTACGTGGCAAATAAGTGACTTGAAAGGTACATACATTGGATTCTTCTCTGCTTTTTTTTTTTTTTTTTTAAATCAACTTTCAAAGCAGATTATGTAAATAAGATGTATATTTATGTTTTCAGATATAAAAATTCCCTACTAAAATGGTTTAATTCTCAGTGCTTTCCATTTTCTTAGCATAAAGCACAATTTTAAATTAAAAGCTTTCAAAATTAATTAGTCATAATTGTCATTAAATGTACCAATGGGTAGTCAAAATATACATTTAAAAAAAAAATCTATGAATCAAACACTTCATTTATAGTCTGAGGCACTGAGGTTTGTAAAAGGAGAAAAAAAGGAAGATAATTACAATTCTGGTTTCTTATGTATTAAGAAAAAAATAATGCAGTTCACATGGATTATAAACACTTTCCAACTGTACATATCTATTGTTTGTTATAAAATTTATACAGTAGGTGCCTCTTAATGTGATCGCGGATAATGTTATCATTCGTTTAATGTTATCAGAATCGTGAAGTCCCGAATGCTTGTATATTAACACATGTTAAAAAATTCGGTTTCTGTAATCAGCACCTTCGTTTACTGTTATCATTTTCAAGTACCATTTTCGATTTTTTTTTTTCATTTAGTCAGCAAAAATTGCAAACTATAAAATCAAAGGGAGAATCCCCAGAAGAATAGAAGACGTCTCTGATTTTTTTCTCTCTGCCCATTTTCACTTCTAATCCAAGTACACACTTGCCAACCATCTCGTTAATAATCGTACAATTGTTAACATCCCTTGAAAAAACGCCCCTTTTTTCACACCACTTTATTTTTAGAGTAATTCTCTCCAAATGTTGTTACGATTAAACAAGAATAAAATTACTCTAAAAAATGACTGGTGTAAAAAAAAAGGTGGGTACTAAAAATTGTGCGGTTGCCAAGTGTGCAAGTATTTTAGCTATGGAACGAAAACACAATGATTTAACTCTTAAGGACAAAATTGACATTTTGATAATTTACCCAATATGAGTCAGATAAACTCTGCTGCTGCACTAAAATCTCTCAACCATTACTCTGTAAAATGATAAAGTGACGATGAACGCAAATTTAAACTGTAAGCGAAAACATACTGGAAAAGATGAAGTCGAATCTACTTTCAAATTGTGACCAATGTTAGGCAAAATGGTGCACACATAGACGGTCCTTTAATAAGGCAGAAAGCTGAAGGTCTTGCTTCTAAAATGGGCAAAGGAAATTTTGTCGCAACAAACAGATTTAATTGCTGGTGAAAAAGAGAGAATATTGTGTTTAAATGGATCATTGACTTTTAAATTTGTAGCTCCAAAAACAAATGTTACTTAGTACGTAGTAAAATTAAAATTTTGTATTCCTGATACTTTTCGTTTATTGTTATCAATCGGTTATTGTTATCAAATAGTATCTGTCCCAAAGTGATCACAATAAGCGGCACCTACTGTATTAGCTTTGTGATAATACCTTAAAACACATTTTGTTTTTCCTCATGGTAGCAGAAAACTTTCAAAAATTATTTTTATAGCTTTATATTTAAAGACTAGTATGCTCATGCTGTAACCATCACAAAACTGTTTTCTATAGAACAGCACCACCTACTGGATTGGATAATACACACAAAATTTTAATAAACATAGATTTTCATAATAAAGGTTTTAAATATGCAGTTTAGAACAATTTTAAACAATAGATTCAATCATCCAAAAAAAAATCACAAAAAGTGAGTAGTGTAAAAGCAGCTCCACCTATTGGCTGATATACACCTAAGTAAAATCAGAATTTTTTTTTTTCATAATGGACATTGTATATATCAAGTTTGGTGCACTTTTATGGTATAGAAATTGAGATGTAGTATTCATATACATAGAGAAAATTGCAACATACGTGACTGCTGATATGATCCAAATTGAATCAACTTTCTTGACATTTTATGAACTACCTACCAACCAATCTCTCTGGTTTTGTCTTGAGAGTGCAATGTAAATAAAATATGTGTATTTATCATTCAAATTTATATTTTGTTATATAATTTTATTATAAGTAAATAATGTGAAGTTAAATTAGTACCTTCTGATGAGTGAATAATATAACACTTTCATCTAACATGTGCACACTAAGGTATGTTGGTGATATTTTTGCTATCATTCCTAATTACATTAACCACTATCAAATCTTAATAGACCTTAATAACATAGACAATAACATCAAATTTACTCTTGAAACTGAAATCAATAATAGTATAAATTTCCTGGGTGTTAAAATCATTAAAAACCAAAACAATACTTTTGATACCAGTATCTTCTGAAAACCCACTGACAATAATGAAATCATCAATCAAAAATGCACAACTCCTCTCTCTTACAAACTAGCCGCCTTTAAATCATATATAAATCATGCCATTCTTATTTGTTCTAATAAAAATCTCCTTAACAATGAAATCAAATTCATAAACAATATCAGAAAAACTCCTTTTAATACATTTTGCTCCATAAACTTTACAAAATTTGTTTAAAAATTTTATACTCCATTAGCAACGCTAAAAGAATAAATTTATCTTTACCCCATTCATTCTCATTTGTAAAGAAGCTGCTAATAAGATTATATAAGAAGGTACCAAATCCAGAATTAATATCGCTATAAAACCTAACAAAAATATTTTTGAAAGAATAAGAAACAAAAGAAAACCCATTAATTTTAGAAATACTCCCAAAATTCATAAAATAAACTTAAAATTGTCAATTTATTTTGTTTTAATAAAAAAAAAAATTATATTTTTAAAATAGAATCATTACATTTATATCATTAAAGTTTTTAAATTTTATAAATTTATATTTATGAGAGATATTATACTATTTTGTAGCATAACAAGGAGTAATTATGAAAAAACACTTTTAACTGCAATCCCTCTGACCTCTAACAAATAAAAATTAAAGTAAAAAAAAGTGAAACAGATTTATGATGATTTTTAAATGCACCGTGGACTTCTAAGGCCCGCCATACACTGACGAGACATGAGACAAAGTCTGAAACAACTTCATCTCCTGAAAACTGTTTAGAACATGCGTGTGTTGCATGTCGCATCAAACTTTGTTTTATGTCTCTTCAGTGTGTAGTGGGACTTAAAGGTATCAGCATTTGAAACTTGTTAATTTCTTCATAATTACACCCCCAACTCATCTTAATATTGCTAATAAACAAAATTTCATTCAACATTTAAATAAGGTGAAAAGAAAATAATTATAAGATAAAAAAAAAAACTTTTTATATACCATGTTTTTAAATTTTCTGATGAATCATTAATAAAATACACAAGGATAAAAAATAATATATAAGCACACGGACTCAGTTCAGTGAAATAATAATAATAGTGAAAAAAAAAAAAGTTGGTTTTAAAAATAAAATATTACTCCTTTTAGAACAACGTATATTAGTATCGTGAACTACATTAGCACTTATCAATGTGTATAAAATTTTTAAAGTGATAATGACGTCAATTTTTGTGAGATGCATAATTTAACTTTTTATAATTTTTTAACGTTCACGTTGAGTTAAATTTATTTACCTTTATGCCGAAATAAAATAAACTCATAATTTTTTTTGGCAATTATTAAATTATAGCTAATATTTTAACGGCTATTTTATTGCTATTAAGAGCTTATTATTTTCATATTTTAATTAATTAAAAGAAAACTATTCGAAAATCTGACTTTGAAGTATTGTGTTGTCACCGGGTTCTGAGCTACTGTGAAGTTTCAAATGTCTAGCTAGTAGGGAAGTTAGTTAAAAACAGATTGCAAGATTTGTACCGGACAAACAAACAAGTATCGAAGTTAATAAAAACGTGGTAAAATGGCTTACCTTGAGAGCTTAAGACCCATTCTTTCACTAAACTTCTCACTTCATTTATGTTTTCAGCTCCTCCAATTGAGGCTTTTTTCTTTAAAACACTTTCTTCTTCTTTGTCTTCAGTGGAATGATTTTTTACTTTCATACACTGTAAGAGCGAGAAAAAAAAAAGTTAAAATAGATTTAACATGCCATACTATAAAACTGAGATTTCAAAATTAGTTTTTAATGAGCAACTTTTAAAACTGTAGTTCAAATTATATGATGCATTATATGTGAAATACGTAAAAATATAGAAAAAATATTTATAAACTTTTAAATTTGCAATGAAAGATTTATATGCAACAAAATCTACTTTTCTTTATAAATGCCATAATTAATCAGACATTGACTGTTCTATTCATTTTGAAATTTTAAACTAAATTATGCTTTAACACTTTATAGGGCCATTTTTTTCTAGTAACGTTATGTTAAAATATTTTTGCGATTGAGATCAATTTATAAAAAGAAATTCATTTAGCTTATTACCTAAAATTAATTAGATTTTTAAGATTTTTAAGATTTTTTTTTTTTGGTGGTAAGTATGTTTTCCAACGCCCACTGGGAGATATTCAAAGGTAAAATATCATATATTTTGTATTTATTTTTATTTCGCATTGCATTATATATTTTTTGTAAATTTGGAATGTGATCACCAACTTTAGTCAATCGTATGTCATCTGGAACAGTTTTCTTGCTGCTCAGGAAACTTACAGGCCGTCCTTTGCATTTACGACATGAAAATCCAGAAATCAGTTGTCGTGCTAGCCGATGTAGAAAATTTTATTGGTCTCTAGGTCCTGAATCTCTTCTATTTACTTTCCAGAGAATGAAGGCATTCACAATTGCCAGATCAATTAGGAAGTATAGGATTCAACATTTAAAAATTAATAAAGTTGGTAGAAAGTATACTTCCCACGGTCTTATAAAGGGTTAATTACTCTTTTTCTTACCTTAGCTACAGGGGTCAATCCAGGTTTTATTTTTTGCGATCCATTTAGTTATCTTATGTAAAACCTTCTATTTTAGCAATTTGTGTTTATTGCTTGTAACTCATAAATATTTGTACCAAATTTAATGTGAAATGATTAAATAGCGTATCAGAATTATTTTGTGTGTAAATTATTTTTGTGTCTGTAAATTAATTACCATTCATTGACTATCATTTTCCATAGAAACTATGTTTTGAACATTTTAATAACATATGTTTATTTCATCGTATTTAATGGAGCATAACCATGTTAAAATGCAAAACGCCTTTTTAACAATTATTTTAATACATTTAAAATAATAATCTTTTCTACATGTTAAGAACTAGACATCCTTATCTCCCTAAGTGTTAAATTTTGGACAATTCTTATATTTTATCTTAATTAGGGCTTAAAAAGAGACATTTTTCTAAATTTCACTCTACTACAGGAAACAACAGTGATTCTCCTCCTCCCTCCCCCCTCGCAAAGAATAGATAGAAATGCTAGACACCTCTTTCACATTCTTAAGGGTTAAATTTCATAAGATTCTAATCCTTTACTTTAATTATGGCTTAAGAAGGAACATTTTGCTGAATTTGAAACTTTTATTGGAAGCCACTGCAATTTTCAACGTGCTAAGAACAAGTTAGACGCCCTTTTTCCCTCTCTTAAAGATTAATTAAAAAAAATTCTTAACTTTTACCTTAATTAGGGTCTAAGAGAAGATATTTTGCTAAACTTCAAACTTCTAATGGAAACTACTGCAGAGATACGGTGAAAAGGTTAAAAACTTCGACTTCCCTTTTCGGATTAAATTTCTTTAAATTCATTAATAATGAGTCCCTACGTTGTGAAAAGAACCCTATTCAAATGAGCTTTGGTGATTAGCTTTGGACTCAAAATGGATTGATGAATGAGTGAATCAGTAATATTTTGCCATTATATATAGAAATATGAGAAGGCTTTTCCACGATACACGTATACATTTCATTTATCTGAATAACAAATAATACAAGCTCTTTTCTTAGAACAATTTTTCTTTTTTAACAGTGTTGCCATTTGAGAGTTATGTTTTACAAATGAATTATTTTTTTAAATAATTCATTTGTAGCAAACGATAACTGTTCAAAATTTTTAGGCTTATATATAAATATAGGAATCATTATAAAAAGGATTCATTTACAAGATGTGACCAGCGAAGCTAGCTAGTAATATATAAGTAAAGCACTTACATCAAGCAGGGTATTTTGCTTGCTAGGAATCTTGTTTTTATTTACATGAGTATGAACACCTTTCTTGGTATGATGCTTATTTGCTTTAGATGAAACAGAATGATTTGAATGAGTGGATGTACTGGAATGTTGAGCAGAAGAGGCAGATTTGGTAGATGGCTTTGTACTGTACATTTCTACAATTTCCTTCTGCAAATCTTCTGGCAAGGCATTTAAAAAACTTTGATCCAACTGTAACAGATTAAAGACAAAGAAATTTATATATAAAAATTATAATTTTGTTTCTGCTATTCATGAATAAAATGGCGAAAGAAAAAAAAAAAAAAAAAAAAGGAAGAGAAATGCAAATTTGCCATTATTGTTGCAAAGCAAATGAACCAGTATTAATACTAAAACACAATTATTAAATGTAGCATAATTGATTTTGAATTAAAATATATATATATATATTTATTATAATTATAAAGCTTTTAATAAATGCTAATCTAAAAGTAAATAAATAAATAAAAATAAAGGACCACAATTGTTACAAAATAATAATAATAATTAAAAGTACCATTAAAAAAGAATATGTTTAATAATGTGTGTGGAATATATATATACAAGATTTACCTTTTGGAATATTGAAATCTCCCTCAAATGGAAACCACAAGCTAAAACCTTGCTCTATAAAAAATTCAGTGATTTTTCTAAGATTTATTTGTTTCCAATAACATTCTTTAAGAAGTATTTCAATAGCTATCAATTTTTCAGGATAGTGAAATGCATACATCAATTTAGAATTTAAAAAAAAGAAAGAAAAGAAAACAGAATAAAAGAAAGAAAATCATCTCTCTCCTAAACAATTCTACTCCCACCCCTCCTCATCTAAAAATGGTGTCACACTTGCCCAGAAAAAAAAAAAAAAAAAAAAAAGATCTTAACGATTATATTAATTAGGATGAAAACTCAAGTTGCATTATTTTCTGGTTTTGGTCAAATACCTAAATTAAAAAAAAATAATTTTTTTTTTTTGTGTGTGTGTGTGTGTGTGTGTTAAGAAAAGTTTGAAAAGTGTCAGGCTCTATCGATCAGGAGCCTTAGGCACGTGCCCCAAATGCCTCACTCCCCACTATAAATCCCTTCCTGCCGGCCATTCCATGTGCTGAATTGTTTAGTGTTGAAGATAATCTTCCACGATGTGAGCCCTGTGTAGTCAACAGAGGATGTTCACACATTTTTGTAACAATTTTGATTTTCTACTTGAACTTAAATTTAAAAATAAAAACATGACTGACATCAAACTGGAATAGGGTTTAACTATCTTCTGCAGCATTAAAAATATTTTTAGCTATAATATGTTTCTGAAAAACAAACAATGGATTGGATGCTATATTTTTGAGTTTTCCGAAGAGAAATACTCTTATTCAGTTATAAAATAACGACATGGAAATCATTAATTCAAAGATATGGGCATTTCCTATCAAATCTAAGGTCACATCTCATGTTTTTTTTTTTGTGAACACTCTCTGTAGTAGAATTATCATCCTGTAGTAAGAAATTATTACCTATTGTACCAGCATAAGCAGGCTCATAAGCATCCAGAATATCATCTCTAAAGATGTAAATATTCACTATTCAACATGGAAAGACATAGAGATGTGTGTGTCAACCCAAAATGATAATATCCCAAACCAATGCTTTAGGCTAAACTTGGACTCAAAAGTGAAGAGAACAGACCTTCATTGATCAGCTGTCCAGAGGACATGCTGATGTGCCACCTTAAATGTTTCCATCTATAAAACAAGATGAGCAGCACACAAACGGTTGGTCACTTTATTTAAAGACTACCGTTGTAATACCTTCTACACACAGTAGACTTTAGAGTAATCTTCCAGAGATTCTAGCAAGTTGAATTGCCCCTAAGATAAACTGCGATTGCAATTATATTCCTTTATGAAACTAACAGCAAATATTAGTCAATGGCTGAACTTTCTGGATGACAATTTACTTGTTTAAAATTGATGCCAAAATCTATGAACCACAAAACTGACATTTGATCATTTAGTTACTTCTACCTGATTTTGCCCTAACCCTAGTCTTATAATGGCTCTCTGTTGCAGTTTTTCAGGTATACGATGCCTCAAGGTCATTGTAATGAATTGGCTATCCCAGAGTTCTCATCTCTATAACATAGTGATGTGATATCTACCACTTAATTCTCTGGCATGCATTTTTATGCCTGGTTGCTAAAAGATGACACATTCCGATTGTAGCACTACTAATTTTCATATATTGCGGTTTTAATCAGCCCTTTCTATTTAAAAACTCAAACTTAATATGGATTGGTTTAATTTTGAACAAGTTAACACTATTTTTGTGATATTTCCTCAATTTTTTGTAACCAGTGTATATAATAAAATACAGTCAAAACACATTTTGAAACAATCAATCTTATTAGCTGTTTAACATTTAATGTCATTATATCATGTATAAAAATCAAACATTCAACAATGCAACAACTCTGAAAACAATGACAAAAGATTACTTTGAAAAATCTGGTGTGTTTTTCACTGATGCCAGATTACTGATACTTTATTGAAATCAAATATAACTTAAGAAAATAACATAAAAATTACTTTGAAATGCCTTTTTTTTTCCCAACTACAGTAGAATCTCGTACAATGCACTCCCACAAAATGCGATTTCTTATAATGTGATGATAAATCTGTGACTATTTACTCATACAACGCGATAAAGAGTCTCGTATAACGCGTACGATAAAGGAAGCATGTTACATCTTTTCTACTTTCAACCTGTTCACGGTTACTTACATTTTCACTGCAGATAAGGATTGTTCGGTTACTATGCCAACACCCGACACTTTTGTTATCATTGCAGAATGAAATCGTATGCTCGATGTATGTCTCCTATAACACAATTTTCTATTATGCAGAACTTGTTTCCCATGTTATACGAGAATCTACTGTATAAATATTTATCTAGAGATGTGGAGTATAAAGTTGAATTTTTTTTAATACCACTATACGAGAAAAATGCCACAGCCAGGAATTGATTCCAAACACTCTGCTTATCATGCAGATGGCCTACCAGAGAGTCACCTTGGCTGATTACCCACTTGGCATTTTTCACATAATTTTTATTGGCAAGGTCACAGAGTTAAAAAAAAAAAAAAAAAAAAAAAAAATCAGCTTTACATTCTACATGTCTAGATAAACATACAAATTTTCAAAAATTTGTAAATTATGTACTAAAAATAATTTTATATTTTGTATTTTGAAATTGAACTTAGTTACAGGCTTGAAAGTACTTAAATAAATACCGAATGAACATTTTAAGTGTGCTTTTCATTCATGATATATTTTATGCTATCAATATATTTTTATGTTACTAACCTGATCAATAGAAGCAGTTTGAGGCTGATAAGTTTGTTTTTGTACTGTATTTAGAGATGATTTATCTGACAAATAATCTTTTATGGAAGCACCTTTAGGAAGAGGTTTATGTATGGGTTCAAGTTCTTTTGGTACAAATATTTCCTAATGAAATAAAAATACAAATTTAATTTATCTATATCTAAAAATTTTATCTTACTTTTTAAAACAATAAATTAATAAAAATAAAGTAAACTATTTTACTTATTTACGCTAATATAATTATTTTTTAATGTATATTTTATTCTTAAAACAAAATACAGTCACACATCATTAATGTGAATCTTAAGGGGGGATAAAAAATTTATTCATGTTATCAATAGTTCATGCTATCAGTAACTAATCTTCATATAACTAAACTAATCTTCATTTAGACGGGGATTGTGGAAACAGTTCATGTTAAAAGTAATTCACATTAACAGTGTTCACGTTAATGAGGTTTGACTGAAAAAAGGATTTTTCACTAGCTCACATAGATGTCAGAATGGCTTATATATATATATATATATATATTTTTTTTTTTTTCCACCCACTATTGTTCTAAGCACCCTAATTTTTTTAATGGTAATTAACAAATTATCAACTCTGCATTCCTGTTAAAAAAATCTGGTGTGTAACAACCACACAGCTTTCATTACCCATTATTACACATATTATAAGCACTTTTTGGAGATAATGTGGTCAGAAGATGTAAAATTTACCTAACAATTTTCCTCTAAGAGAAAATTGGATACATGTGTATAAAGACATATAAAACAGAATTTACATATTGAGTTAAAATAATAATAATAATAATAATAAATTGGTAAAAGCATTTTTTAAAGCACCCATTTTCAAGATTTCCAACTGACCTACTTAATCAAGAATGAAGATGACTGTTAATTTTATTATAATACAAATGAAAGGATATCTGAAAAAAGTTTTATGTAGCAATTTTCAAGAAAATTGTTAGAGCTGTAAAATACTCTATAGAGCTCTAAATTACTGTAGCTCTGAAATACAGACTTTCACCTAAACTTGGCAAACTCAATTATTGACCAATTATTAACAATAATTACATATAAAAGGGAGTTATTATGGTGAGTTTGAAAAAAATCCGTACAGCCATTTTTAAAGGAACACACTTGCAAGACCTCAAACTGACCTACTTATATAGGATGCTTGTCAATATATATATATATATATATATATATATATATATATATATTTTTTTTTTTTTTTCCTGAAACCTATTAGCAACAATTAACACATAAGAAAGAACATCTTACAGGGTTACATGTATGTGGAGACACTTTGTGCTGGAATGTTAAAGAAAAAGTAAAAACAATGTTAAAAAGCACAAATGGGGAAAAACAAAAATCAAAACTATATGGCCATTTGGAACTTCTTAAATTCCTTCCTCAGTATTAATGAGAAAAGAATTTAAACAAGATAAAAAGAAAAAAAAAATTAAAAGTTAAAACATCAAAGCAAGACATGCAGGACCAGAAAGGCAAGTTATGAAAAGTGTGAAGGATATAAATTTAAAAACTTCAAGTGACACAGTTAAAGTGGAGACCAAAATTTTGGATAATAGATAAATTATCCAAATGGGGCATTTACAAAATAGCTTGTGAGTGTAGTCTTATGTATATCGACCAAACAAAACACACTTTTAAATTCCGTTTAGGAGAGCACAAAAACCATGTTAAAAATGGTGATATAGAATGTTCTGCATAGCCAAACATAGTTGACTCAATAACCAAAATTTCAATTTTTCCGAAGCCTCCATCATTCAAAAGAGTACTTCAATACACGATCTGGATTTTCGGTAAGTTTTCCATATTTACAAAAAATTTAACTCACTTGTAAATGACCCTTCCCGTACACTGAACTTTGCTAAAATTTGGTTACAATTTATTTAGAAATACAACCTCCATTTTCTCTTGTCCCCTTCTCCTTTTGAATTTTTTTTTTTTTTTTTTTTGTATTATGCTTCCTCTAGTTCTCCACTTCAACTGTGCCAATTTAAGTTTTTATATTTATATCCATGACACTTATCACATCTTACCTTTCTGATTCAGGTCTTGGACCATGCTTACCTAGCAAGCTTTGAGGATTTAACTTTTTATTTCTTTTCCTTTTACTTATGGTCCCAATTTCAGTTTCTAATGTCCCACTTCCATTTTTCCAAAAAGTTGAAAATGTCATTTGTGCACCAGACCTGTCTCAATTCTGAGGTTTCATCATTTTATCTTTATTAGTTTCGGAGATATGACAGTCAGAAGGTTCCCTATACACATACAGATACATAAATACGCACGCACACACACTGATCAATTGCCAAAAAATACTTTTTTGGAGTCAGGAGATCATAAAACATGATCAAGTGAAAACTCGATATAGAATTTTTTGATGAATACAATACTCCCATTACCTATGATAATCAAGTAATGGAAGTAATGCTTGAAAGGTATAAAAAAGATTTAAAAAAAAAAAAAAAATCTGATGTGTAGCAACTACACAACTTTCATTATCCACTACTATACATATTGTATACCGTTTCTGAAGATAGTGTGATCAGAAGACATAAAATTGACTTAACAAATCAGACACCTAACAATTTCCCTGTAAGAGCAAACTAAAAAACGTTACAAAACAGAGTTTACTTAGCTAATTTTTTTTTTTTTAAGTACCTCCTTTTGAAACACCAATTTTCATGCAGCAAATTTGAAAAAAATTGCAAGAACTGTTTGAGATACCGATTTTCAATACCACTTTTGATTTTCACCAAAACTTGGCAAATTCATCAGTTCACAGGAAAATAACAAATACATACGAAAGGATATCTAAAACAGAATTAAAAGGATAAGTCTGAAGAAACTCCGATCAGATATTTTTAAAGGAATGCAATAGCTAGCGAGACATAAAATTGACGCATTAAAAGACACCTATCAATTCTTCCTGAATCTAACCAACTAAATATATACAAAAAGATATCTAAAAGGGAATTTATACACAGTGCGTCAAATAAGTTTTAAGACTGGGTCTGCAAAAAGAAATGGAGTCCTCTGCTGATACAGATTTTTTTAGAGAATCAACACTTAAACTTATGCTGCAATGAAACGGCAGTCCTAAATGAAGCTTGTTCAGAATAAAAAACATGGATGAAATTATTTTAACAGATTTTGTAACAGAGTGCCTTACTGTACTCTTTAGAATTAAATTAATTTTTTCTCAATATACCACCTCAATGATGGAACCAAAATCAAGAATAAGTCCAAGTAAAAAAATCCCTTTTCGGCAAACTTAAAGGCAAAGGTAGATTCCTTTACGTTAATGTTACAATTGTAAAGAAATTTTACATATGCATTAATACCTAGCCAATGGCTTTGTTCCCACACATTGCATTATTTACGTCGCTATTCTGTTTTCAAGAAATTTAATTTTCAACTACAAAAGGGTTTTATTCATTCTACTTAAAATTTTAGACTAAATTTATTGGTTTGTAAATGTTTCAATTTTTTAAAATTCAAGCTCATAATCATTCAACAAATAAAAGCCTTAAAGATATACAATCCCAGCAATGGTGAATCCCGGGAAGGGGGGGGGGGGGGGGGGGGGCTATTGTTCTACACCCCCCCCCCTCCCCACCCAAGCTTAATCAAAATTATATCTTTTATTTAAAATCCATATAACTGTTGTTCAATATCTTTCTTTTAAAAGAAAAAGTAATAGAAACGTGAAAATGCACTTGTGATCTTACTGGTTCTGGTAAGCCTGGCGTTGTTATGGTCAAGTCAAATACAGATAAGTGGTAGCGGTTTTTGGATAGTTATTTCATTGTAATTTTTATTGAATTATTGAAAGTTTTGTATTGTGTTTTGGTGATTCTTATTGTCAGATGAGTAAAAATTGTAAAGTGAAACTGTTTTGATTCACATAAGCTGGAACATTAACATTAGTTAACATTTGACCATTTGGCACCGCTGAATTTCAATGTTAATTGTTATGAATTTAGTAAATTGTATGATTTGGCGAGATTTTGGTGACAAAACTTGCGACTTAGCAATGGAATTTGTGATTTGGCGGCAAAAGCTGATAGTTGACAACGAAATTTTTAACTTGGCGACAAAATTTGGCGAGCTTGGAGATGGAGAAAGGCAGCTTTGGCGTCATTATATTTTCTTTCCACGCGAAAACCTCATATCTCTTCACAGACCAATATCTTGTTTCGACAAGATAAAAAGTCAAAGGAAGCTGTAACGTATTACTCTCAGTCGTAAATTTTAAATTCTTGCCTAAACTGACATTCTAAACTATTCACCACAAACGATATTTGTATTAAGATTGACGTATTATTTAAATTTTATATTTTTAAATGATTAATTAAAGCGTTTAACAAGGTTTTTAATTAACACACTTTTATTAACTTGATATGATGCAACTATTAATGTATGTAACGGAATTTTGCAATTTAATTTTCGGCAACTTCTTGTAGTCTAAAGGACCTGAAATTTCGCACACGACTTCATAATCAATGACAATACTAGATACAAGTGTTTCCAGGCACTTTCCCCATCAGGGACAGGTTCCAAGGGCAAACAAAAAATCTATACTTATACAAAACCACGGAGTAAAAAGACAGGAGAAGAAGGTAACGCTGAAATTTTATGATGTTGTTTTCTAATGTTTACAGATGGCGCCAGAGTGCAATCCTTCCTTCTCTCCAGCTTCCGCAATGTTATTCAATGGGGAAATGTCTCGTTTTAATTTTTTTTTTTTTTAAATACTATCAAGCTGAAAAAATTTTGATTGAAAGCAAATTTCATTAAATAGAGTATTCTAACTAACATGTTTTTTTTAAGAGCCATTTTATACTAATTTTACTTTGAAAGAAAGCTTTTAAAAAATGACGATTCTTATGAACCGAAGCTAGCTAAAACAGACAATTGGGAGGAAGGAGAATGGATGAAATTTTGTAAAGAAAAAAAAATAAACTTACTTTAGGTGCAGAAAACACGAACTCAGACTTTATTTTTCTCCTAGGGCTTTTTTTTTGTTTTTCTTATCACTATCATAGCCTGTTTTATAACTAGGAACGAAGCATTTATTTGAAACATCTGAATTATGCAGTTTTAAGAACTTACAAATAAATTAAATTGCTTAAAATAAAAAATTTTAATGTACTCCAGCAAAATTCTATTGAAAACAACAGTATATCCGCGCTGAGGTAGGGAGGAATGACAAGTGGCGCCCTCAATATTTACCAAAAATTTAGATCACAGTTTCGTAGCTTTCTCCCATTGGACCTTCAACTCCTATTAATATTACTCCGTGTACAAAACTATCGTATGTGACACAGGATTTGGATGTATTTGTATAATGTCGAGTGGCAACAATTATTTTTTCTTTAATAAAGATTTAAAAGTATGTAATAGAGCATTTCCTCGTGACGTCTGGTGGTTGGCAAAAAAGCGCGCTCGACTTTCCCGCGCAATTTACTACATTGGTGATCCGCCATCGCTATGCTTTTCCCAAGCCTTTTTGCCAACCACTCATAAAAGTTGAGATGTTTGTTTACAAACAAGGAACTGCCCTATAGATTTCTAAAACATTTATTCGTTCATTTTTCAATAAAAGAGTGTTTTTTTTTTTTTTTTTTTTTTTTTTTAAATGGTATAATTTTATTTATCAAAATAAGGGACTTTCGAGTAATGAAATACTTTAATTTAAATTTAAATTTTCATGAAAATAAACTTCAACGGAAAATTCATTAAAATCGTCCCTAGTTCATTTGTTAAAAGGATACCTAAATGTCCCCAAATTTATTACCTTTTCTACCATGCCAGTTTAATTCGTTTAGCATCGATTTACAAGATTTTTTTTTTTTTTTTTTACGATGACATTTATCTTTTACATTATAGCATCAATGTCATAAAGCTAAGTCTAAATCTGCTTAGCCCTAAGATATGTTGAGTTTATTTACTTATTTTTTTATTAACTTTTATTTTATTTGTTTAAAATCATGGATAAAATTTAATTTCATTTTTCTCATTACATTGTTGTAATTGTGACGTCATATTTTCGGTTAAATTAAACTTTTATTTTTTTTCTCAATCAGATTATTATATTGTTTAAAAACATGATTAAAATTTTATTATATTTTCAGTGATCTTTTTTATTATCATTTGCACGTGACATAAGCATCAGATCATAAATTTTTGCAATGAAAGCTATAGAAAATGTCGGCTTCATCACAAGAAAAATCACTTTTTAACTTGTAACTTTTAAGCAATTGAAGTTATCGAAAAAGTTTAAATACAAAAGTTGTTCTTTAGGGTAAGGCGGTAATTCGCCTAATTTGAAGTATTTTCCTATTTTCAATATTAAAGAAATTATGGGCAAAGGAAAATTTCCACCCCCCACCACTTCCACCCCCTTTGAGCAGGATACCCCATCTACGAACTCGACCGAGATTTTTACTGTCCTGACAACATATCCCGAGCTGGTTAAATTTAAATAAAAATTACTCCAGTTATCGTGTTCACAACTTAACATGGGAAAAAACGTTATATATATATATATATATATATATAAACTTTTGAACGGAGGGTGGTTTTGGGTTCTAGGGGTCATGATCGGTGAAGATATGAGGAAATTTTCCAGAAGTCGTGTCATGAGAACCATTGCAATAGGTAGATCTCCTATAAGGAATCTACCTAAAAGCATGTGAGACAGGTTCATGTTGTGAACGATTCTGTAGAAAAAGGAGTCAAACACTTCAAAAGTCTAAAATAAATTCCATATTAATGGTAAAAGAGAAAAGCAAATTTTTTTACAAATAGTAAATGGAAACAGAAATCACGTACCATCAGCATTCAGGAAAAATCAGTTTTTGAATTCAATTTAAAAAAACAAGTTTGACTGCCTATCTTTACACAATTATGTCAATTTTTAAAAGGTCTATTTGTTAATTTGTTACATGTCTCAAAATATATTTTAATGATTACGTTTTGTAAGTTTAACTGACCAGGTGTTTAAAACTATAATGGTAATAATAACAAAAGGTTTTGGTTAACATTACAGCATTTGCTTTTGAAATCTTAAATTTCATTATTATTATTAAGTTATGGTCTCTTGTACACCACATTTACACTTAGTGTACAATAATGGTGTGCAGTCCGCAGGCCAAATGTGGACCATAAGAAGTTAACTTGCAGTAGCCCTCCAAAAAGTCTTATAAATGTTAACTTTTTTTTTTTTTTTTTTTTTAATATTCAACTACTTTTATTTAATAGTTATTCATAAATCTAATTAAATAAATATATATAACAGCAAACATTACCTTAGTAACAACTCTTCATATCCCAATCAGCTATTATAGGCAGACCCTCACCCTGAAAAGTTTGTGCCTCTCTAGTGTACAAGACAAAACTTTGCAAGAACACTGTATTCTATCAGTCTAACAAATATAAACTTAAGAGGTACCCTAGTAAATTAGTGACACTTCAATTTCTACTATAGTCACATGGGTCACTTAATTGGAAGTTTAAACCTTTAGTGCAGATAGCCAGAAAACCCATCTGGATATTTAAAACAAATAAGTTAGATACCAGATATCTGTTTTTTTATTACTACTAGGCAAGTAATAGAAAAAAAATTGCAACAAAAAAGTTAATACTGTATGATAAAAGGGGAAAAAATTGTAACAAAACATCTTAAACTGTATTATATTTCTTCTTCAACCTTTAAAATAATAATGATAATATTTCAATTAATTTTTCCAAGAGATGAAGACTAATGTACAATTCCTATAGGTACTTCTGTTGTCTCTTCCAAACAGTCATTATATCCTGAGCTTTCAAACTGGTTTATAGTTCAATAAATTATTCTTCACCTTTTACAAATTTTTCGTTATGGCACACAGATATATTGACAAAATACTGCTAAATATGTCACAAAATCATCTAGAACACATAGAAACATATACAAGTTTTCCCTTTCCCCAAAGGAAATAAATTATTTTCCTCTTTTCTATAAGCTTAAAAAAGTTTTTATTTATTTATTTTTCATATTTCAACATTCATGTCATTCAAAATGATTTAAAAATATATATATTATTATATATAATAATAAATATATATTATATATATTATATATATATAAATTATATATATTATTATTTTATATATATTTATTGTTTTAATTTAAAAATCAAACAGATTTATTTAAAAGAAAAAAATAAAGTTTTCTTTAAATTTATACATGTACAGAAATTAAAAAAAAAAAAACATTGAATAAGTGTTAAACTGTGTACCTTATTAGCATTATTTTCTAGTTCACCATTAACAATATCAGGGCAAATTAAACTTTCTATGCTCTTAAAACTACTTATGTCTTTCGAAATTGCTTCTGATTTTCCATGCTGATCAGCCTAAAATTAAAAAAAAAAAAAAAAAAAAGGTAATAAAAACAATATTTTAAGAGTGGACAATACCTAATCGTGCCGACAGCTAGAGCTCATATTATTCTACAGAGAAATTTGTTTACACGATTACTCATTATCTAATGTATTCTTTTGTTTAATTTTGTTTTCACATTCAGAAAATTCACAACTATTAAAAATTACTATTATGTAAACTATTAAACTACTCGTTTTCTAAAAATATATTTTTTCAATTTTTAATATTTTACTTTTGAGTTAAGAATGAGAAAAATTAACCAAATGCATATTTTGCATTTTTCAGCTAGGAAATAAAACGCTAAAATTGTAAAAAATCAATTTTTAAAAAATGAATACTAATTTAACGGTTGTGAATTTTCTGAATGTCAAAACGGAATTTAAATAAACACATTAGATAATGAGTAATTGTGGAAACAAACTTCCCAATAGAATAACATGGGCTGTGGCTGCTAGCGAGATTATGTATTGTCTGCTCTTAAATTACAACATTTAAATATTATTTAAAAATATTAAAAACATTTCAGATAATCATCTAAAAAATAAAGACAATTAAATTTATTAGAACTTACCCACAAATAAAAATGATAAAATTTAAACTTAGCAAAAAATGAAAAAAGCTCTCAATTTTAATAATTTTCATTTTTCAATTTTTTATTGGAAATATATCAACAAAATAACTCATTAGCTTGTGTTACTTTCAGTTGCTACTTTTTAACTGACTAGCACAAAAACAATGAATCAACAACTCTGACTATTTTTAATAATAAAAGAAAAAGTCAGACAGATGAATGAGTGTGTGCATGTACTCACACAATAACAGGAATTCCCTGGTAGCAAATTTGACATAACAGGCATGAGAGTGCAGAAAATTAAAAAAAGAGGAAACACACGTGTTCATAAAATTAATTTCAAATGAAAAATAATGCTCACAGGGAAAAACTATACAAAATATTTTAAAAGTGACAAATTAAACTAAATAATAATGCAAATCAACACAATAAAACGTGTTAAAAAAAAAAAAAAAACATTAGCTAGCAATCAACATTTAATCATTGACTGGTGGTAGAAAATGGGAAAGGGAGGGGAGATAAAAAGTAGTTCATGAGTGAGAAATATTAAACACAATTCTACTTCTTTATGGGTTCCAGAATATCATAAAGTAAATTTAAGATTAATATTGACATTTTTGTTGTGGATGAATAAATATTCAAAAATAAAAGGCATCTCAGAGAATGTTTGATCAGCGATGGTTAGAGAAGAAAAAAAAAGGGGGGGGGGAGCGGCGCAGGACAAAAAAAATTACATGAGGGAGAAATATTGAATAATTCTGTTCTTTTATATGTTATAGAATCTGATAAAGCACATTTAAAATGAATATTGACATTTATATTTTGGATGGAGAAAAATTGAGAATCTAAAGTCTTTCGTGAAGCGTTTGAACACTAATCGTTATAGAGTTTGATTTAAACAAAAAAAAAAAAAAAAAAAAAAAAAAAACGCGAAATTAACGGAAATCACAAAAAAGCGGAAAATCCAAAAAATTCTCATGTCTGCATAAGGAATTTCAAGAAAAGACCTTAAAAAGATTTATTCATTTATTAGTTTAATTTGAAAGAATTTTTTTTTAATGAATTACTTGTAAGAGCAATTAGAATTATCATATAGTCTTGCTTTTATATATCATATAATCTTATTAATAAAAGCGAAGCCGTTTATCTTTCTCTCTGTCAACAGTCTCCAGAAAAATCTACCACATGTACAGGCATGAAATTTGGCATGCACATAGTTTGGAATGTCTCTATGTTCACCTCAAAGCCAATTTTTTGATTAGGAAGTAAGTTATTAATTAAAATGTGATTAACAAACGAGGTTTTTTGCAAAGTTTTTGACACAGGATATTCTCTTTTACTCTCTAAGGGATAAACCAATGATTCTGCTCTTTCTTCATTTTCTGAACTTTTTGCTGCAAGATGTCTCTTTCACCCTCCAAGGGAAAAAACAGAAGATTCTGCTGTTTCTACATTCAATGAGATATAAGGTACTAGATTTTTTTTTTTTTTATTCCAATTGTATATTTGCTAATGGATTGATTTGTTTTCATTTTGAAATGAAATTAAGCTGCATTACATATTGTAGTAGTATATTTGGAGTGAAATTACTGTCGTTTTATGGTCAAACAGGTAAATTAAATAAAGTATAGTAAATAACGTGATAGTAAATACATAGTCTGCATAGTGTTGTTCAATGCAACTGCAATTTAAATATGAAACAGATACTTAATTTTTTTATATTCTCCATTTCGAAAGTATTATCTGATAACCACCTAAATTGAAGTTCGAGGGTAAGGCATTGGTTGTTTCACACAATAGGGACATGGACCCGAAATATTGTGGATAAGGAGGACATCTCAAAGTAAGTTTTTGAGTGCTTTCAATTGTTTATTATTATTATTCATTTAAATATAGTGACCAACTAAGTAAGAAAAACCTGCTAAGTACGTACTTTAATAAATAGAGTAATATAAATATTTTTAAATCATTTAAATTTAATATATTTATATACAGTGAGCTCTCATTAAGATGGATTTCTCGTTATTACGTACAAAAACAGAATCCCCGGCTAAGGCCTATAGGAATTGCATGTAATAAACATTGCTTTATACGTACAATTCATTCGTTAAGACGGACATTTTTTTCCCCTCAAAGCTTACTTTCTTCGAAAAAGAGTGAATTTGAAAAGATTTTGGGAACTGTCCCAAAATGTTTTCCAATTCAAGTTTTTTTTAACATGAAAAGGTGCAATAATACAAGGGTTAATCTTTCATTCTGTGCTATTACACCGTGGGAGGTAAACAGTACTGATTGACAGTGACAGTTGAGGTCAACAATTTACACCTGTCACCACTTCTATTGTGGAGACATAGCAAATTCAGATTTCATTATCGGTGGCAATTGTCCGTACAATGCTGCAGTACACATCCTTTCCTCAGTTTCTGAGAGCTGTAGTTGCTCAGTCCAGCTGTAGTCGGTGTAATCGCGTGATTTCTTAACTGACTCTACACTCGGAAAGTCTCACACTTTTACTCTTTGCTTTAAATCAGTGCCACATTTCCTTTCCGTATTTCAGTAATGGCTGCATCTTCCAGTAAAAAAAACCCAATTAACTTTGGCAGAGAAAGTTAAAGTCATCCAAAAAATTGAAAGTGGATTCAAACAAATCGATGTGGTGAAAGAGCTTAGACTTAAATGTTCAACCGTGAACTCAATATGGTTGAAACGTAAAGCAATTCGAAAGAAAATTCGAGGGTCGGGCCACCCTGAACTGGAAACTGCATTGCTGAAATGGTTCAAACAAATACGCTCTGAGAACATTGTAATTAATGGCCCACTTATAAGACAGACTAACTAACTATTATGTACTATCACCCTTTTTTCTTTATGTACTACATTAAGTTGTACTATATGAAGAAAAGAAGCTTTGTAAGTATCGTTTTTCCTATGTTTATATTTTTAGTGAATAAAAAGGTTTGAGGAATCAAATTTTCATTTGTATAATACTGTGTATGTGTACATAATAGCAATTTTAGAGCTCATATAGAACTTCAGTTTATGAACTCCTGTTATAATGGATTCTCGTTAATATGGACAAAAACTGCCAGGCCTTTATTGTCCATTTTAAACAAGAGTTCCCTGTATATATTCTTTTCCAAACATCAAACTGAAACACAGTTTATCAGTTATTAATGATTGTTTTTAATAATATTTTATCTGGAATTTACTTTAATTTAACTAAAATGCCCGACTGCAAACAGGAAGTACAATGCCAACATTAGTGAAGTTCGTTCACTAAGATTTTTTTGTAAATAAAAAAATATGGAATTGTTGAAACATTTTCAAATCCGTAGTTATATGTAGGTGTAGATTGTGTTCAACTATTAAAACTGAAGAAAAGAAAATAAAAGTAAAAAAACAACAGAAAGTTGGTCTGAAGCTGCTTTCTGAATCCCAACGCTTTGCAATAAAGTTCTTCAGTAGAAAGGACGAGAACATTCCAGTCGTTTCAAGCTCAATTCTGAGTCAGTGACATCAGAGGGAGCAAACAACATGTATGGTACAGCAATGCACGGTCGTTATCTGCGCTAAGCAGAAGCATGGCAAGGGGACGAGCAGATCTTGTGGTACACAGATCTGCTCGTACAGATTTTACAGATCTTGTGGTACACAATGTGGTACACTTGCGGTCGTACAGGTCTTGTGGTACACAATAAAATTATACATCACCACCAAAATGGTATTTCACAGCATAAAATTAGCCGAACATTCCATTTGGCACAGTCTACAATGTGTGGTATTATAAAACATTTCACTACAACTGGAAAAAGCTGTCCTGGAAAAGCTCCCAGTCGGAATCTAAAGTTGACGGATCGGGAAGTGTGCCTATTTCGTACACATATTTCTAAAAATAGGCACTTGGCAGAGACCTAATTAGATGGGCAATACAAAACTTTGGAAAAACTATTTCCGAAATATCTATGCATCGATATATCAAAAGATTTGGCTACGCATTCTACAAAATGAGGCGTAAGCCATTCCTCACTACAGCGAATAAACGTCGGTGTGTTGCATGGGCCAAATCTCACCTCAGCCAGACTCCATCACAGTGGGGAAAGGTATTGTGGACAGATGAATCCATTTTTCAGGTTTCATATGGAAATGTTGGTCGAAAAGATATCAGAAAGAAGGATGAAGCAAACAACCCATCCTGTTACAATCGTGTAGTTTCTAAACCAAGCTCTGCGATGGTGTGGGGTTCCATAGCACCAAAAGGGGTTGGCAATTTGCATTTTTGCACGGATATGATAAAGGCTCAGGACTATATACAAATTCTTGACATGAATTTACGGCCATCAGTGCAGCCACTGTTTGGTAGAAAATGATATTTATTTCAACAAGATAACGCTCGGCCACATATAGCGAAGTTAACATGGCTAAGGTCGAAACGTGTCTCTATTTTAGAGTGGCCAGCAGCAAGTCCAGATCTCTCGCCTATAGAGTATATTTGGAAAATTCTTAAGAGGAAGGTGTCCCAGTATCGTCCCCGCAATATACATCAACTGACAGATTTTCTGCGGCAGGATTGGGAAAAAATACCTACAGCCACATTAAGTCGTTTAGTGTCGTCCATGCCTAATCGTCTTGCTGCAGTTATCCAACGTAAAGGTGGCATCATCTCTTGGTAATGAAGTCGAACGAACATTTTTAACTTTTGTTGTGCAATAGGATATGCTTGCATCACTTATTATAACCGTTTGTTTTGCTGTAAAGTAACGCAAATGCTGTTACAGTGTTGTATTTAATTTATCAAAAATTAATAAAATGTTTCTTTTGCATATACCTTCCGCTGTGTTTCCCAATTTCATTTCAAGCTTTTTCTTATGTGAACGAACTTCATTGACGTTGACATTGTATTTTCTTATGATAAAATCCCAAGTTTCTGGAAAGTAATGTTCTAAATTGATGCCACTGCTAAAACAATATATTGAAACAGAGAAAATTAATTTTTATTTGCCTTGTCTTTTTTGGAAGAAGGAATAAAATAGTGAAAGAAGGATGATTTAGGTTTTTTTTTTTTTTTTTTTTTAATAAAAGGCTTTATAATTGCAAAAAATGCATTAAAAAAAATAATATATTTTACCCGTGATTTGAAAAAAAATAAAATAAGTCTAAATGTCAATTTAAAAGAGTAGATGTAATTCTATGTAAGGATCACCAATTTAAGATTTGGTAGTTCCCTTTCTTGATCAGCTCTACAAAATACCAAATTATGGTCGAAATATTTAGCTATCTTAGAGAAAAATATTAAAAAATAAAATAATAAATAAACTTAATTGTAATAAATAGTAATTAAAAAAAAAAATTAAAAATAGTATACATGACAAAAAATTCAAACAAGGAAAAAAAAAAGGCACTTTTCCGTTATTAGGAAAATGTAATAAATAGTATGAACGTAATAAAAATAATAATGGTAAAAAGGTAATAAATTTGGAGTATTTAAGTGTTATCCTTCAAAAAATAAACTAGCGGCAATATTAATGAATCTGCATTGAAGTTAAATTTCATAACTCAAATTGCATTATTTTGATTTAAAAAAAAAAAAAAAACAGTTAAACTTTAATCATTTTTTCCCCCAGTTATTGACTATTTATTATGGCATTTGGACAATACAGGTATGATTATATTTATTTTTTCTTCCTTGCAAAAAATACCACATATCAAACCAGTATTTCAACCGAGTACATTTTAAACTTTTAAATTAATTGAGAAAAACGAAGTTATACTAAACACATAATAAAATATAAAATAAACCTATCTTTACTTCGTAGTCGTTCTAAGATCTTTCTGCACCGGGCACCCGGTCCTCTTCGGGGAACGTTAACACTGTGACGGAGACTTAGGCTTCTGGCTGCATCCTTGTTGACTTTTCAACAGGTAGTTCCATGCCCTATTTGGGGCCACTGCGCCGCTTTCGTTACACGTGTCGTCATTGGTGGATATTTCGATGGATTCGCGATACATGGCGTATTGATAGCTATTGTAATCGGATAGTTTACTACTAAACTATCTAAAACTACTAAACTATCCGATTACAATAGCTATCAATACGCCATGTATCGCGAATCCATCGAAATATCCACCAATGACGACACGTGTAACGAAAGCGGCGCAGTGGCCCCAAATAGGGCATGGAACTACCTGTTGAAAAGTCAACAAGGATGCAGCCAGAAGCCTAAGTCTCCGTCACAGTGTTAACGTTCTCCGAAGAGGACCGGGTGCCCGGTGCAGAAAGATCTTAGAACGACTATGAAGTAAAGATAGGTTTATTTTATATTTTATTATGCGAGTACATTTTATCTAAAAATGGCTCAGTGCAAACAAGGAAAAAGAAAAAAAATATAAAACAGCAAAACTAAGCACATATATGATATCAAAGTACTGTTTAGAATAATTTTCACTTATTCAGAAAATTTTTAAAGAGTGAAATTATTCAAAATTTATTATCTAAATAAAGTTTATTATTGATGCTTTTTTACTTAATGCAATAGCACATCTTGATCAATTCAATGTGAAACTGCAGTCTCTAAGCCAACCAGAAAATTTTTTGGCTATTGGTGAAAAATATAAGAATATGTTTTCCGCCCATAAAATCATAAAACGCGTCAAAAATTCAGATAAATTCTGAAAGTAGCCACGTGAGAGGTGCATGGTGTATGAGAGGAACTATTTTGAAGAATTATAAACAGTTTCTCTAATAAGAATAAGGTTTGAAATTTGCAGTCGTTAGTCATATAGCCCCAAAAAATTTAAGTTTGGCAACCATAAAATCATACTCAATCAATATTTTTGACGCCTATCTTTTGACCAGATTTAAAAAAAAAATCAATTTTGTCATAATAATTTACAAAATGCTTTAAAAAAAAAAAAAAAAAAAAAAATTCTTTGTAAAATTCTTACAATTTTAGTTTAAGCAATTAAACATTATCCCAATAAAAACTAGCAAGTACAAAAATATGTAAATGCTGCAACAACTCCATCATTGTAAGAAATAAAAATAAAATAACATTTTTAAAGACTTTTGCAAATGCATTAAGTTGAATTGATTCAAAATTGCATTTAACTAACACAAATTAATTATTTTTCATAAAAAATCATGGAGGTAAAAATTATGCGAGTAAATACAGTATTTTTTTGCCGTGTACTTTAGGCTGACCATATGTCCTCGAATCTCGAGGACAAAACTCTTCGTCCCCAAAAAATTACAAAACATTTGGGGACGCCGGTTATAAAGTTATTAATGTTTTATTATAGTAATTTATTATATGTATAACAAATAAGCTTCTTTTAGGTGCTTTATACATAAAAATTACTAAAATGTTACAATTTAAGGTGATTTAATTGCTTTTTTATTTTTTTGTCCTCGAAATTCGAGGACGCTGCCATCTCTCTTCCCAAATTCAATGAAAAAAATATGGTCACTCTAGTGTACTTGTGTACATGAAAATAGTAACATTGAGAAAATAATTTTATTTTTTGCTAGAATTAGAGATATTTAACATATTTTGAATATAGCATAAATTTACTTTTATTATCAAATAAATATAAAAATAAAATCCACCATGCATACCTTATTAAAATGATTTCCCAGGTCTCCATTAATAATATCACTACAAAGAAAACTTTCTATGTTCCTAAAATCTCTAGCATCTTTCAGGATGGGATCTAACTTACTCGACTGAAAACCAACCTGTATTATAAGAACAAAATTTCACTTTAGGTAAATAAAAAAATTGCAAATTTGTGGTGAGCCACATCACTTTTCATAAAGTAGACTCAGCTAAAAAAAATGAAATTTTACCATAAACATAAAAAATGTCTTTTTAAACAAAGTAGGAAAATACTTTTAAAACTGATTAAAATCTAATTCTTAGAATTTCAATACAGGATCAAAAATAAACGATTTACTTTCATGTAATAAACCATGTAATCTAAGGATTTGTGGAGAGTATGTTTGTGCAACATCAAGCATGAAAAAATGGTAAAATTACTTTTATTTGAAATATATTAAATAGTTCTAAATGTATTTTTATGTGACAGTTGCTTGTATTAAAATTTCTAAAACTTCACTTTCAATATTGTCACAGATCGAGTTCACACACAAAAACTTAAAACATATATGAGTTTCAATACAGAATTAAAATAAATAAATAAAATAAGATGCTGAAAGCATAAAAATACATTATCTTTATCAGGAATAAAAATAGCAGACTGACTAAAAAAGATAATACTATCCTAATCTATTTCAATGATTTTATTATCATTATTAATGGTATGAATAATAGTATAAAATTATCTATCATTATGGTTAATATTTGATTGTTGTGTTGTATATTGTCATACAGGTTAACATGGGATCCAGACATAATATCGGGAGACAAAATCCCGCGTTGACTAAAAAAAATGTTATCCATTTCACATGCGATTTCCGGAGGGGTCTGCATAGAGCCTTATAAATATATTGGCTTCTACTATGCTTAATAGATCATCTTTATTATATATATATATATCATACAGTGGAATTTCATTATTTTATATATATTTAATTTTAAGTTATCATTTAAATTTCACCATTCTAAATGCATTTTAAAAATATTGTACGTCACTGCTGCCATCAAAGCTGAACACTGTTCACAAACCTGAATTAAAAATTATAAAATTAATAAGCACAATTAATTCCATTATGACTAATCTTGACAAACGTTAATAAACATAGTCTTTAAACTCTTTTAAGCAAAATTCATGACAATTTTTGTGATGGGTTTGTCTGTATGTGAGTGCTCTGACTAAGGTAAATGTAAATATGCATGTGTTGTCATGTTTTTTTTTTTTTTTTTTTTTTATAAGATTATTAATATTATAAACTCATTCAAAAAAATGTAAAATGTGTCATTTTATTTGTATCAAACACAATCATGACTCACATTATTTTGCTTTCCATTCATTTAAGTTGATAATATTTTGTCCCCAACCCATACCTGCCAACTTCTCACCAGAAGAATCAAGAAGCTTGGACTCAAAAAACAAGATTTTGTTGAAATCAAGAAGATTCATACATGGTATGCATAGTAGAAGTAATTTTTTTCTGGCCATAATTATGAGGAATATAAAAAATAAAGAAATTATTAGCCTTTGATTCCAAGATAAGCCATTAAACTTAATTTTGAACATTTAACACCTGAGGAAAAAATAGTACATCATGCAAATTTATTTTTGGCTTCTTAGGAAAGTAAATTCTACCATATATGTGTTGCGAAATATCTGCTTATATTGCTTCTTCTTGGCAATACCCATTTTTTAAATGAAATATTCTTAAACTTAAATAAAAAATATACTAATATTTTATACTGGATAGCAAGCATACAATTCACAATAAGTTTGTTCTCATAAGTAAACACATGATATTATGTTGTATGTTAACATCTTGATCTGCTTTGCAAAAGCTCTTGCAAGATACGACTCATATTTTGAAACAAATCCCATCATATTGTTTAGGCTAAGATGAAAATTTATGCACATAAATAACGATTTTGCATATAATTTATAAATATATTTAGAAATTTTTTTCTTATTGAAGCACAAAAAAAAAAAAAAAAAAAAAAAAAAAAATGAAACACACAGAAAATCAGGAAGATTCTATTTTCTGGCAGGAAGCAAGAAGAAAATACAAAAATCGGGAAGCCGTCTTGGAAATCAAGAAGACTTGGCAGCTATGCCAACCAGTTTACATTTGATTTTTTTTAAATGTAGAGAAATCAAACACTCTTCAAACACTTTAATTGACACACACACAAAAAAAAAAAACTATGAATGTAATGATTTTCTTGTTTGCAGTATCATAAAGAAAAGTGTGTGCTAAGATTACATAATCGAAGTGAAAACTTCTATAGTGATATGTATAATATAATTAAAAAAGACATTGCGAGTAATTGTATATATGCTACACAGTGCACTAAAATTTGGTGTATAATAATAATAATAAAAGCATTTATTATACACAACTAAAACTGAAATGGCCTTTTCAAGCATTTACACTGATAGACTGCAATGTATCTAAATTATTTTGTATAACCCTGATCACAAAAAAAAATTTCGATACTTTTCTGTCTGAGTATCGCAATTTTGCGATTTAACAGGCTTATGTCATATCTGCTATGTTAAACAAACCATCAAATTACATTAAAAACATTTAGCTAAATTACATTAAACCTTAAAAAAATAAATAATTATAATATATAATAAATAATTAAAAATATTAACAATAATATTAATAATAAATTGAAACGAAATAAATTACAAATATCTTATTTATATATTTGTTAAACTTGCATTGAAACTTACTTCACTTAATAAAAATTTTAATTAAGAGGCCTTGGAAGCTCCACACGGCTTTCGTCTCGTATCCGAGACTTCTTCAAGAGCAGCTTCACATGATGTGGATATTGACAAAACTAAGTTTCCTCTTTATCCCTGTCCAGGTCTTAGCAGATGGTGCCACTTATTGTCTATGCTTAGTCTCGGTTCAATTGTGTTAATAGCTGCGTCGATTTTTAAAAATTTCTATAGTTTCGTGATGTAAGGAGCAAAAATGATTTTAATAATTAGCTAGTTTTTTTTATATCATCAAAATCTATATTATTATTTTTTTTTTTTTTTTTTTTTACTTTGGTTAATGTGGTAGTTGTTCTATCGAATTTAATATCTGCCTTATGTTCTTTTACTCTATTTTTTATCTTGCATTTCTTCATACCAATATTATTGCCTTCTATATTATCACTTGTTTTATGTTTAGTTTTGTAAATATCAACTGGAATGGAATAAATAAAAAATGTGGCATCTCTGAGTCAAGTGAATATCCCACTCCCATCTTGGATATCTTCAGATATATCTTTGCTAGTCATCAGATTGGATTTGTAGCTGGACTCATTACTGAAAATAATTCAGGTTCTGATCGAATATATCCCATACAACAGCTATTGTACTAGCATTATGCAATGGTGAGGGAACAGTCAGCATAATAACTTCTTGAATCTTACCCCCTCCACGGCTCATTCGCTAAGCTATCTATGAATATTAATGTGCCTGCCAGGGGTCGATCCAGGTGAAAATTGGGACCCATTTCGCTGCCCCTTCACAAAATTCAGATTCATAACAACAGCCCTTTCGCAAGATTTATTTTTTTTTAAATGATGATTTTGTAAAAAATTTCCACATTAACATTATTATTTTTAATGAGTGTCCATACTTGGTTCAATAATATGCTGTTAACTTGATATTAAACATTAGATAGAGTAACTGCTAAAGTGAAAGTTTTCGTGTGATAATTCTTTTTATCGCACAAAGAAATAAATTTTCACAAAATTATTTTGTTTTTCACAAAAATGGGCCCCAAAAATTAAAACCTGGATCAGCCCTTGCTGCTACACATCAGACCACTGGCTGCCAAAAGTTAATCATTTCAATATTTTATTGTAAAAATGTACTTAAGTAATATATATATATATGGCATCTGTAATTTAACATAAAATATTCAATATTGTGTCATTACCAGCAAATATACTATACTAAACATTTTAATAAAAGTAAACATGTAATGTATGTTCATTTTAAGAGACTTATTTTCATGGCAACGAAAATATGAAATGAATACCAAATGCATCCATACCCTTTCAATCGGACTTTGAGATTCTTCATTAATAATATCAGAACAAATAAAACTCTCAATACTTCTAAAACCTCTATTATCTTTCTGAATTTGTTCTAGTTTGCTTAACTGTATGCCAACCTTCAATTAAAAAAAAAAAATTAAAAACAAATCATAAATAATATCGAAAATGTACAAAAAAGAAATTAAACTATCTGAAGACATCAGTTAGATTCATTCTTTCTCAATTCCCATGTAAATACTATGGGATTTTTGTTGCTTCATATTTTAAGAATATCTCATTTAAAAAATAAAAAAAATTAAGTCCACTCTTTGAAATGTTGTCTTTTATCGAAATGGATAATTAATAATAATAATTAAAAATTTCTTTTAGAGAATGAAAGTTAGTGCTTTAATATTAGTAAATGAAATAAAAACATTTAAATTTATTTAAATTAAAAAAAAAAAAAAAAAAAAAAAGCTCACTGAGAGAAAAGGCGACATGCTTAAAGAGAGGAATTTTTTACCAATTAGATGTCCTTAAAACATGAAGCAACAAAAATGAATCCCATAGAATTACATGGGGAGGAGAAAAGGTGAATCTGACTGATGTACAGCCTTAACTATCTGACCGCCACTGACACATATATCTGTTCACTGAGCAGTTTTTTTTTTTTTTTTTGCAATGCACTTATAATTCACAAATACATAATTGTGGATTTATAGCTAATTTTTAACAAGAGGATTACCTCAGAGATCATATAATTATCTTTCATCAGGTGTGCAGTCATATTTTTAATCTCAAAGTGAAATAACCATCTTTTCAGTACATTATGTAAAGACTGTACAGTGAAAAAAAACATTACAATTTTGATCTTTTTCAAGGCGGTCAGATAGTTAATAAAATAATGATAAACTCTGAGATACAATTAATTACAATTCACAGCGAATCATATTTTTCAACTTCATCAAAAATATCACAAGAAGATGAAAATTATATACAAAGATACATAATACTGCATAAAGAATAACAACACTGTTCAACAACAAAACCGTAAATTAAATAAAAGTAGTAAATTTGTGTGGATTCAATGCTACTGAAAACATAAGTGATAATCAAAAGTGAAAATTAGCTCTAGTTTTTTATTTACAAGCCTTGATAGTGGAGAATTGTAATGCAGTAAATATCCCAGAAAGCAAAAATAATTCATGCTAGTAAAAGTTTGAAAAAAAAAAAAAAATAATAATCAATATATAGAAGTTACAGTTGTTGCTTGATTCAATTTTATTAATAAATATTTACATTTAATTGCTCATTATCATTTGTTCATACATTGGTAATATTTATGTTTTGTTTTTTAATGGCTTGAATTTTTGGGAATTCTCCTGACAACTTTTGCTACGTTTGTAGAGAAGTAACACCTCTCTAAACAGAAACAAGATATCATGCTACTGACTGAAACGACATATTATTATTATTATTATTTTGATAAACTGGAGATCAAGATAAAACATGGGCCTCATGTTGCTTGCAACGCTTATATTAACAACTTGCATAATTGAATTAATGATAAAATTTGTAGAATGCTCCCTGCATTGCCCATTATTTGAAAGGAATCTACAACAGACTTATTTATGTATCTATATGATACCACCTATTCTGCAATTAATTTGAAAAGGCGATATAGCCTATGTGAACATCTCTTAGCCATTCTTAATTAATGAAATCACAATAAATGTAACGAACAAAACTGGAAAAATCCATTAGTGACCAGTGGCTATAAGAAGGAGTTCCATTACAGGTCAGTTTTTTAAAGCCGTGGTCACTTTTTTTTTTTTTTTTTTTTTTTTTTTTTTTTTTGTATAGTTAGAAACAATAAAGACAATGATATGTTTTAGAAACTTATGTTACAGATTAGAAGCAATATGAAATTAAACATTCCAAATAACTATATCAATATAAGTAAAATTACAAATACTTTTAAAAAGTTACCAAGGGACAGTTCCATGGGTAACTGACGAACATTAACAAAGCAAAACAAGTGTTTTATTAAATACTACAAAAAAAAAAAAAAAAAAAAAAAATGCTACTTTCATGTGATCAATCAGTGAATTTCATTGTTGCTTCGTGGTTTCATTGTCGTTCATCTGCTTTGAAATTTTGCATTTTTAAATCCATATGGTTCCTGTTCTAGTCGTGGCAGGCTGGGGGAGTGTTGCCGGCGTAAAACTAGTGTAACCCCACAGGCAAGTCACAAGTCTTGCCGCCTGCCTCCTTCTTCCTATCTTGTGTTTCTTGGGTTGTTTTTTCATTAATTTTGATCAGTTTATGGTTTTAAGTTAAGATATGTTGTTTTACTTTATTGATTCGTTTGTTTTGCAGGCTGTTAATTAATAGATCTTGTTTCTTTACATTAGTGTATTTCATCCACTGATAATTTTCTTTTTTTTCTTTTTTTTTTTTTTAAATCTTATTGGTCATTGGTGTTTCAGTGATCTTGTATCTGTTGCTTGGCTTCTACTATGCTTAATAGATCATCTGTATTATATATATATATATATTTCTGCTATCAGTTAATTGTCCTTTTTCTGCTGAATTGAATAGTGTAACTGAATTTTAAAAATACTTTTTAGATAATTTTATAAAATTAATAGACTAGGGCTTCACAAGTTTCTGATAAATTGGGTAAAAGAAAGGAAGGAAGTTGATTTAAAAAGCTGTGACAATCTTTCTAATTTTGAAATGCAACTTTCTAATTTTGAAATGCTAATTGTGGTGCATAGATTGCTTGTAGCAAGTGCAAATTTTTATTGGAACAACTATGGTATTTCCCCACAGCTGAATTTGGCAATTTATTTTTGGCAATTATGGCTAAATTATAAAAATCATAAATCATATATCATAAATGATAAAATCATAAGCTAAATTATAAAACATAAATCATAAAATCATAAATCCAAAATAAATAGCATGAAGGCTGCCATATTATATCGCAAACAGCCCAGAAAGATATCGTTATCATTCAAATCGGCACCAAAGAAAAATCGCCAAATTCAGCTGTGGGGAAATACTATAGTTGTACCTTTTTATTTACTAAAAGTTAGAATTTTCTTCTAAAAATAACTATAAGTATCAATATACAAGTTCCAGCTTAAACCTCTAAGCGTTTGAACCGTATTTTTGTAATTCACGTAGACACCTTTGAAACGGTTTGAGGCTGATTTGTGTAAAGCAACAAATCTCTCTCCAAATCGTGCGAGACGTAAAATTGTATCTTAAAATCATGAAGCTAAAGTAGTAAATAAGATTATTTTTTTAGACAATAAAATTATATTTTAAATAAAAATGTCATTTGAGGCTACACGCTGAGAGGGTTAAATTAATCAATCAAAGGTAGAAACTGATAAACATTTTTTTTTTTTTTTTTTTTTTGTAAAATAATGCAACCAGATAAGTGGCCACTGCCAACTCAATAGCAAATTTTAAATGGTCATTTTTTAGCAACAAGTGGCCATGTGACCAGTTCTAATTTTGCCTTATAAATATATTTAATCACTTCTAATACGTGATACATTAATATCCTGCCTTAAAAATCCTGTATGAAATGGGCTCTTCCCACAGTCGTCTGCTCAATCACGTGATAGAGGAAAATGAATAATCGAATTCTGAAAATCAAATTCAATTAAATATTGTTCTTAAGAACAAAAATGTTAATTTTTAATATAAAATAAAATAAAAGTAATATTGTGCATTTGTAAACAGTAGAATAATTGTATTTGTAAATTTAATAATTTTTAAAAAACATTTTATGTGTTTATTTATTTTTACCTACAAGAATCGATTTTTGTATATTGTAGTGTAACTGTAACATTAACTGATCTAGCAATAAATAATAGCTTTTTGTGGAATGTTTATGGATTATAATTTGAAATTTTAAAATGTTTTCATTTAATTTAATTGCATAAAGGTGTTACAACAAGTTAATTAACTTAGTTACTGGTCTAAATGGATTTACGCAGTACGATATTGCACTGTCAATGATTTAAGTACCAAAAATCAGAGTATTTAAGCATGCTCTTCATGAACATCAATAACAAGTATAAACTAAATGATGATTGTAAATGTATACAGCAAACAAAAGATGATGAATAATGATATAAAATGGATTAAAAATGATGATGTATAAAAAAATAACACAGATTAAATACAATTGATCAAAAATAAGAATAGAAAATATGTTATTTCAGCAATCGCTATAGGTAAACAAGACTTCGTCTGCTATTTGTTTTTCCTCTATCATGTGACCTCTGACGTCAGGTGGGAAGAGCCCATTGTTGTAAGTTTTTGCAAAATTCAGTCTGTAACTATGAATTGTGTATTTCATTACCCACACCTCCTATTTCACCTACAAGAGCTGAATAGTTAATGATCTGGTAATATTCTTTCTTTTTATGGTCATAGAAATGTAAATAATTTCATTTGAATAGATTTACAAAATTTGTAGAACAATTAAAAGTAAACACATCATACCCCTCTATAATCTTCTGGATTTATCTTTAAAGTTCTAGCTAGCATACAACATTCATGCCCTATTATAAGAGAATCATTAGTGGCTGATTTCAGGGAAACAGATTTTACAATATGATCACAAACTCCATGTCCCATAAACTTAGCAGTTTGTACAGGAGCATCTGGATGCCTAACCTGGAATAAAAGAAAATAATATTACATGCACACTCACACAATAAAATTTGATAGGTTAAACACGGTTCAATTTCTTACCATTAATTTTAAAGTAATGCATTTTGCCTTGCTATTGATATTGTTAAGTCTGTTAACTACTTCAATAGATAATTCTTTCAAAAACCTGAATACATCTTCTTCCTAGAAAAGAATAAATAATAGAGTTTTAAAAAAAGGTGAACACAGACTAATCTGTACCATATAACATAGATATTTATGCAAACAGTTTTTACTCACACAATATACACAGAACAAAAAAAATTATATGACTTAATTACGAATGCACAAAAAGATTTAGTACTTGCTAAAAGTAAACTTTTCTTTTGTGCTCATAAAATCCTTTACTTTTTTTTTAAACGTGCATTAATTTTACTTTCTAAATGAAGCTTTCATAAGTTTGTTCTTGTAAACTTCAACTTTTAACTAATATTAAAAAAAGGGTAAATTATATATATATATCAATCCGTACGTCAAACGGAGTTCCCGGGTTCGACTTCCGGCACTGGCATTTTTAAAAGATACCCTTGATGTAATATTACCCTTGACCCCTTGAGATTACCCTTGATGTAATATTTTGTTAATTATTGTCCATTAAATATTTAAACTATAATATATTGAGTTATTAAATTAACTTTTACTATTGTTATTATTTACTATATTTAATAGTTATAAAATAAGTTAAAAAAGAAATGCATATTCCCTATAGTGAGAGAGAATAAATCAAAAGACTTACTTTTTCAAATCGAATACCATAATTAACTTCTGCTGAAACTGATTTTCTCTCTTTTTGCAACTGAACATTTCTGCTGTCCTTCCCTCGGCAACGTTTATACAAAGTTTGTCCAGTTTTGGGCCCAAATTCTTGCTGCAGCTTAGTTAGACTCCATTTTTGTAAATCTTCGCAAGTAATCACACCCATATGTTCAAATTTTGCTGCTGTGCTGTAACCAACACCTATAAAGAAAAAAAAGACAAAATAAATATGTACATATACATACCTGCCAACCTGCGAAAATTCCAAGGAGTAAAACAGCGTGCGAACAAAAAAATTTGCAGACACCTCCCCCCACAAAAGAAAAAAAAAAAAAAACGCAAATGGGGAAATTTTTCTGTTTTGGCATATAAGATTTAAAAGTATTAAAAGAAAAAAATACACTAATTTACT
Organism: Salticus scenicus; assembly: GCA_963930645.1. Classification (NCBI taxonomy): domain Eukaryota; kingdom Metazoa; phylum Arthropoda; class Arachnida; order Araneae; family Salticidae; genus Salticus; species Salticus scenicus. Next base: position 149,504,283 of record OZ005650.1, read on the forward strand.
TTTTAAATACATTAACATTTGATAGAAAGTAATATAATGCAAAGTTTAGCTATGATTGTATTAATAATAATAATGACCCTCATCTGTCATGAACGATTCCGGTTAGACCGCTTCAAAACAGAAACTTTTGGCAGCCATTTTTTTTTTCCGTTTGTTCAACTCACTGAGCTGATTCAACTTACGGAAACATACATATAATATGTTTTGTATCGCGCGTATTCTTAATTATTTCCTCTAAAACCTTGAAAAACTATTCAGTTGTAATGTTTAAAGGTCTAAATTAAATATAACGGATCACTGGCTATTATAAACATGAACCTATAAATAGAATTATGTAACTTCATGATTGTAAGCAACGCAATACCAAATAAAAACAAACCAAAACTGTTGCCATTCAGAAAATACAAATTCCAAATGGACAACTCTTTAATTCCGAATGAACGACGCTTTGACTGTTTAAAAAAAAAAAAAAAACGCTTAAAGTATTTCTAAAACATATTAAAGCCTTAAAACTCTTAAAATATTTGTAAAAACATATTAAAGTCTTTAAATATTTTTATTAAGCTTCATTGTTTGTTTACATTGTAACAGGGTGGCTAGCATATAAACCTTTTCAAATTCCCTGACATTTCCCTGACTATTTTTCGAGATTTTTCTCCATTTTTCCCTGACTTTCACTGTTTATTTTCGATGAAAATTTCACGACATTAGCAAAAAATTTAGCGATTTAAAATATTATTAATAATTTAATGATTAATATAGCTATTTTCACAAAAATTGTTAAAATTCCCTGACTTTAAAGGAAATTCCCTGACTTTTCCAGATTTTCTAAATTCCCTGACTTTTCCCTGATTCTTGGATTTTCCCTGACTGCTAGCCACCCTGTGTAAGGTATGATTGGCGTCGAGTTCAGTACGTAAATGTCGCCAGTTGATTTTAGTTTTGAAATTAGCGTAAAGTTATAGTTGGGATAGAATGTATGGTTGACAAGTAAAGGTCACCAGTTGAAATGAGTATTGAAAGTAGAGTAGTCTAAGGTGATAATGTCGACGTCGAGTCAAGATAAAATGTTTGGTTGAGAATGAGAAAGTCCCTAGCTGGATCCTGAATATTTTGGCGATGTTGTGGGTGAGATAGCTGGTTGGAAGTATCGAGTAGAGGGGAATTTGGGTTAGCATGGAGTGTCTGTAATTATTGGATAGTTAGTTAGAAAACACGCAAGCAAAGTGATGACGTCACTGGCCGTCAGTGGATGCAAGAAAAAGATTTCCTATGTTAATCACCCATTAGATTTTTTGTAAAAAATTATTAAAAATTGAGGAAAATTATTTCCGAATTTTAATCCCCATATTTCGGTATAGATATGTATTAGTTATTGTGTGCATGCGTTAGATTAAGTTGTTTTTGCTGTAAAATTGATAAAATTTAAATTTCAAATTTCAAAACGCTAGAAAAAAAATGGCAAACTTCCATATTCGATTCAAAACATAAACATTTCATTTCGAAGGATGATATTTACACAATAAATATCCAACTAATATACTAATTAAAAGGAAAAATATTATGATAAATATTCTATCATAATTTGAAGTCAAATTAGTTTTCAAATGTCTAAATAAAGTGTCTGATATAAGATACTCATATGTTGCAGCGGAATAGATTTAATATAACTGTCATCCTTGGTGGAAAAAAAAATATCGCCAAATTATCTGGCGCACATATTTAATTCCTTTCAAAAATCATGGTTATTTTAACAACTTATATTAAGAGAGCGACACAACCCAACCTCCCGCCAACCCGAAGGTTTATGGCGGCCGAAGCCTGGGAGGAGGTGGGAGTGAAGGAACCCATCCACAACCCGCCGACCGGAGCCGCCGAAACGAACTCGGAGAACAGCGAGCAATAAACAGAAACTAAACTATTACAAGGTCACAAACTAGCAAATTACAAAGATAGAACTAATGTAGCCGCCAAAAAAAAAAAAAAAAAAAAAAAGGTTACACAAATGAAGCGAGCGATGAATTATATGAAACAATATTTAATACAATACATATTATGAAAATAAACATCTGGCATGTATATTTTCGTATTATGTTTTTAATCGCCAAATACAAAAAACGCCAAAGATGACACAGTTTTGAAATTTAAAATTTTGTCAATTTGACAGCAAAATAACTCAATCTAACACATGGATACGATAGCATATCTATACCCAAATACAGGTATTAAAATCGGGAAATAATTTTCCTCGATTTTTAATAATTTTTTACAAAAAATCCAATGGACGATTAACATAGGGAATCTTTTTCTTGCATCCACGGACGGTCAGTGACGTCACACTTCGCTTGCGTATTTGAAAACAGGATCTTCGATAGTCTTAAAAATAAGTATTTCGGTAAAATGAAATGAATCTTTTTTTACTTTCTCTTACCCATAGGTTCGAGAAAGTATTGTTTTAGGGTAAAATTTTCGAACGTGAGTTTTTGTTATACTTACATGTTCTGAGGTTCCCTGAATACGAAAATCATGTTTTTAGCGAATGGCCTCTGTGTGTGTCTGTCTCTGTCTATGTGAATGTCTGTGTGTCTGGATGTCTGTTATCAGCATATCTCAAGAACAAATAGTAGCAGAAATTCCAAACTCGGTATTCTAAATGTGTATCATATAGGGATGCTACAATAAGCTTTTCATTAAGATGAAGCAAATGGTTCGTGTACAGGGACATTCAAAAGTATTCAAATACATTACGTCTGTGGGGGAAATTGCAGGTAAGTAGAATTTCACATCTATAGACTGCACTAAACCAAATGAAACGAATATATATTTTTTGTAATACAGATAGTCAACTGGGAATTTTTTTTTGTGTGTATGTAGGAGCCTCCCCCCCCCCCCTCTCGAGGGAAGTAAATTTTCATGGTGGGTATCTTTCAAAAGAGCTCGCCAATGCCTTTAAAACGAATGGCTGAACCATCTATCTGCGATAATTTAAAATAAAGCTATCGATTTTTTTCATTTTTAGCAAAAAACATTTTTTTTTAAAAGTTTAATATTGAGAATAAATTCAACTTTTTTTTGGATATTTTGTGTTATACTACTTCTCTAATATGGAAATCGTCTGTATTATCATACAAGATAACTTTTTTAAATAATAATTTCAATAAATTATATTTTAAAAACAGAATTATTTTTTAATAACCGAATTAAATTCTGTATGAATGTAGGTGCATTAATGAAACGGGGGGTCGAGGGGGGCCAGAACTAATTATCATATAAAACTCTTCCTAAGCCTAATTTGAAATGTTTAACATAGGTTTACATACAGTACTCGTTATCTTACCTCTTAATCTCCAACCTGTACTTATAGTATTAAATTTCAGGGTAAGAGAAAGTCGTGTGAGTAACACACCAGATTATTCTTATTATGAGGACTTCAAATAGAGCACTTAACAGAACACTGGGATGTGTTGTTGCTGTTGTGTTGCCGGGCTTATATTTTTTGTCAACCGACATTTTTTTTATTGTCATTTATATTTATTGATCAGGTAGAATTTTTTTTAATTTCCGAACGAAAATTATAAAATATCGAAACACATTTGATTTATAAACAAAAATTGAAAATACATTTAAATGATCACGTGATAATCTTCATGATTTAAACATTGTTTTCAAGATTTATCGTTCACATTCCGTCATTTTTGACGGGGTTATATACTAGTTAATAATTATTTACTATACTTACACATTTAATATATTCACACAGTGATGCAATTAGTCTGAATTTCACATTAGATTTATTTTAAAAATATTTTTCAAACTGCTTAGAAGTATCAGATACAGCAATTATTTTTAAATATTTCAGATAGCTATTTTTAAATTTAATTAGTTATTACATTTACAAACTCAAAAAAAAAAAAAAAAAAAGACGGAAATGAAAGATAAATTTAAAAGCTTCATTTATTAAAATACAATGTAAAAACTACATTTGTTGAAAGATTTTTTTTTTAACACTATCTCAGAATATAGTAAAATACAATTTATCTTCCTTGAAGTAGTTATGTATTTTATTTTTTTTGCTAATATTAGCTGATTTTGCACAATATAGATGTTTTTTTCTTTCCAATGTGTTTGGTTCGTTATATGATATTTGCCGCCATGAGAAATTGTAAAACTGGATCGACAATAAATGCAATATGCAAACTTTCACCCTGACTAGATGTTAAATTCTGCTTTTGCCAGAATTTAATCAAAATCTTTTTTTTTTTTTTTTTAAGAAAAAGAAAAGAAAGTAATTGTAAATCAGTATCGAAAAAGTTTTTTTTTTTTTTTTAATAATTTAATTAAATTTTTTTGCACTGTAAATGAAATTTCGGGCTCTTAAGGAAAGGCTCTTTGAATTATGGACCAGCCGGCCCATGTGTTAATCAGGCCCTTTTTACTATATTTTTCTTTCTTTACTAAATAAAATTTTAGTATTATTATTTTTTTATTGTTAATTCAATACGACTCAAATAGAAAGCAGCCAATTCTCTGCAATCATGGCTAAGATAACACCTGTTTGGCAATTTTTCAGTCATGTTTGCAGGGCAAAAATGAAAAATTCCATGATTTTTGGATTTTTTTTTTTTTTTTTTTACAAAATTTCATGATTTTTCTCTGACATTTCCAGATTGATAAAGCATCCTGATTTTTCCATGATTTTTCTGTTTCTGATTGTCGCCACCCTGCAAATTTATACTATAATACATAAAAGTAATTAAAAAAAAAAAAAAAAAACTTCTTCAGCTTTAAATCTTTAAGTACAATTTTAATTTAATTATAGTATGTGTTGTGTACCATACTCGCAACAATATATAATTAATATATCAAATAAATTACCACACTAAAAATTATTCATTTAAATTTAACAAAAAGAAAATTCAGAATAAATCAATAAAACTTTACCAGGCAAATCTCTGACATTTTGTTTCTTCATAAATTCTTCTACATATTCATTTGTTACATAATACTGGCCATTAGGTTTGGCAGCTTTATTGGCAAGACGAGCAAGTAACATATTGGCACCTGTAAAACAGAATACAGAATAAAAATTTATTTTAAGTTAATCAAAAATAAACAAAAAATAAAGCTGTTCGCAATAAAATAACATGATCATAATTAGGACTGTGGCAATTAATCGGTTCAGTTAATCGATTAATGCTTAGTCCTGGTTAATCGGGTCGATTAATTCGATTAAAAATTTTCAAAATCCGATTAAAATTTTCAAACTACGAATTAAAGTAAAAATGCTGTTCTGCCTACAAAATATTTTTTCGCATATTTTGCTAACAAACATTCTAAGAAACATCCCTCAAATAATGAAAAAGCAAAAAATAAATAAATAAATAAATAAAAATAAAACCTCTCAAAAGAAGTTAGTTGTTGCACTTTTGTTGATAGAGAAAAGGAAGAGGTCAGTTATTAAACAAAATGTCGCTCCATGTGCATGCTGGAGCAACACTACCTGTCTGTAGCCTTCTACAGAAGATGTTGGCTAGGGTAATAGTATTCTCAGAAACAAGAAGCTTTCAAAAAATAAAAATGCTAAAAATTAAAAAAGAAAGAAAGAAAGAAAAGAAGGAATCAAGATTTCCACTATCCCTCTGATGGGGGAAATGTCAACAGAGTTTCACAATATCTTCAAGCATTTATTGTCTGTTCAGAATTGCTGATAGTAACTATTAAAGTAGAAACAGAAAATAACATTCTGTGTTCTAGTCCGAAGTGTCAAATAAGTACTAAAACATAAGAATTTGAAATTTTTATGATAATGATATGGATTTTGAGAATTTATTTAAAATAATGACAAGCGAGATGGACAAAGCCTGCAAATATAAAACTAAAATATGTGTAAATTCATTTAATGTTTCTTTCAAAATGAATTGAAAAATTAATTTATTTAAAAAAAATTGAATAAGTGAAAACATTTATATAAAATTAACACTTAAAGTCACCAATTATTACTCTGAAAATTGATTTAAATTTCAGCTATGAAACAGATATAATTGATTAGACAATTTTTTTTTTTCTCAGTCAAACTTATGAATAATATATATATACACACACACAATATGAGAGTTTTATTCATCATTGAAATAAAATTACATAAAGAAAAATGAAAACCGATTAAAAATCCGATTAATCGATTAATGAACTACGATTAACCCAGTTAAAACTCTTAATCGATTCCACCCCTAATCATAGTACAGTTCAGCATCTTTTGAATTAAACTCTTGCTTAGAAAAATTAGTTTTCCCTATGTGTGGTAAATTATTATTTATGATCATTCCTTTTTCTATAGTTCTTATCTTGCTTTTTTCTCTTAGCATTTCACTTATTTCCGTGTCATTTCCTTAACTCGATTATTGATTTATTATAAAATAAATATTTAAGGAGAAAATAAAGGCAATAAATAACAAAAATAAATTCAAAATAAACAAACCTAATCCAGCAGAGGCTGTACACTTTGTTTTCTGTTCTATTTCTGTTCTCAGATGTGATGCAAATTCAAGAGGAGCTATACTAGTTTCTTGTAAGAGTTCCGTGCAGTCAATAAAAAGTTCATCACAGCTGACAGCTTCAATATCCAAAGTGTAACTAGAATAAAAGATATAGTCTAGAATATAGTCAGGGGTGTAGAATTTTAAAAAATTCTTACCAAACAAAGATTTAAAAAAAAAAAAACTGCTAGCAATATGCGATGTGTAGTTGATAATCGCAATAAGATTTATGCAATTCTAAGGTGAATTGGCCATTTAGTAGTAAAATTCTTTCAAGTTCTCAGAGCGTCATTTCTTATAATACAGTAATCAGTATAGAACAACAACTTAAAAGATAGTAAAATCTAAAGCAGTTGCCTATTCAAACACTGTTCAAGTTCTTGAGAGAAGTTTTCTGGCTGTTTTACTATGTTGCAGAATTATCAAGAAACACTGAATATTGGCAAGAAAACTAACTGACCACTTACCACGTCCAAAAGCTTACTCGCTAGTGGCAAGTAAATCAAGCATTTCCACATTAGGTACCTTAGCCTTAAAAAGTATTAATTAAATTAAAAATAATGAATTTATTTCAATAACATTTACCTTAATTAAAAACTTTAATAATACATACAACCTTTTATTACTTCATGTTTTCTATCTGCCGAACTAGTTTCCTCTGGGGCGCCCCAGCTTGATCACCGGCATCTTGGTGTGTGCAGGAATATATAAAATACCATATACTAATAAACAAGGTAATGAAATGTGTTATATAGGAAAAACAAAAATAAAAATAAAAACGCGAATTAAAGAACATAGCCATGATATAACTACAGGAAAAATAACAACCGCTTTAACTCAGGTGAACAAAAACGAAGAGATAGACATAAAATTTGATCAAGTAAAAAAGTTGGCCAACTACCATAACCACAGTTACGCTACAATCAGAGAGTCCGTAGAGATTTTGACAAGTTTTAATAGCTGCAATGGCAACGATGGGGCATTACTCAACCGCCAATGGCGAAGAGTCTATAAAAGAGGAAAGAAACCAGAAACATCAGTTTCGAGCGACTTCACACACCAAGATGCCGGTGATCAAGCTGGGGCGCCCCAGAGGAAACTAGTTCGGCAGATAGAAAACATGAAGTAATAAAAGGTTGTATGTATTATTAAAGTTTTTAATTAAATTAACTTCATGGTTATAAATTATTTTAACATTTACCTTACTTAAAAATCCTTTTTAAACGAGCAGATATATTTTGGACCCAATCGGGTCCATCCTCAGTGCTCACTAGATGACAACTTCTGCCAGGCTTGTATTTATTCATTTCTCTCATTTTCGGTTTTTTCACTTCGCTTTGCCGTCTGGAGATGCTGTTGCCGATCCATTGGCATTATACTGTGTTCTCTGTCATTTATTGCGTTATTAGTTGTCATTTATTGTGTTATTAGCTATCGAAATATTAATAATATAAATGACAGAGAACACAGTACAATACCAATAGATTAGCAACAGCTTCTACAGATCGTGAAGTGAAGTGAAGAAACCGAAAGTGAGAGAAATAAATAAATACAAGTCTAACAGGAGTTGTCATCTACTGAGCACTGAGGATGGACCCGATTGGGTCCAAAATATATCTGCTCGTTTAAAAAAGGATTTTTAAGTAAGGTAAATGTCATTGAAATTAATTTATAATTTAATCCTTTATGAAGAAAAACGATGTATAAAAATAATGATTTTTAGAGTATATATATATATATTTTAGTAGTACAAACTTAAAATGAACTAACTTTCAAAAACGATCTGTAAAATTTGATGATAAAATTAGGATTCACAACATTAATGAAAATTTAGTGGTCCAAAACAATCAAAATTATAGAAATATATATATTCAAATGCATACTTTTTATACTATTTTTTATATATTAATGCTTTCATGCAAAAACAGAATAAAAACAGAATTTTAAGATATTTTAAAAAAAAAAAGCAGAAGGATATATGTTTTTGTTTAATTAATACAAATCAGAGTCTTGCATCAGGTTAGGTAACCCAATTTTACCCAAACCCGACCCATCTCGACCAACTAAAAATTTTTTCTAGCAGTTCAGTTTGACTAATTTTCTTTTTTTCCTTGTAGGATAGGGTTAACTGAATCTTGTTCTTGCAGGTAGTGCTTAATTTTCAACAAATCAGGCCGAGTTGAGAGCATATCTCTTTTTTTTTTTTTTTACAATAATAAGCAGAAATTTATTTGATATAATTATAACTCCATAACTGATATAATCATACTATATTATATACTCATGATTAAATATCAGTGTACCCAAATTATTATATTAAAGTAAATATCCACACTGAACAAAGCAATGAACAAAGAGACATTATATATATATATATATATAATAGTAGAAGCCAAGCAACAGATACAAGATCACTGAAACACCAATGAATATAATATATATAGAATAAAAGCATTAAACAATAAACTACAAAAATAAACATGAAGCACACTTTTGTGCAACTGAAGTACACAACATACATAAATGGTTAAAAATTATTATTAATCCATTTTTTTGGATTTTTTAAGTTTTAATAGTAATTACATTTCCAATTCTTTTTGTAATGGTTTACTGATTGTGTGATAATGAACATTTACTTTAATTTATAAATTAAATTAATCTCAAAATTCTCTGTTGCAGATTTGAATCGGTTTTAAGGTTGATGAAAATTGTTTTGTTGATCCGTCAGGTAAGTAGGACTCAATACTAATTCAAGAAATGGTAGAAAAGTTAAATTTCAACAATTAATTTATAAAATGTGCAAGTCATGTTTTTATAACATGCAATAAAAAGTACTGTATAACTGGTATTGAAGAATAAAGAAACAAACACCTTAAATCGAAAAATACCAAAGAATTTTTCAAGTCAAAATAAAAAAGGAAACACAGGTGCAGTATGAAATAAACAATTCCCTGAAGCATACTCAAAGAGGCAACGGTATAGAGGGCATTGTAGTCGACTACTGAGCTGTTACAGATATAAATAAAAAAAGAACAAAAATTGGAGTTTAAAAACATGCTTCCAGTAGCAGAAATTTTATATCAGTTTATAAAACTCATTAAGAAGCCTGAAATTTATTTGCAACTTCAATACAATTAGATTTTGATATAGCAAAATGATACCGTGATGACAATGTTAAATCTTGGTTGCTACAAAAAACTTATGACACAATTTTTAAGGTCACTTAAATGTTATTTTAATCAATGCTTTTTCCAAAAATGTATCAGGTAATGTAAAATCAGTTATGTACAAGTTAAGGCTGTTTGGTAGTCGGATTCCCTCTTTCTTCTTTCTTGTGTAATCCAAAGGAATTTTTGTTGCTTTGTATTATAAGGATATCTTGTTCAAAAATAAAGTTTTCTATTCTTTTTTTTTTTTTTTTTTTTAATTCTACTCTTTGAACATGTTGCCTTTTATCCTAGAGAGTAATTAAAAAATAAATAAATATTTTATTTAATTAAGCAAACTTAAGGTTCTAATTTTTAATCAGGGAGAAAAAAAATTAAATTGCTTTTTTAAGGTAAAAGGTGACATGTTCAAAGAGTGAAATTCAAGAAACATATTTTGATAAACTTTGTTTTTGAGTGAGATATTCTTATAATATGTAGTATAAAAAATCCCTTTGGATTTTATGGGAAGGGAAAAAGAGGGAATCTGATAACTGTGCTGTCTTAACTAACTGTTTTAAAAACTAAATTTTTATCGTATGTTGAAACCCCAAGTATTACTATACATCAAAAAGGAAACTGTTAAAATAATAATACAATGTTATATTTCATTTTAAAGTAATATTTTATTTTCCAATCATCATATTATTGAAAACATAGCATTCAGTGGTAAAACTGGGTACGTTAAAGGACCCTTCACAAAATTTTATATTTTAAAAAAGACTCTTCACAAAAATTTTCATCTCAAGACAGGACCCTTCGCAAATTTTTTTAATCTTAAAATGAACATTTCATAAAATTCTCTCTCTTAAAAATAGACCTTTGATAAATCTCTTTCATTTCGAAAACTTATCTTTTGTAGAGCGAACAGGCCGCCTGAAGAATCAGACATGCTTTGCTATATTTTTTTGAAAAGCTGATATTCAATTTCCAATTTATAAAATGTTTTCAGCGCATACGTGTGAGTTTAATTCTATAAAAGTTAACCTTCATTGTCTAAAACAAAACCTTATTATAATTATAATTTTAGTTTTGCAAAATTACATTTTTCACAATTTCACTAAAAGAGGGGCCCTAGCTGAAAAGTTCAGAAGATCTCGAGTTTTACATTAAGTTTTGACTTACAAAATGACATGTAAAATTTTCACATTTTCATAAAAACAGGACCCTGTCTGAAAAGTCTGGACAGATCCTTGATAATTCATCCTATTACTGAAAGCACAGCAAACAATTTTTAGCCTCTCCTATAATTATGTTTATAACTTTTATTGTGACAGAACATTTAAATTTGTTATTTCAGGACAAATGTTTAAAAAAGAGAGAGAGAGCAATTTTTTTTTATTTATTTTGTTATTTAACTTAAAATCAGCACATGAAAAACCTAAACTTTGCAGAGAGAGAAAAATAAAACAAAGTAAGAATAATATTGTAATGCTTTTTAAACATACAACTGATTAAAACCTTTGTTTGATTTCTCAATTATGTCTAAAACTACCAAATTTTCTTTGAAAAATAAAAAGCTTGCACATTAACAATTGTTCAAAAAAGACTAATAATCCATCAGGAAGTGTTTATTTTATTTTATTATTTTATTAATATTTTGAAGAAACATTAAAAAAAAAAAAAAATATGATAATCAGTAAAGAAAGGTTTATGTGTATGTGTATATATATATATATATATATATCTTCAAAATGCACTATTATATGCAATGAAATAACTGATGAACAAGTACAGCTTGTAATTGACTTCCATTAAAAAAAAAAAAAAAAAAAAAAAAAAAAACTAATGCAATTAGTAAATTTATTTTTCCCTGATTACATTAAAAAAAAAAAAAAACTGAGATTGAGACTTACTGTTTGCAACAATTGATAAAAACAGAGTCTGTGATAATCAGGGATGAAACTACTTAACATGCAACCTTGAAAAATACTACTTGTATGCAGAAATAATAGGGAGGAAAGCAGGGTTAGAAATCAGAATGTGAAAGTCAGGCGTCAAAAGAACCTAACTGTTTTTTCTTGGTTGCAAAAATAGTCTACTCAGGCACAATTAAAAAAAAAAATTTAATGGAATCATAATGGGATAAAACTTAGTTTCATTAATATTTACTTAAATAATAAATACAGACCCAAAAGTTAAAATATGAATGCATTTATATATTTGTTTTAATTAAAAACTTATTTAAAACAGAAAAAACAGAAGATTTTTTTTTTTTTTAATTATCTGCTGGTTAACTGATTTTTAAATTTAATCATATTCCAAAGCATTACATCTTTAAGCAAAATGAGAACTACCAGAAAATATTCATTAAAACCTTTTTACATTTAGAAGTCATACAAAATTGACATTTTAGTCTTAATTTATGAATTTAACTACCAAAAAACTGCAATTCTGTAAATTACCCAAACACAATCCCCCCTAGAAAGGGTAAAATAGAACTTAATTTTCATCAGTGAAAAATATGATAATAATTATTTGAAAATGATTAAATAAATATATGAATGTCTAATTAAAAACCAAGCATTGAAAGAGGATGCAATAGAAATTATCACAAAGCAATAAATTTGATGGAGCATTGCCTAGTAGATAAAATATGGTGATACATTACATGCTAATAAATATAAAATGTACATGAATGCAAGAGAAAGGGGAAACAAAATAAGAAAAAGTCCAGGTCCTGCACAAAAGATCTCTGTTGAAAATAGCTTAAGGCTATTTTATATAAATTAAAGGCTAAAATATAATTTAAAGATATTTTATATGCATTTTGAATGAATTTAAATAAAAATATTTGTTAAAATAAAGATGGAAATATAACTAAATCAAAACATACCTAGCAACAATATCATATAGCTGTCTTGAAACTTCTGAATAACCTTCAAAATCATAAGAAATGGTTTTTAAATCGGGACAACGCCGTAATGCTTCTCCCAGAAACATTCCATTTCGAACACCAGCTTTTCGAGCTTCATAACTACAACTTGCAATTTCTGACAGGGAGCCATATTCTTTGGAATATTTTGATAACTTTGGTTTTTCATTAAATTCTTCATCAAATGGTTCTTCATCAGAAAAATTCTGTTCAGGAAAAGAAGTTAAACCTTCAATTTTCTTTTTAGATTGATTTTTGTAATGAGAAGCTTCATATTGCACATCACTTCCTTCTTGAGCTCCACCTCTTTTGCCTTTGGAATGTGTAACTGCAACTGGTTTACCTAATATAAATGCATAAGTCAGTTAATTTATTTATTTATTATCACAGGGTTGCTACACAAATCAGGAGAAAAAAATCCCTGAGTTTTCCCTGTCTCTCTTAAAAGTAAAATAGATGACACACAGCCATGCAGCATAAGAATCTAACATGTTTACAAGTCAACTGAACATATTTTTGCAGGATTCATACTCAAATATGGGGGGGGGGGGGATTCCCTGAGTTCCCAGACAATTTTCAAGAAAATATTAACGACATATTACAAGAAACGCTTCTATAGACAGGACAAAATACAACTACTTCTGCTGTATGATGTCATATTACTGCCAATCATGCTAGAAATTCAGGTAGAAATCATTATTTATATGAGTATTTTCACAATACTTAATCATTTAAATTTTGATATGAAGCTAAAAAAGAAAAACATAACTTGAGAGAGAAAAAAAAATTGTTTTTCCAGGTTTTATAACTGATTTTCCCTGTCTTTTAATGAAAATTTTATTTTTCCCTGAGTTTTCCCTGACTTTTTTTTAACAAATTCCCTGAGTATTCCCTGTTTTCCAAGTTTTCCCTGATGAGCATGAACCCTGTATCATTTGTTTTTTTTTTAAATGGAACAGTATAATAAAGTATTAAGAACAAAAGTACTTTAGTATTTAGATTACATAAAGTAATCTGAGCAAATTAAACAATGTTAAATTGTTAAATATGGAATTTGGCACCAAATCTGGACTTCCATATAAAACGAGCATTCCTCAAATCTTTCAACAGTTTTCTTATGACCTAGATTTGTTTATTTATAAAACTTTTATTACTTATAATAATAAACCTATTGCCTACTTCACTCAATGGAAATTTTTAGCGTTACAAAAAATAAAAATACTTTATATCTCAATTATTCAAATCTGGTGTATTTAAAAAAAATCTGAAATTCTTAACTCCATCAAATTACTACAGGATGACTTTATGATAACTTATGTTGACAAATCACCTAATAATTATGCCATTATATGTAAATCCTACTATCTCTCTATTTTAAACTCTTCAGTATCTAATAGTAACATCTTTAGTTTAACTAATAATAACCTTATTATTAATAACCAAAAATATTTCATTGTCTACACAGTTTCCTAAACATTTTTGAAGAGTTTTTTTTTTTTTTTTTTTTTTTTTTTAAGAAGCTTTCTTTTAGTTACTAAAAAGCGTAAAATAAAAATTTTAAGTAAAAAAAAAAAAATTAGAAGCTTTTTATTAAGATTGGATTTTTTTTGTCACCGTGTCTTAGTGCAACGCTAAAAAACAAGGTGCCTCCAGTTTAATGTAAATGTAAGCAAATCTTTTTCGTTCCTTGTTAGTTCAGTTGGTTAAAGTCTTTTTGATAATGCTGTGTTCATGAGTTCGACCCTCAAAGGGCTGATGTGTTACTTTTTTGCACAGAATTAATAGGAAAGATTTCAATTGATAAAAAAAAAATCTTTCATTATGTATACAATATCCTAAGACATTTTTATCTTTTTTAAGAAGCTTTTTTATAGTTACTAATACGCACAATATAAAAATTTAAGTTAAAAAAAAAAACAAGTCTTTTAATGTTGAGCCCTAAAAAGCATAAATAAAAATTTATTATTGCAAAAACATGCTATAAAATTAAAAGTTTCAGCAATAAGAAAATTTTAAAGATAAATACAGATTATGTGCGAATACCTCCCTTTTGCAAGAGATGAACATTTTTTTAAATATTCAAAATACTTTAAAAAACATTAGAAAACAATATTCTTAGCCATTAATTTTTGTATAAATATTTGTTAGGAATTTCTAGCATTTTCTGTGACCTTTCTTGACTGTTATTTGACTTTTGGTTAGAGCATCTTGCTGATAACGCGATGGTTGTGGGTTCGATCCTTCAAGGGCCAATGTGTTAATTTTTGGAGATAATAAATAGAAAAAATTTCAATTGATTAAAAAAAAAAAAAATCTTTCAATGTCTACACAGTACCCTAAGAATTTTTTATTAGTTCTTTTAAAAGCTTTTTCTTTTAACTAAAAAGCACAAAATAAAAACTTAAGTAAAAAAACATTTTTTAACATTAGAAGCTTTTTATTGTGGAGTCCTGAAAAAAGCATAAAATAAGTTTATACTTGAAAAGACATGCTATAAAGAAATGCAACTTTTAACAATAAGAAAATTATTGCGAAAAATATAGATATTTCACTTTTTCAAGAGGTGAAAGTTTTTAAATATTCAAAATATTTTAAAAAGCTTTTGAGACCTTTTAAATTTATGACTTAACGAATACTCATACAAAAACTAATAACTAAGAATATTGGTCTCGAATGCTTTTTAAAATATTTTGAATATTTAAAAATTTTCATCTCTTGAAAAAGTGAAATATCTATATTTTTCTTATTGTTAAAACTTACATTTCTTTATAGCATGTCTTTTCAAGAATAAACTTATTTTATGCTTTTTAGGACTCCACAATAAAAAGCTTCAAATGTTAAAAAGTTTTTGTACTTAAGTTTTTTTTTTTTTTTTTTTTTTTTTTTAATAAAACTGAAATTAGAAAAATGCCCAGATTTTAGAAATTTCTGGATTTTCAAGGTTCAACTGTATAGTATACAGGGTGATTCAAAAAAATGTGGACAAAATGACATGGTAGATCAGTCATACAACAAGGATCAAAAATCGCATAGGAACAGAGGGTCGCAACTGCGATCCGGAGCCGCTACAGGGCGTCTAAAATAATACATAACAAAAAGAGAAGAAACAAAACCATTACAGATCAATTTATTGATAATTACACACTCACATGCAACTTATGCAAGCCAAATGTTCAGCCTACAGGAGATGCTCAAAGTTTTTGCCAGATGCATCGAGACACACCTCGCATCTACGTTGCATAGAACGCCGCACCTTCTCAAAGATACCAGGTGTATCTTGAACACATCCTGCTGTCACAACGATTCTTCCTACCAAGTCTTCCAGCATTACAACAAGTGTTTCATACACAAGTCCTTTTAAAAATCACCATAAGAAAAAATCCAAGGGAGATAGATCTGGTGATCGTGGTGGCCATGCGATTGGTCCACCGCAACCAATCCAGCCGCCAGGAAAAGTAGCCTGCAGATGTGCTCTGACATCTGTGCTGAAATGTGCAGTAGCTCCGTCGTGTTGAAATCGAATGCGTTGGAGAATAGGCATCGGAACATCATTCAGCATTTCTGGTAGAACCTCATGCAAGAATGTTAGATAAATGGGACCGTTAAGTCTTTCTAGGAGAATGTACGGACCAAGTAAACAGTCTCCTACAATGCCAGCCCACAAGTTAATGGAAAAGTTGTGCCCCATGCGGACATGAAGCACCGGGTTTTCATCCGCCCACATATGCAGGTTGTGAAAGTTCATCACACATTCTAATGAGAATGCAGCCTCATCCGTAAAGAGAACACTTGCTGCAAAGTTTCGGTCTGCAGCAATTTCTTGGAAAAACCAAAACGCAAAATCCATACGATTGTTGTAGTCTCCCGGTTCCAGTGCCTGGACGAAAATTATACCTCTGGGGGTCACCAAAGCGGGAGAGCCATCCCTTCCGAGGAGGATCAAAATTGCGATGGCATGTCTCCGGACCATCTCTAGGGGTGAGTCCCAGACCGTCGCCAATTGCTCATTTGCGCAGCACTAGTGTGACGTAAAACCCAACCAACCAGTGCCTGGACGCGTTGTAAATGATAAAGATGTAGTCCTTCGTCATGTACAACACACCAGACGGTAGCTTGAGGGATATGGGTCGTTCAGGATACAACTCGTGTACTCATTGAAGGATTACGCTGGAGTTCTTGGACAACTCTTTCTTCAACATCAACTGTTGGAATTATTCGTTGGCGACTAGCATCCGGCTTGTGCACGTCGAACGAGCCGGTTTCACACAATCGTCGATGCAGATTGGCAAAGAATGAGCGGCTAGGCACCTTTATACCAGGATATTTCTCACGATACATTCGCAAGGCTGCTCGTCCATTGCAGTTCGTCATACCGTAAATTAAAGGAATGTCAGCCATTCTGCGGTGCGTGTAACTAGCCATGTTATGCCCGACGCATCCAGAACTCGAATGAAGACAATCTCCATTTGCTCAGTTCGTGTTTGTATTGCAACGCCTTCTCGTGGCTCTGGTGCCTTCTACAGGCGTTTGCGACCCTCTATTCCTATGCAATTTTTGATCCTTGTTGTATGACTGATCTGCCATATCATTTTATCCACGTTTTTTTTAATCACCCTGTATATCTACAGTTGAACTATACATATATATATACAGTTTGACTATATATATACTTGAATATATATATATATATATAGGGTAAGTGCACCAGTGATTGATACTTTTAGAGCAATCTCTGATGTTTTTAAATGTTCTAGTCATCAGAAAATACTTTTAGTAATCTTAAGTTAGTACATATGGTATGAAAGACATTCAGAACCACATTTTTGTTAAAATATATACATTTGATAACAATTACTTTTTTTTATGAATTTTTATTTGACACCCACTCAATGTTTCAGTAATTGACACTGCCAGTTTTTCCTTTCATCAGTAATTGGCACGCTATGTTCCAGTGTTTGACACTGCTAGTTATTAATTTTAACAGTTATTAGCACCCTATGCTCCAGTGTTTGGCATAAAATGTTAAAATTCTTATATGCAAAATATGTGATTTTATTATTTTTTTTTATTTATTAATTTTATCGGGATGGATGTCAATTACTGGAGCATGCCAATCACTGGAGCACCTACTCTATATATAGTCAAAAAAAAAAAAAAAATCTTTAAAAAAGTGAAAAATTTAATTACGTTTGAAAAATCTCTCAATAAAACTCATTTGAGTCAGTATTTTATTCAGGCCTTTTAAGTGGGTACTTAAAAAAAAAAAAAAAAAAAACAGGTTTTCTGGGTTTAAGGGGTGGGTTGAAATTGAAAATCCTATATATATTTTTTGTAAGAATTTTCATAAATACCTTTAAGTTCAGGATGTTTTCTAAGGCCGACTGACACGAAGAAGCAATCCATATCTAAATGCATAATTACACGTTGCTTTTTTTCACTGGCACCATCCAGAGGTAACATGAAAGAATGCAGCTTTGGAAAATGACCATTTTTGACTAGAGTTATTAAGTTTTCCCTGCCAGGAAAAGGCTTGGAGCCATGATTGTCAGCAAGAGTTTGTACATAACGTTTTAGTTCCTGTCCAGCAGTTGATATATGATGTAATCTGGAGTGGCTATAAAACTCTGATAAAAAAGCAGGATGACCAGCTGTAACAGGAGCTTCATTTTTGGATGGAGATTTGAAGTCTGGAAGTACTTTAGCTGAAGTGGCTGATGATGAGTTATGAGCAATTTTGCTAAACAGATCTTCATTTTTCCACAAGTCAATGAAATCTTCTTTATTACTTTCAGAATTTTTGGAAGCACTTTGTGGCAATATGGAATGACTAGATTTAGTTTCACATTTTGTACTAGCTTCATCAGTAGTAGATTTTAATTCAATGAAATTTTCAAAATTTAATCTTGGCTGCTTATGAGTAAGTTCTGGAGGATATAAAAAGTAATTCTGGTGAGGTAAAAGTTTGCCAGCCTTGATGCTAAAGTAAAATAAATAAATTACGAAAAAATAAATAAATAAACAATAATAATATTTATATTAATTTAATAATTAGTATTATATTCATTTTATAATAATAAAATAATATTTTATTAGATGAAAATCCTCATTCGAGATTATGGACCATGATGTAATATGATGGACCTATGATGTAATGATGTACTATGATGATGAACCTATGATGTAATAAATAGCATTAAATTATCGTTAAATTACATCACTATGATGTTGTATCATAAATATCCTTAAATTAATGTAAAATTACAGAATGATGATGACAAAATATTTATAAATTAGTTTTAAATGATAAAACACTGCCATAAAATATTATATTAAAAAAAAAAAAAAAAAAAAATACATATCAATGAGAATTAGCAATTCACAGCAAGTAGGTATTTATTTACCCATAAAGGTAATCCTTGAAAAAATTCATATAAAACCATGAAATAACATCAAATGAAGAAGTTTTGCATTGATGAACAGCTAAATTAAGCCATGATAAGCCTAGCACATCAAAATTGGCACACCAGACTTATAAGTTGAGGATACTTGTTTCATTATCCTGATTAAAAACAGCAACGTAAGTCTCCAAAAAGATGTTCAGATGATGACCACCGTCTCTTTCTTCTATATAAATAAAGAGAAATGTCTATCCGTGTGTGTGTGTGTATTTGTATGCACTCTGGAGCTCAGGCTATTAATCACAGAGTTACAAAACTTGTCAGAGGGATAGCTTGGATGCAGGAGTGCACATCATTGAGATTTTTTCCATTTTGATTTTTTTTTTAATCCATTGATTTTTTTGTTACACTTTTTTTTAATTTACTCTTACATTTCAGTAGTCCGTGCTAATTAGCAAGAGTTACTACAATATTTACTTTTTATTTATTTTTATTTTTATTATTTATTTTATTTTTTGTCAGTCATGTGATTAAATATTGTTTGTAATTACAAAACTGGTATGTTTCGACTGAGATTTTTTTTTTTTTTTTTTTTAGTCAAAAGAGATACATAGATGTTCAGTAATGTGATTGTTAGATTTTTTAAAAATTAAATAAAATGTGATATTTCAGTTCAATAATTGCCATTTTAAAACAACTGTTTACATAGCAACATAAAAAATTCAATTTATTATTATTATTATACATACTAGCAGGCTACGCGCGCTTTGCTGGTCACTATATTTAAATGAATTTTCAAAAGAATTGAACTAATATTTATTTTTTTTACACCACATTATAGATAAAAACTAAAAAAGAAAAAAAAAAAAAAAAAAAAAAAAAAAAAACATTGAAATTGCTCCAAATTTTGCTTCTGGTACCCGCTGCCTAAGGCAGCTCTTTTTCCGCCCGCACTGCGTCAGGTCTAGATTTCCCATGCCTGCAGAAAGATCTTTCCCGGGCACTTCAATTTGGATATTTATCAACGACAGGGGGAATCCGCTATTATTTAACAACAACAATTTTAAAGATGACTGTATCTCAGCATCCATTAAATATTTTAGTTTTTGAACCATGCATTTTATAGCCTGTGCTATTTACACTATATTACGATTTGATTCTGACCAATGTAATAAAATAAAATAAAAAGTAGATAGAAAAAAGTAAATAAATATATAAAAAACAAATAAATTTTAATCCTTTATACTATGTATATACTACCATTTTTCCCGATAAATACTGTAAATAAATAAAAGGTTTTTTTTTAAAGGAATTAATTAAAAAATGAAAAATAAGAAGCTGCTCTACTATAAAAAAAATTAACATAACTGGTATAACTACGTTTTTAAATTTAAAACTTATTATACTTAATTTTTTCTACTGCATTACGGTTTTATTTTCAATAAATATAACAAAAAAAAAAAAAAAAAAAAAAAAACTTTCAAATGAATGTATTAAATAAAAAATAAAACTGCAAACCAGTCGTTGCTAAGACACGCAGACGATTACAGTAAAAGAATAAATCTATGAAAAATGAAACAAAAAAGCCAGTATTCAAATTAAAAAAAAACATTAATTTAAAAAATTAAAATTCGAAAAAATCTTGATGAGGTGCATACCTGCAGGGTCCCAGGTACCTATATGCCAAATTTGGAAGCTCTGCGATCGGTTGTGTGAACAGAGCACAGACACGCACACACAGACACTTCCCTTTATTTATATAGATTATCGGTTTATATCCGATAATCTATATAAATGAAGAGAGAATCTATGCAACAAAGAGAGAATCTATACAACAATGCCTGATGTGTGCAATGACAGTGATGCCATGGCTCCTGACCGGATGTGGAATCAACTTATGAAATCTATAAAAGACCACAACTCTAAGAGATCCAACACAGATGAAGAGCTGGGCGCCCAGCCGAAAACATTAACGATGAAATATGAGGTACCTATTAAGGTTTTTATATTTAATTACATTTTTTTTAATTCTGTTTTCACATTCGGAAAATTCATAACTGTTAAATTGATTATTATTATCTACACATAGATTTAATTTTTAGTATTTTATTTTGAAAATGCAAAATGCAAAATATCACTCAGTTAAAACTTGCAACATGCTTGTAATATATTTTATTTTTAATCTTATTACAGAACTTGCAATATATATAACTATAAATTCAATGAAGCTCTACTAACTTGATATTAAAATTATACAAATGTCTGTTAAAGAGGAAGTTAAAACACACACATATATATATATAAATTTCACAAAAATATTTTGATTTTCACAAAAATGGACCCCAAAAATTCCTGGATCAACACCTGTTTTTACAACAAATTTAGAAATAAGACTTTTTCTATTAAAAATCCTATAATTCAAAAATGAAAATCCATTTTTAAAAAAATTGTACAATCACTGGTAATATAATTAGATTTACAAATTTTATGCATCAAATTACCTATCAGTGATCCATTCAGGTTTTACAACAACTTGATTCTTTAAATTTTTTACTTTACTATATGGAAGATTAGAAGCAATGGTATGAGTTGTTTTGGAAGAAAGGTAATAATGATATGTTCCTCCGTGGATCATCATCAATCTTTTAAGTTCATCGGCTGTTGGTTCTAAAATATACATAAAAAACATATGCATTAAATACAAAATAAGGACTTAACTAAAAATATATGTAAAATTTTTTAGAAAATTTGGAGTGGAAGGATGATTTTTATACCAACTATGTGAAAAATACCAGAGCAGGGAATCGAACCCGAGCCTTCCGCATAACGTGCGGATGCTCTACCACTGAGCTACCCTCGGTGATAACCAGCTATGCATTTCTCACATAATATTCATTGGCAAGGTCACCGGGTCTGCATTAAAGCAGCTATATCAAGTGACATAATTAATCGTGGCACAACTCCAATAGACCACGAAATTTTTATTTAGAAAGTCTATATATATAATTTTCTAAAATTAACTAAGGTTGATAAATAAAGACTTTCTAAATAAAAATTTCGTGGTCTATTGGAGTTGTGCCACGATTAATTATGTCACTTGATATAGCTACGTTTGCAGACCCGGTGACCTTGCCAATGAATATTATGTGAGAAATGCCTAGCTGGTTATCATATCACCTAGGGTAGCTCAGTGGTAGAGCATCCGCGCGTTAAGCGGAAGGCCTGGGTTCAATTCCCGGCTCTGGTATTTTTCACATAGTTGGTATAAAAATCATCCTTGCACTCCAAATTTTCTAAAATTAACTAAGGTTGATAAATAAAGACTTTCTAAATATGTAAAATTTTGTTTGAAAAAGGTGATACCTTACACAAAATACTATATATTTAAAATAAGTTATTTTTTCCTTAATAATAATGCAGCAAAACAGTTTTATTTTTAGTTAAAGTGAATGTGGTGAAAAGAAGTGAAATTCAGACACTTATATCAAGTTTCATAAAATTACAAAAATCATATATATTAGTATGTTTAAACAAAACAAAACATTTATTAAATAAATGGCAAAAACTTTACTTATTAGGCTTCATCTTAGTCGCTTTCGCCGGAGGCCCCCGGCATCTTCTGAGTGCAACATTCAGCGGCAGCACTTTTAGATGTAATGTAAGTGATCTATCTTCTTGTTTTCCGGAGTTAGTTGGCCATTCTCTCAGCAGGTGGCTCCAAACTCGACTGACGTCAGCATCGGGCTCATTCTCATTGCAGGAATTTAAATTACTAATAATTTCAATTGTTTCCCAGTATTGTGCATAAGTGGCATTCTCATAGTTCACAACCTTTGTAACTTTATTAAAATGGATGTCAATATCTTCGTTTTGCACAGTTTTAGCAAGTGCGGTGGTATTTTTGTTAAATTTTAGTAGCCGAATTAAAGCTTAGAATATTAGAAAATGAAATTAAAAAAACCTTTCCCAACAAATTCCTTTGTTGGTATCGCTACGTCATACTTTGTTGGTATTCCAGGTATTTCCTTTTGAGATGTTAAATTAATCTGCAGCACTTGCTGCCATGCTGCACTGTTTCTGCTACTGGGGTAAGACCTTTACTTTTGTTTTCTTTTTACTTTCTTCTATATGTAATATAGAGAAAGTATTGGATTCGTAAAAATTTTCGACCTCGGGTTTTTGATGGATTTACACGTTTTGAGAGCTGTAGAACACAATTTGACCCTTTTTAGAAAATGTCTGTCTGTCTGTCTGTGTGTGTGTGTGTGACAAAATTTTGTGGCAACTCTATCTCAGGAACTACAGCACAGAATTTCATACAAATTAGTATGTAGTTGCACCTTGACATAAATTAGTGCCTATCAATTTTTGGTAAAAATTGTCTTACAGGTTGCGTTGCCATCCCGCTTTTTCTAAATTTTTAACATGGTGATATAGGACAAAATTTTGTATAAATGTGCATAAAGAGAATTATTTTTTAGTAATCATTATGAAATTTACAAGAATTATTTATAATAGAGGTAGTCAACTGGGGAAAAAATTTTGTATGCGTAGGAGCCTCGTGAATCCCCCTGGGGTGGAAGTCCCCCCTCGAGGGGAGTAAATTTTCAAGATGGGTATCTTTCGAAAGGTCTCGTCAATACCTTTAAAACGAATGGTTGAACTATAAATCTGTGATAATTTAAAACAAAGTTATCGATTTTTTTTACTTTTAACAAAAAGTAACTTAGAAAAAAAAAATCTTTTTTTTTTTTTTTTTTTAACGAAATTTAACCAGACTTGGATTTAGTTGGCCCCTGACATAAACTGGGGCTGATTAGATTTGGGGATCAATCACTCAACAGGTGGTGCTGTGATCGTATTTTTTCTAAATTTTTTACATGGCAGTATAGGACAAAATTTCGTATAAATGTACATAATGGGAGTTATTCTTAACCTGTGATTGTGAAATTAATATGAATTATTGATAATAGTAGTAGTTAATTAGGAAAAAAATCTCGGTCATCGCTTCCCCCCCCCAGGGGAAAGTACCCCCCGGGGGGGGGGTAAATTTTCAAGATGGGTATCTTTCGAAAGGTCTCGTCAATATCTTTAAAACGAATGGTTGAACTATAAATATGTGATAATTTAAAACAAAGTTATCGATTTTTTTTTTTTAAAGAAAAAAAACTTTGAAAAAAAAATCTTTTTTTTTTTTTTTTTTAATATTGTTATTGCGTGAATTTGTATAGGAAAATATAGAAGAAAGTCTTGTGGTGGCCACAGCATACTAGTTTTTAGATGCCCCTTTGAACCAGCTTTCATTTCACCCCTTCCACCCCTCTCTCTTCCTTCTCTCCTATTTTTCGTTTTCTATTACTTTTTAAATTCACCCTCATAAATAGTATTTATTTTAAAGTAAGAAATAATTATTGAATATGGTATTCATAGTCAACAATAGGATATTAGATTTCGTATTTCCACACAAAATTAAACTAAAAATGTGAATTTTGAAAAAAAAAAAAAAAAAAAAAAAAAAAATGATGGTTAAATTCCTCCCTCCTTCCACCCCCTAGTTTCAATAAGGAAAAAAAAATCAATAAGACACAATTAAAAAACCCTATCAGGGGTCTGTCCAGACTTTTTGGACAGGGTCCTGTTTTTGTGAAATTGTGAAAAACTCTACACGTATTTTTGTGAATTTAACTTTTATGTGAAAATAAAGTTCTTCCGAACTTTTCGGGCCCTCTTTTTGTGAAATTGTGAAAAATGTAATTTTTCAAAATAAAATTATAATTAAAGTTTCATTTTAGACAATGACAGTTTATTTTTATAGAACTAAGCTTAAATATATGCATAGAAGCCCTTAATAAATTAGAAATTGAATATCAACTTTTTGGGGAAATACAGCAGAACATCTGATTTTTCATAGGCAGCCTGTTCGTTCCATGAAAGATTAGTTTTAAAAATGAAATAGGTCCATCAAAGGTCTATTTTTTATGATAAAATTTTTTATGAAGGGTCCTGTTTTAGAATAAATAATTTTGTGAAGGGTCCTGTTTTATGATAAAAAAATTTGTGAAGGGTCCTGTTTGTGTTTTATGATAAATAATTTTGTGAAGGGTCCTTTAACGGACCCATATTTGCCTCTGGACAGACCCTGCCTATGCAGTTCTTGGTTGCAGACAGGACCTGATTGAAGCATGAATCAACTGAACCCAGGTGCCTGAAATTTCATTTATAGTTCAAAAAATTTTAATTAAAAATAAACAAAATGCCCGTGAATAATAACACTTCATAGAAATTTTATTTCTAAAATAAAAATGAAAAAATTTAAATGGTAATATTTTATTCAAATATGCATTTTGGGAAGATATATAACTTTATTTATTTTATTTTATTTATTTTTATTTCCAAAGGATGGTAAAAGCAATGGCAAAAATAATAGGTAGGTGGACTGAATGCACATTGGGCCTGCTTTTGGCTTAATCAGGCTCTGCTTGCAGCTCTGTATTATTAGTGTTTCAATTTCAATAAAAGAACACTCCATAAAATACTTAATTATTTTATTTTTTTAATTACAATTTTATTTTTAACTTATGCTAGAATTTTTTTTTTTTTTTTTTTTTTTTTTGTAGAATGAGTCTCTTACAAAAGTATAAATTAAAAGATTTGAAAATAGTCAAATATAAAAAAATCTAGTCAACACATTTTCTTATAAGAAATATAACTCATTTTTCTATAACTAATAAATATTATATAAAAACCATAACTTTGACTAAAAAAGAAAAACAAAAGATTTTTCTGGAAGATTTTTAAAAGCACAATAAACACAAAAATATAAATACATTATCAGTTTCCTTATTTTTGAAGGCAAAATGCACAATTAACCATAAAATTATACTAAAAAGGATTGCCAATTAAATTCAGAAAAACTCTCAAACAAAATGGTTTTTACAGTTTTTAATTTTATTGTTGTTCAAAAAGAAAGTAAAAGTGAAATTACTTGTATATCCATTGACATAAATACTTATGTCCTTGAATATATCACTTCTGATTTCTTCTCGATCTTCTGCTTCTATATCTCTTTGGCCAGAAAACTGAGCAGCTAATTTAGTCTTTTTTGCAGCCATGTAACCACCCTAAAATAAATTAAACCTATTTTAATTACAAACATATTATAAGGGAATATTACATATTTTTGAACAATGTTGATAACTCAAAATGAAATATAGAATATCAGTTTTACCTTTCTTTCTTACTGTTAAATTTCACGTATATATTTCGTCACAGTATTCTGGACATCCTATTGATGAACTGACATTCTTTTCAGTTATATTTTCCCAAAATACAAAATAACAAGGAAACATCCATCTACTCGGAGGATATCTAGGTTACTGTGACGAAATGTTAGGTAAAATTCAGGGTTCTCATCAGAGGTAAAAATTGGGTGAGAATTTCTCACCTTCACTCAGAAACAAAGTGGGATTTCTAAAAAGAATGTGAGAATAGAAAAATACTTTTAAAAAAATTCTGAGTTAATGTAAGTTGCTAATAATGTCTAATTTTACAGCTCATTGGTATAATTTGAGTTTAATTGCACTTAATTGCTTTAATATGTTAATTTTTTTCACTAATCATCACTGAAATAGGCAGCTATTTCACTGCAAATTGATGAAACGTACATCATATATATATATATACGATCGAAGATTCCTGTTTTTCTGGTGTTTCATAATAAAAATATGCATTTTTGTAGCTGATCAGCAAAATATGCAATTTTCTTATACAAGTTTTGCAAAAACTTTTTAAAACCATTAAACTGTCATGAAAAGTCTATTTAAATTTGTTAACTTTTCTGAAAAGTGAAAGGTTTTTCATATCAAGATTGTTGATCTTTATGGATGATCTGTTTTCAGACTAAAAATTTCAATGAATTGATCCCAGAAAAATGTGCAAATTTTTCTTAGTGTTAAAAATTTTATGTGAGAAAATAAAAAACATGCATGATTCTAGTAATCCCGCTCTTTAATGGGAACTCTGAAATTTAACAGTAAGAAGTAAAAAAAAAGATTAATATTCTTTAAATTTTAACAATCTGTTTACTGAAGGATAGAACAAGAATTCAAATCCCTTAATAATTACTAAAACACACCTATGTAAAAAATGCATGAAATTCTGTATTGTAACAGTCATCAATACACATGTATATGTATGTATGTTTTGCTTACATGAAAATCAACCATATTGCAGCAATCCTTAATACATGCATGTATGTATGCTTTGCAAACATGAAAAAAAAAAAAAAAAAAAATCATTGGATTACCTTGCTGTGCATGAATCTAAAAAATGAATAAAATTCTGCACTGCAACAATCATTTAAAATATACATATATGCTTCAGGGCATTTCTCTATAATTGGCTGTCTACTGCGACTTTTATTTTTGCATAAGAGGTCAATGGACTAATACCTATTAATATACATATATTTTTTTTAATTGCTTACTAAGATAACATGTGGCATGTTCAAAGAGTGGAATTTAAAAACCTTAATTTTTTTATGTGAGATCCTTATAATACACAGCAAGAATAATCCTATGGGATTACATCCGTGGCATACCAAGGGAGGGGTGGAAGGGGTGCTCTGGCCCTCTTATCATGGGGGGGCCTCTGAAGACACTTAAACTTTAGGTATGAGGAAGAGTCAGAAAATAAGTTCCCCCTGTTGACTGTGGTTAGAGTTGTGTATGAAAGTCAAAAAATAGAATGAGACATTAAAGATAAGACATAACTTTATTTTTCCACATAAGTACCAAGTACATTGAGACATTTGTCATACCACTTGATAAGATTCAAAAAGCCTTCTAGGAAAAACTCAGGGCTTTGCATACGGAAGAAGCATTTAACAGCTTGTTTGACTTCAGCATTGCTTCCAAAGCACCTTCCGGCAAGATTCTTCTTCAAAACCAGAAACAGATGGAAATTGCTTGGTGCGAGATCAGGACTGTATGGTAGATGTGTAGGCACTCCCACCCAAGAGTTGCAATATGGTTTTGCATTGCTGTCGCCGAGTGTGGTCTCACATTGTCACCCAACAACATAATGCCAGATCTGAGAAGCCCAGCCGCTTTTTCCGAATCGCCTCTTTCAATTCCAACCTCTAAAAAGTCCAGCAACAAAACTCCTTGGGCATCCCAGAAAACTGTGAGGAGCACTTTACCTGCAGAAGGAGTTGTTTTGAACTTCTTTCAGACAGGTGATGATGGATGTTTCCACTCCATAGATGTGGCCTTCATTCCGTACGCAAAGCCCTGAGTTTTTCCTGAAGAGCTTTCTGAATCTTATCAAGCGGTATGACAAATGTCTCAATGTACTTGGTACTTATGTGGAAAAATAAAGTTATGTCTTATTTTTAATGTTTCATTCTATTTTTTGACTTTCATACACAACTCTGACCACAGTCGACAGGGGAAACTTATTTTCCAACTCACCCTCGTATATATGTCTGGTGAAGTTGTCGTGCTATTATTTTAACCTAAAATATTCCCTGCAATTCTCTTTTAAGCCATAGGTTCCTGTCTAAAGAGCCTAAATGTACAAAAAGGGATCATAAACTGACATCTCCAAAACCAAAAAAACTCATTTACGCAAAGCCTGACTAAGTGGTGTGAAGTCAATATTCCTGACCGTATTGTTGGGTTTGATTTCTGAATCAATCTTAAATCTAACTTCAATAATGCAATACCTTTTATAGTAATAAATTTAAGTGAAGAATTGAAAGGGTGCCTCAATATAGGATGGGTGCCAATTAGGAGGGGTAGTGAAATTTTCGTCCCGATCTTCGAGTTGCAGGTCCACCACTGGATTACATGGGGAAGAAAGAAAGGCTGAATGTGAACGATGTGCGTGCAGCTTTTAGTAAGAGCCAATAATCATATATTGAAGATAAATGGTATCGACATAAATAAATCTATTATTCGCCTATCGTAAAATCCTATATTTTTTACTGGAAATTCTGAGATTAATAAAAGATAGTACATGTTCAATTAAAATATCTTTGCAACAAAATAGCATTACCATTACGAATTCGTTATATATATTTATTTTTTAATGTATATAATAATGGTATAATGCAGTAAAAGTGTACTAAGCACATTGAAAATAATATTTTATAGTTTACATTAGGAATAAACTGATGTAGAGAGGCAAAAGAACATTAGATCTATGCATATTTTACATAAGATTGAAGAGTTATCTAATTCGATAGTTTACTCTAAATTATATAAATCCAAATATCTAGCAAAAAAGAAATTTAATGCAAGAAAAAATACTGCGACTAGAGATATAAAACATTTACCCATTCTTCAAAGCCAGAAGTACGATGTTTTCGGCCTTTAACTTTTTCTGCAAGCTTTTTTTCTTCGTCTTCACCCAACATAATGACGAATTATGCAGATTTATGATGTACTATTTTACAAATATCATAATGATATTATGATCACAGTTTCCTAATTTTAAACAAAATATAAAAGAATGCAACATTGCTCTACAACAATCAAATTTCAAAAATCGCACATAAAAAAAAAGCGCGAAAATTTTTTCGTTTGTAAACAAAGCAATCCAATATTAAACAGTTAACAAGTGACAGTTAAAATTATTTCCTGCAAATTTGATATTCAGCTTAATTTATACCTGAGTTATGGTTTATACAAACTTTTGAAGGTTTTTTTTTTTTTTTTTTCCAATAAAAATTTAAAGAAGTGTTTTCGCATCTCACTAGATTAGAGTCTCATTTTCTGAGGACGGTCCTCTTAGTCCTAAGAACAGGATTCGGCAAGGATTTATTTAATAAAACAGTACAGTCGCTGGTGAAATAAATTTAGCACCGGGACTATCGTTGAATTTTTTAAAGTATATTTCAGACAATTACATCCAAACAAAAACCACTTTCATTGCAGATGCGTCAGGTGTCATCTGTTACAACTTTTCATTGGGGACGACTAAAAAAAAACACTTTCATTGCAGATGCGTAAGTTATAGGTCATCTGTTACGGAACTATTCTAACTCATCGCAACAGCTGTTTATCGGATGGGACCCTTGAGAGGGAAGGATTGTGTGTGGCGTGTCAGGGAAAGTGAATTTAATCTTTTAAAAAGTAATACCATCTGTCAAGTTCATTTTTTAAGTATGCTTCAGACGGTGAATTTTCATTATTGCATCTAAATACAGCAGATGGGCCACAACTAGGGATTGGGCGAAGGGTTCTCAAAAGTTTCATTAACTCTTGAGAGAGATGTAAAAAATTATGTGGAACATATATTATATAGGTTTTATATTAAAAATAATAGATTTTTTTAACTGGGGTGACGGAAAGTGAATTTAATCTTTTGAAAAGTAACACCATCTGTGAGGTTCATTTTTAAAGTATGCTTCAGACGGTGAATTTTCATTATTGCATTCAAACAACACAACAGATGGGCCACAACTAGGGATTGGGCGAAACTATTCATCCGGTTCTCAAAAGTTTCATTAACTCTTGAGAGAGATGTAAAAAAATTATGTGGAACCTATATTATAGGTTTTATATTAAAAATAATAGATTTTTTTAACTGGGGTGAAGGAAAGTGAATTTAATCTTTTGAAAAGTCATCTGTCACCCCAACGCGAAGCAGTATATAAGAGAGGTTTTCTACTTTCCAACACAATCACTATGGAAGAGACGTGCGCAATTTGTTTAAATGTACTTTCAGAGAGGTTTATTTTACTTTGCGGACACCCATTCGACAAATCATGCATCCGAGAATACTTTTTACAGCTGATGGACTATAAAGAAGGGATATGCCCATTATGTAGAGCTGAAATTTACGAAGAAAATTTAGAGAATGATCTAGGACTTCCTTGTGTAATCGACCTGGAGTCATCTAGTCCCATCGAAGACCCCTCGGAGTCATCTAGTCCCATCGAAGACCCCTCGGAGTCATCTAGTCCCATCGAAGACCCCTCGGAGTCATCTAGTCCCATCGAAAACCCCTCGGAGTCATCTAGTCCGCCACTTGAACAATTGTTTCTGGAGCCTCCTACTGGGTCCCCTCTATCTCAACTCAATAATAATCAAAGCGATCCTCTCCGTCCCTATGTACTATTTGGATACAACGACAATGAGTACTTTGGAGACCCTCTGCTGTCGTATGCCATGCCAATATGGAATTACCCACATACGTTATCCTATGTTTTATCTACTATCCCTACAGGAGTTGCTCCATCTGCACCTGCAAGCCCTTCTCTTGACCCAAGAGTTGCTCCATCTGCACCTGCAAGCCCTTCTCTTGACCCAAGAGTTGCTCCATCTGCACCTGCAAGCCCTTCTCTTGACCCAAGAGTTGCTGCACCTGCAAGCCCTTCTCTTGACCCAAGAGTTGCTCCATCTGCACCTGCAAGCTTTTCTCTTGACCCAAGAGTTGCTCCACCTGCAAGCCCTTCTCTTGACCCAAGAGTTGCTCCATCTGCACCTGCAAGCCCTTCTCTTGACCCAAGAGTTGCTCCATCTGCACCTGCAAGCTTTTCTCTTGACCCAAGAGTTGCTCCACCTGCAAGCCCTTCTCTTGACCCAAGAGTTGCTCCATCTGCACCTGCAAGCCCTTCTCTTGACCCAAGAGTTGCTCCACTTGCAAGCCCTTCTCTTGACCCAAGAGTTGCTCCACCTGCAAGCCCTTCTCTTGACCCAAGAGTTGCTCCACCTGCAAGCCCTTCTCTTGACCCAAGAGTTGCTCCATCTGCACCTGCAAGCCCTTCTCTTGACCCAAGAGTTGCTCCATCTGCACCTGCAAGCCCTTCTCTTGACCCAAGAGTTGCTCCATCTGCACCTGCAAGCCCTTCTCTTGACCCTACAGGAGTTTCTCGAACCGTACCTCCACTCATCATTTCTTGTGGGATAATCAACAATAACGTAAGTTATGTGACTAGTTCATTCAATATAAAAAAAAATATAAAAAAATCATTCAAAAAATTGAAAAAATGTGGTAAAAATATTAAAAAATGTATGCGTTTAAATCACTTTGGACAAGTGAATTTTAATTTAAAAAAATTATTAAAGAAGTACAAAAAACTGAAAAAAAATTATCGTAAATTTAGGAAAATTGTTAATTTTATACTTGTTTAATTTTTTCTGTCTTGTGTTGTGTAAATAAAATTGTAAATAAAAAAATATTTCTTTCTGTACTGTCGTATTTCATTTTAGTTTAATCAATGTGCTTAAATATTGTTAATTTTTACATATAATTTTTTATCCTCGCTAAATGTAATTGGTTCACATTAGAGAAATATTATATATCAATTTCACCACTTAATTAAAATTTTAATTTATCAACGGCCAAATTATTATTAGATCTAAATAAATATTATTTTAATGTAATGTATAAAAAATGTTTTACTATTTAATTTTATGTATTTAGTATAATTAATCTAGATTATACTAAATTGATTACACTAAATACATAAAAGTTTTTAATGAAATTATACCTCTTCAATAATATACAGTTGACAGCAAAAGTATCCGAGCGCTAGCAAAAATTCCTATGTAAAAACAAAACTTTATTAAGTGTACTTTGTTTACATAGGAATTTTTGCTAGTGCTCGGAAACTTTTTCTGCCGACTGTATAAATAACTACACAAGAGGTTAAAAAACTTAGTTGAGTTGAAGTAGAGGGCAGCACCATGGAATAATAAAATCACTTATTAAGATGTGTGGTTGTTTTGCCTTGTTAATTTTCTGAAAAAAATAATCTTAATGTGAAAATATGAAACAAAAAATTCAAGACCATGTTTAATCCTCTCCTCTTAAATTTTATAGGGAAACCCTCACCCTTTTTGGATAATTATACCCTATTCATCATACAAAAATATGGAGTCATCTTAATTTTTGTTTTTGCACTCTAGAGGGCAGCACTACAATAATAAAATGTTGAGAAAAATAATATTAACCAAACTGTATCTCATAAATTTGAAGATGAATTATAATGAAAAAAAACTTCTAATTCTCTCTTTTATTGCGATAGCAGCCAATACCTAATATAATTCTTTTCAGGGTTGATAAGCTACATTTTTTAAGTTGAATTTTATTTTTTTCTTTATAGCTGAATAGTAACAAAAAAAATTCAGAAAAGAAACATTTTTATTAAACTTTAGTCTTGTATTAACCGCATGCTGGCAATTAATCGGTTGTATGATAAACATATATTCATAAACATTATAAAAGTTTAAACTTCGTACTTATGCATCAAATTTTCGTTTATTACTTTCTATTCACTCCTAATAAGGTCACCATATGGGTGTTTTTGAATTAAAAATAATGTGTAGGATATTTAGAGAAGAAAAACCAGAACGGGCCTCTCAGGCAGGGTGCGCCCGACGGAGGGTTAAGGTCTCCAAGCCTGTGTATTTCTGCGAGTTTCAGAGAAAACCACGGAAAACTCCGATCGGCCAAATTGACGAGCGCGATCTTGACGAACGCACTTTCGGTCTATTAGCTTCGAGATAGCAGAATTACAACATTTTTTTCCCAGTTGACTATCTCTATTATAATTAATTCTTGTAAATTTCATAATTACTAAAAAATAATTTTTTTTATCCACATTTATACAAAATTTTGCCCTATATCATCATGCTAAAAATTTAGAAAAAGCTGGATGGCAACGCAACCTGTAAGACAATTTTTACCCAAAGTTGAAAGGCTCTAATTTATGTCAAGGTGCAACTACATACCAATTTGTATGAAATTCTGTGCAGTAGTTCCTGAGATACAGTTGCCACAAAATTTTGTCACACACACGCACAGACAGACATTTTCTAAAAATGGTCAGGTAAATACTTTATATTGTTAAAATACTTGTACTACAATCAATAACTTCGTACTTATGCATCAAATTTTCGTTTATTACTTTCTATTCACTCCTAATAAGGTCACCATATGGGTGTTTTTGAATTAAAAATAATGTGTAGGATATTTAGAGAAGAAAAACCAGAACGGGCCTCTCAGGCAGGGTGCGCCCGACGGAGGGTTAAGGTCTCCAAGCCTGTGTATTTCTGCGAGTTTCAGAGAAAACCACGGAAAACTCCGATCGGCCAAATTGACGAGCGCGATCTTGACGAACGCACTTTCGGTCTATTAGCTTCGAGATAGCAGAATTACAACATTTTTTTCCCAGTTGACTATCTCTATTATAATTAATTCTTGTAAATTTCATAATTACTAAAAAATAATTTTTTTTATCCACATTTATACAAAATTTTGCCCTATATCATCATGCTAAAAATTTAGAAAAAGCTGGATGGCAACGCAACCTGTAAGACAATTTTTACCCAAAGTTGAAAGGCTCTAATTTATGTCAAGGTGCAACTACATACCAATTTGTATGAAATTCTGTGCAGTAGTTCCTGAGATACAGTTGCCACAAAATTTTGTCACACACACGCACAGACAGACATTTTCTAAAAATGGTCAGGTAAATACTTTATATTGTTAAAATACTTGTACTACAATCAATAACTTCGTACTTATGCATCAAATTTTCGTTTATTACTTTCTATTCACTCCTAATAAGGTCACCATATGGGTGTTTTTGAATTAAAAATAATGTGTAGGATATTTAGAGAAGAAAAACCAGAACGGGCCTCTCAGGCAGGGTGCGCCCGACGGAGGGTTAAGGTCTCCAAGCCTGTGTATTTCTGCGAGTTTCAGAGAAAACCACGGAAAACTCCGATCGGCCAAATTGACGAGCGCGATCTTGACGAACGCACTTTCGGTCTATTAGCTTCGAGATAGCAGAATTACAACATTTTTTTCCCAGTTGACTATCTCTATTATAATTAATTCTTGTAAATTTCATAATTACTAAAAAATAATTTTTTTTATCCACATTTATACAAAATTTTGCCCTATATCATCATGCTAAAAATTTAGAAAAAGCTGGATGGCAACGCAACCTGTAAGACAATTTTTACCCAAAGTTGAAAGGCTCTAATTTATGTCAAGGTGCAACTACATACCAATTTGTATGAAATTCTGTGCAGTAGTTCCTGAGATACAGTTGCCACAAAATTTTGTCACACACACGCACAGACAGACATTTTCTAAAAATGGTCAGGTAAATACTTTATATTGTTAAAATACTTGTACTACAATCAATAACTTCGTACTTATGCATCAAATTTTCGTTTATTACTTTCTATTCACTCCTAATAAGGTCACCATATGGGTGTTTTTGAATTAAAAATAATGTGTAGGATATTTAGAGAAGAAAAACCAGAACGGGCCTCTCAGGCAGGGTGCGCCCGACGGAGGGTTAAGGTCTCCAAGCCTGTGTATTTCTGCGAGTTTCAGAGAAAACCACGGAAAACTCCGATCGGCCAAATTGACGAGCGCGATCTTGACGAACGCACTTTCGGTCTATTAGCTTCGAGATAGCAGAATTACAACATTTTTTTCCCAGTTGACTATCTCTATTATAATTAATTCTTGTAAATTTCATAATTACTAAAAAATAATTTTTTTTATCCACATTTATACAAAATTTTGCCCTATATCATCATGCTAAAAATTTAGAAAAAGCTGGATGGCAACGCAACCTGTAAGACAATTTTTACCCAAAGTTGAAAGGCTCTAATTTATGTCAAGGTGCAACTACATACCAATTTGTATGAAATTCTGTGCAGTAGTTCCTGAGATACAGTTGCCACAAAATTTTGTCACACACACGCACAGACAGACATTTTCTAAAAATGGTCAGGTAAATACTTTATATTGTTAAAATACTTGTACTACAATCAATAACTTCGTACTTATGCATCAAATTTTCGTTTATTACTTTCTATTCACTCCTAATAAGGTCACCATATGGGTGTTTTTGAATTAAAAATAATGTGTAGGATATTTAGAGAAGAAAAACCAGAACGGGCCTCTCAGGCAGGGTGCGCCCGACGGAGGGTTAAGGTCTCCAAGCCTGTGTATTTCTGCGAGTTTCAGAGAAAACCACGGAAAACTCCGATCGGCCAAATTGACGAGCGCGATCTTGACGAACGCACTTTCGGTCTATTAGCTTCAAGATAGCAGAATCTCTTCACCACAGGTATGGCAAGAATTTAAAAGTAAAGGGGAAACGACGTAAAAAAATTTCTTTTGCAATTTTTAAAATGTAATCTCTGAAAATTTTATTTGATTAAAATCAAATTTAATTCACGATTTGTTTCCCCATTTTTTTTTTTTTTTTTTTTTTTTTTTTTTTAAATGGATTACCAAGTGATCTGCACTTTTGAATAATAATAACTTATCATTGAGCTTAAAATCATTAGCAAATTCTATGAAGAAAATAAGTGAGAGAAAGATATAAATGATCTTAAAATAAATGTCGCAAGTTTTATTATTATTATTTCTTTCATTGTCATGGCTTTCAATGTTACAAGAAAACACATAAATTAAAAAATCTTTTTAATCTATTTTAAGATACCATATTTTTGATGAAAGAAAGAAAATCTAAACAATTTTGAAAAATATTTATTGATTTATTATCCAGTTTCACACATTACGAAAAATTCCGATACTGTATGAGCATTTATTAATATAATATATATATATATATATATATATATATATATATATATATAAGAGTTTGAAAAAACATCCTTAAGTCAAATAAAGCAAGAATTAAAATAATAATAATCCAAATACAGGAAGAATTAAAATGAAAGAAAGTTGCAGATGCTTAAAACCAACAACAAAAAAAAAAAAAAAAAAAAAAAAAAATTGTCAGCTCGGTGCGTAGAATTTTTTTAAAGTTTATTAATAATCAATAGCCATGGAATCCTTGCTAAAGAGAGGTTCTACTTGAAAGCGGGCAGCTCGTGAGTCATCAACGACCCCCTGAGACAGGCCTCTATTGTCCCTTTTTGAACAATGCTTCATTGTTGTTGCCCGGGAGGAGCTGCTTGCCAATGAGTCATACATATCCCCCATCACGAGGTCCTTTTGAAAGGCTTCATGGTTGAAAGAAAAAAAACCGACCCCAAAGACAGCTGCTTCCACCATATACTATTGTTCCCCCCCCTTGAACAATGCTTCATTGTCGTTACTGGGAAGCAGCTGCTTGCCAATGAGTCATCCATCCCGGGGTTGGCCCATTCATCATGGTTGACACTCCATGAGAGCGGGCCGCTGTCTCATCGCCCCCTGAGACAGGCCTCCCTTTTTGAAAGGATCATTGTGTTGTGGCCGTTCTATTCTACTTGACAGCTGCTGCACCGCCATTGTGTTAAAACCCTTTTTGAAAGCACAATGCTTCATCCATTATACTTGAAAGCCCCCATCGTGCACCTGGTCCCTTTTTGAAAGGCACAATGGGAATCAATATTGCCTCGGAAATATTGCACCCCAATGATTCATCCAACAGCTACTTCATGGTTGAATGAAAGTTGATCTCAAATAAAATCCCCAGTGAAGATATAATAATAATAATAATGATAAATATATAATTTTTATTAATAACTGAATAAAAAGTTGATCTCAAATAAAATCCCCAGTGAAGATTCAATCATTTTTTATTAATATCTGAATTGTCCCATCCCATTGGTTCCTCCCGACACGCGGAGGCGGGGCCTCGCGAACGTCTAGAGCGGCTTTCCATTTACCGAGTCAGTCGAGATGGAGTGCCCCATTTGTTACGAGTCTCTCTCTTCTTGGAATGGGTTTACCCTTCGCTGCGGACACATGTTCGACACGACGTGTGTCCGGCGCCTGTTACATCATGCGCGGAGCTATTCGGAAGCCCAATGTCCCCTCTGCCGGTTCGAATTCTACTACGCAGGACTGGAGGGGCAGCTGGACATTCCTGAACAGATACAGTTGTCGTCGGACACCTCCC
The DNA here is from genome assembly GCA_963930645.1 of Salticus scenicus. NCBI lineage: Eukaryota > Metazoa > Arthropoda > Arachnida > Araneae > Salticidae > Salticus > Salticus scenicus. The sequence goes on from OZ005650.1 coordinate 149,542,190, forward strand.
GCTCCAGCAGTCCGGATTTGCCGAGCGTGGAGGAACTGCTGCGCTCCAGCGAAGGGTCCTCTGCCGCTCCCTCTGCCGCTCCCTCTGCTGTTTCCACCGCCTCTTCCTCTGCTGTTTCCTCTGCTGTTTCCACCGCCTCTTCCTCTGCCGGCCCTCAGTTTATTTCTCTACGGGAACTTCGGGCTACGCGCTTTGAGCCCGAATTTTGGAACTGTTTACGAGCCGCGGCCGCCCTCTCATCCACCGCCTCTGCCACCGCCTCATCAGTCTCTGCCACCGCCACCCTCTCATCAGTCTCTGCCACCGCCACCGCCTCTGATCCCTCATCAGCCGCCGCCTCATCAGTCTCTGTCACCGCCACCGCCTCTGGTCCCTCCTCATCAGTCTCTGCCACCGCCTCCTCATCAGCCGCTACCGTCACCAGCTCCTCGGTTCCCGCAGCCATTTCCCCTAGTCCTTCCTCTGTGGCCACCTCACCAGTCCCCGGCCCCTCCAGGAGAAGAAGAGGAAGAAAATCCGTAAGTTCCCTGAAATTTCCATTAGTTAAAAAATTATCTTTAAAACTTAAAAAAAAATTACGAAAATCATTTAAAAAATTCAACCAATCAGCTAAACATATCAAAGACTTAAAAAATTTAAATTACTCCATAGATTTTAATTTTAAATTAAATAGATTGCATACACAATATTTACAATTGAAAAAAGAACACACACTCTTTATGAGGGAAGTAATGAAAGCCCTCCCCTCTTCTTCTTCTCCTGTTGTATAAAAAATGTTGTATATAAAAAATGTGTATATAAAAAATGTGTATATAAAAAAATGTAAATAATTGTATATAAATAAAAATATTTTATTGTTATTACAGTTTGTTTGTTTTTTTTAAAGTTGTTTGTTTTTTTAAAGTAAAAAAATGGGACTGGACAAGGTATTGTGGGGGTTAACCCCCACAATACCTTGTCCAGTCCCATTTTTTTACATTCAATTACTTACCAATATTGGATATTCAAAATAAAAAACATATTCCTTAAAGTTTATCGGATATAATCAAGAGTGAATTAAATTAAGACAACTAATATATAAATGTTACTGAATCTTAGGGTGATCTGTGTTACACTTTTATTTTATTTTATATATGTCACTTAGTATCGAATAGCTATATAATAATAATAATAATAATAATAATATATATATATATATATATATATATATATATATATAATTTATATATAATATAAATAATTTCAAAACTTTTGTGAGCAAAATGAAATGGTAATATTTTCAATATAGTATCAGAAAATGAAAACTCCTCACAGAAATTATACTCACCTTTAATCCAACAAAATATAAATGATGTGATACCACCATTTTGGATTCTCAGTATATAATCGATAGAATTCAAATAAAATGGTATCAGAAAATGAAAACAATTACTTCAAATCTTAAAAGGAAAGAGTCGGTGACTGAGAGAGAACAAAAAATCTTTCGCCGACGCTGACAAACTATTCAACAATTTTTTTTTCAATTTCAAATTTTTTTAAATGTGTTGGTCAACCTTGAAAGCTTTGGTGAGTTGATAAAAAATTTTTCTTTCGCTAGGACTCCGAATAAAATTTTTTTGAAATTGAAAAAAAAATTTTTTTGGATGCTTTGTCATCAATCTTGAAAGCTTCAGCGAGTCGGTCATGACAACGCATTCAAAATTTTTTTTTCCAATTTCAAAAAATTTTTATCCGACTCACCAAAGCTTTCAAGATTGACCACAACGCATTCAAAAATTTTTTTTCAATTTCAAAAAAATTTTATCCGACTCACCAAAGCTTTCAAGATTGACCACAACACATTCCGACTCACCAAAGCTTTCAAGATTGACCACAAGGCATTCAAAACAATTTTTTTTACCAACAATTTTATTCGGAGATCTAGCAAGAGAAAAGTTTTTCACCGACTCGCCAAAGCTTTAAAAAAAAAAAAAAAAAAAAAAAAAATTTTTTTTTTTTTTTTTTTTTTTAAAGCTTTGGCGAGTCGGTGAAAAACTTTTCTCTTGCCGGATAAAATTGTTGGGAAAAAAAAACTTTTTGAATGCCTTGTGGTCAATCTTGAAAGCTCGGATAAAATTTTTTTTGCAATTGAAAAAAAAAATTTTTGAATACGTTGTGGTCAATCTTGAAAGCTCGGATAAAATTTTTTTGAAATTGAAAAAAAAAATTTTAGATTGGCATTGGTTATGGTATCATGGAATGGACTATACAAATACGTCAACCCACAAAAACTATTCCCATGAAGCACATCGATGGGAAATGACGTATCCAAGTTTTACCCGATATACGACCCTCTAAAAATTTTCGACCGTCCCACGGACTTTCACCTCACTGGTGGGAATTTTCGATGTTCTCTAAGACAAATTATTATCTATTTCATCCTGTCCGTGCGTGTTTGAATTGTGCAAAACCACTAAAGGAAAATGAAAGTTAAAAATTTTTTTAAACACAATTGTGGTATGCGGCGCGGCCCCGGGCCATCGGCCCGAGGCCTCCCTCCACCACCCGCCACATACACGTGACACCCTTCAACACTCTGTGGCGTGGCCCCGGGCCATGGGCCCAGGGCCTCCCTCCACCACCCGCCACATACACGTGACACCCTTCATTTTCAGTGGGACCCGGGGCGCCCCCACACAGGGGGGCGTCGCCTCAAACCCTTATTTGAGTGTCACACCATTGTTTTTTAAAACCATTTTTAAAAGACACACACCATTGTTTTTTAAAACCATTTTTAAAAGACACACACCATTGTTTTTAAAACCATTGTTTTTAAAACACACCATTGTCACACCATTGTTTTTAAAACCATTGTTTTAAAAACACACCATTGTCACACCATTGTTTTTAAAACACACCATTGTTTTTAAAACCATTGTTTTTAAAACACACCATTGTTTTTAAAACCACACATTTGTTTTTGAAAACCACACATTTGTGAAAACCATTTTGAAAACCACACATTTGTTTTTAAAACCATTTCACACCATTGTTTTTAAAACCATTTTGAAAACCGTTGTTTTTAAAACCACACATTTGTTTTTAAAAAAATTTCACACTGTTGTTTTTAAAACCACACATTTGTCATTTTGAAAACCACACATTTGTTTTTAAAACCATTTCACACTATTGTTTTTTAAAACCACACATTTGTCATTTTGAAAACCACACATTTGTTTTTAAAATCATTTCACACTATTGTTTTTAAAACCACACATTTGTTTTGAAAAGCACACAATCATTTGTTTTGAAAACCATTTGTCCATACAGTTATGCACAACAACAATGAATGGACTTACCTTTTCTCCTTCTATGATCGCTTCTTGCGCCGCGCTCTCTCTCCCCCCCAGGGTCGGCCTCTTAGGTACTGCACGAGACTGCCACTTAGGTAGGAGCCAACGATGGGCTTCAGTGAAAGGGACTGCTCGCACAGAGTGAAAGGGCGTTCCCCCGGGGGGCCTCTAAAAACTAAAACACTAAAAACTAAAACACTAAAAACTAAACACTCGCGCTTAACTAAACACTAAAACTAAAGACTAAAACTAATCTTACATCACTAAGAGGGTGTTTGTGTTGGTGTGAATAAATGAGACAGAGACACTTTTTCACTTTTTAATGTCCAAACAAAAAACAAAAAATAGAGGTGTCAGATGGCAGCCTGATCCTCGGCTCCACCGCCCGATGTACTTACTCACTAGATGTACTACCACTAAACACTAAACCTAACCTAACACTGGCAGGTCGCGCTCTCTCGCACCCCGGGATCAGCCTCTTAGGTACTGCACGAGACTGCCGCTTAGGTAGGAGCCAACGATGGGCTTCAGTTAAAGGGACTGCTCGCACAGAGTGAAAGGGCGTTCCCCCGGGGCCACTAAAACACTAATACTAAAACTAATGTGGGGTGTTTGTGTTGGTGTGAATAAATGAGACAGAGACACTTTTTCAATCTTTAATGTCCAAACAAAAAAAGAAAAAAGAAGTGTTAGATGGCAGCTGCGGGTCTACGGGCATAACAACGTAGACCATCCATGTCGACAGCTCCACCGCCCGGTGTATCTTATAAACTAAAAAACTAACCTAAAGCTGGCAGAAGGGTCCGAGTGGAGTGTGTGTGAATGTGGGGAGGGGGGAGGGGGGGACTTTCGGAAGGGGGAGGGGGGGAAGCAGAGTACATGTTCCCAAACGTAGCCACTAGAAATGACCACCAGGAAGCCTTCCACGACTCTGCAGTCCCCAGGGGGGGCTGTGTAGGTGGATGCCTCGGGGGGCAGAGCACGTGTTCCCAGAAGTAGCCACTAGAAATGACCACCGAGAATCCTTCCTCGACTCTGCCGCCTCCGACATGCACATTGGGACCCTCTCCGCCAAGTGCTGAAGTGCGGGTCGCTGATATAGACGAAAAAAAAAAAAAAAAAAATTTCGAAAAAAAAAAAAAAAAAAAAAAAAAAAAAAAAAAAAAAATTTTTTTTTTTTTTTTTTTTTTTTTTCGAAATTTTTTTTTTTTTTTTTTTCGAAATTTTTTTTTTTTTTTTTTTTTTTTTTTTTTTCGAAATTTTTTTTTTTTTTTTTTTTTTTTTTTACATATATATATGCGTACACACTGTATGGACGGATAGAGACAGACCGTGAGAGGAATGGACATTTACAAGACATTTGGAACAGGTATTTCAAATCACATTTATTTGAACAGGGAGCTGTGAGCATCGGAGGTATGAGAAAAAATTTTAATATAGTTATAAAACATTAATACACTTTTCAAACTGACATTTTAAGGATTTTTTTAAATGGTTCGCCCATTTGGTGGGGTGTGGTGTGAACCCTTTCAAACTATAGTTGTTATTCAAAGGGCAACAAATGTTTTGTTTATTCAGTTGAAAACTTTCAAACTCATTATTGAAAACATAATATATTTTAAGGACATCATTTTATCCTTTCAAACTATCATTTTAAGATAAACACATATAATTTTTTTAAATGGACTTTCAAACTATAGTTTCAAATTTTTCAAAATCATATCCAACTATAGTTAAAACATAATCCCTTTCAACCATTATTCACAACATTTTAAGGATGGTGTACAACATAATGCAAATGAGAATAGACCCATTTTGAAAAATTCATCAAGAACCTATTTGATTTAAATCTTTCTGGTCCCACAGTTGAACCATACATTTCAAACTTTTGTCTTATTATAATAAGTATATAACAATTGTTTTCAAAAATGACAGGGAAATTGAAAAATTTTTATTTCCCATATTATTATTTTACAGTTTTCAAAAGTTTAATCAAACAATTTACTTGTAATCGGGGGTTTTGTTTATTCAGTTGAAAGCGGTCAAACTATAAAAACATTATATATTTTAAGGACCAATCCTTTCAAACTATAGTCATATAATTTTTTAAAATGGATGGGGTGTCAATACAACATAATAAGAACATAAAATTGACCAATATTTTTTAAACCTTTCAAACTATAGTTTAAACATAATCCCTTTCAACCATTATTCACAACCTTTTAATGATGGTGTACAACATAAATACAAATGAGAATAGACCCATTTTGAAAAATTCATCAAGAACCTATTTGATTTAAATCTTTCTGGTCCCACAGTTGAACCATACATTTCAAACTTTTGTGTTATTACAATAAGTATATAACAATTGTTTTCAAAAATGCCAGGGATATTATTATTTTACAGTTTCCAAAAGTTTAATCAAACCTTGTAATCGGGGGTTTTGTTTATTCAGTTGAAAGCGGTCAAACTATAAAAACACCTTTCAAACTAGAGTCCTATAATTTTTTTAAATGGATGGGGAGCACATAATAAGAACATAAAACCTTTCAAACTATAGTTTAAACATTTTCTTATTAAAAACATTTGAAAGACCCTAAAAACATTCACCACAGAAAGACACTTACCTTCAATGGCTGCCGGGAGAGCAATGAACGATCGCAGGGGACGCCAAGCCAGCCTCACGAGGACGGTGACGTCACGAGCGATGCGATTGGCTGACGGTGACGTCACGAGCGCGATGCGATTGGCTGACGGTGACGTCATCCCTGCAAAGTAGGTCATCTGCCTGAATGCTTAAAAAAAACTCTATGAGATTGCGTGACAGCTGTGGCTATTGTTCCCCTTTTTAAAAGGGTTCATTGTGTTGTGAGTCATCACGGGGACCACTCTCTGAGATTGGGAAGCTTGCGTGACAGCTGTGGCTATTGTCTCCCTTTTTGAAAGGGTGAACAATGCTTCATTGTGTTGTGCCAATGAGGGTCTCTTTTAAAAAGCCCCATTCATCCAAAGACAGCTGCTTCACTCAAACGGCCTGGAAAGTAGGTCATCCATTGTGTAAAAGAAATGTTCCCCTCAACGAACATCTGGCCTGGCCTGAATGTAAATCATCCATCTGTTACCAGTCCCTTGTGTGAAACATATATGTAGTGGAGCAAAATGTAATCTGATTCAAAAGAAAGATTTAATTTTTATTTCGTATAGTGAATTATAACTTGTTTGAATACAAAGAGATACATTATGTTTACAGAGAAAGTTTTATGTAGATTTTTATTAAGTACTTCGTAGAAGTAATTTAATTGTCTTGTCCAATTTTTACTTGCGTCTAGGTTCACGCATTCTTCAAGTTCTATTCAGAATTTTATTTGTACCAAAATTTGGCGCCACAACTTCGAGTTTTTATGGTTTTTCGCTTATATCTCGGGCCGTAATGGGTCGATCTTCATAATCTGGATACCGTTGGAAAGATCTCGAGTCGGCCCACCCTGTAGGCTCCCTCACTTTGTTCACCGCCAGAGGGCGCGTTTCCTATTCCAATTTTTCCCTATCTTTCAAAATTATCCTAGCATTTTCGCGTTGGTTGTTACTTTTTCTGTATTTTCACTCAACTAGAGTAACGCAATAGCATTTTTTCATTTTTGGCAGTTTTGGCGCCCACTGAAGCCAATTTTAATAGTGAACATGAGACATTTTAACTTACTGGTGGGTCTAATCCCAATTTTTACTTGCTTTGTACGTCTAGGACTTCTTTTTCACGCATTCTTCAAGTTCTATTCAGAATTTTATTTGTACCGAAATTTGGCGCCACAACTTCCAGTTTTTATGGTTTTTCGCTTATATCTCGGGTCCTAATGGGTGGATCTTCATAATCTGGATACCGTTGGAAAGATCTCGAGTCGGCCCACCCCCTCACTTTGTACACCGCCAGAGGGCCTATTCCAATTTTTCCCTATCTTTCAAAATTATCCTACCACTTTCGCGTTGGTTGTTACTTTTGTGTATTTTCACTCAACTAGAGTAACGCCATAGCATTTTTTCATTTTTGGCAGTTTTGGCGCCCACTGAAGCCAATTTTAATAGTGAACATGAGACATTTTAACTTACTGGTGGGTCTAATCCCAATTTTTGCTTGCTTTGTACGTCTAGGTTCACGCATTCTTCAAGTTCTATTCAGAATTTTATTGGTACCGAAATTTGGCGCCACAACTTCCAGTTTTTATGGTTTTTCGCTTATATCTCGGGCCCTAATGGGTGGATCTTCATAATCTGGATACCGTTGGAAAGATCTCGAGTCGGCCCACCCCCTCACTTTTTTCACCGCCAGAGGGCCTATTTCAATTTTTCCCTATCTTTCAAAATGACCCTAGCATTTTCGCGTTAGTTGTCACTCAACTCAATAGCATTTTATTTGTTTGGCGCCACAGTTTTTATGGTCATCCGTCAGAGTTGAATGAGATCTCAATTAAAAAAAAAAAAAAAAAAAAAAAAAAAAATTGGGATTATCTTTAGTTTTAAAAATCGACAATCATAATAAACAACACTATAATATTTTTTTTAGGCTGTTGGATCACCTCCAACTACCCACTTATTTATTTTCTATTACAGGATTACAAAAGACTCACCAGGCTGCTTACAGCTGAGGTCAAGAGGAGCTTCTTTCGAATGGACGCCGTGGCATATCGGCGGCGGTGGATAATTATTTTTCCAATGTTTTAATTCCGTCAGGCTCTGGTAAAATTTTACATATTCTACTGAAGCCGGAGGGCTCACAACCCCTCCAGTGGGGGGCACTGCGACGGAGACGATCCATTCGTCCCACCACGTCGCCTTCTCTAAATCCTCGAAGGACACACTGTTCACAAAGTCCGCCAAGGGGTCGGGCATCACTAAAGGGGCAGGGGGCGGTGGCATCACCCCAGAGTCACTGGCAGGGGGTGGCACGACGAAAGGGGAGAGCACCCCAGAGTCACTTGCAGGGGGTGGCACGACGAAAGGGGAGAGCACCCCAGAGTCACTTGCAGGGGGGTCACTGGCAGGAAGCACAGGGTCACTGGCAGGAGGTAGCACGACAGGAGGCGGCACGTTCGGTACCACAAAGGGAGACGGTTCTGGACTGCTGATGTCCTCATAGTCCACATCCGAAGCAGGCCTTTGGTCCTCGTCCGGCTGCGGGTCGTACACATAGGGAGTGGGCGGTGGATGGTAGGACCTTTTGCCCGTTGATGTCGAAGGTTCGTCCAAAGAAGGTTGCGGGTCGTACACATAAGGAGTGGGCGGCGGAGGGTAGGAGCCTGATGATGTGTCCTCTTCGTCCGAGTGCCGGTCGTACACGTAGGGTGTCTGCGGTGGATCGTAGCTGATCTTGGGCCTTTTGCAGGGTGCGTCGTCCTCCGACGACCGACGGCGCTTTCGGGAAGCTTCTGTTTTTCGGGGATCCAGCCATCCTTGCTTCGTGAGCCACTCTTCGTCTTGGGCAGGCACGACCGTCACTCGGAACAGTGTTTTCTGGATGGTGTAGAGCACGTACTCGAGTCCGGAAGCACAGTAATAGGTTTGGTTCGGTTGCAGTCTCCGAGCACTGTAGTCGTACTCCCGCTTGGCATGAAAGTGTTTCTCTTGGATGCCGAGGGGAGACTTGCTGCGCACGAAATGGAACATGATCGGGGCCACGTGCGTCTGGAGAACGTGGCCCGTGGCCGGCTTGACGGTGCGGTGGCCAAAGGTGAAGGCACTCTTCACCAGAAAGGTGCGGCCCATCACAAAGCCCGTCCGGACGTCTGTGTTGCGTTTCAGGGACTGGTCGGGCACCCGCTTCAACTTGTTGTCGGCATACGTCCAAGGCTTGACGCGGGCACCTTGGTTGCAGAGGGCGCCTTTCACCGTGTCGGCGAAATGCTTCCGATAGTGCTGACTATACTTCTGGACGTAATAATAGACTTTGTCGGCACTGGTCATGGCGATGATGAAGGGCGTCAAATCCGAGTCCTCGTGCAGATTGTTGTAGTTGGGAGTGGAGAGCGGCGTGAGAGCCGCCGACACCTCCGAAACCGTCTGCGGGAAGATATCCACGACTCTTTCCATGGTGAGAATGAGAGAGAAGGCTTCGTCGGAAGCGACTTTTGAAGACCCTTCCCAGCCCCATCCTCCCATTGGTTGACCTCCTTCCCAACCATTGGGTCCTGCCATTGGTTGAATCCTTCCCAATCATTGGTTGACCTCCTTTCCTGCCGTTGGCTCCACCCCCCCTGAGTTAGAAGAGAACGCTTTCCTTCTCACCACCAGATGCAGTCATGTCGCTCTCTTACACAGGTTATCCCCCGCTCGACTGCACTTTCCTGATGCTTCGCACGCGAGACGGCCGGCTGTTTCTGCGGGCCGCGGACGTCGCCCGGGCTTGCGCCCGCAGTCGGACGCTGCTGTACGTGGGCACGCTGGAGAGGGATTTCGTGAGCGTGCAGAGGGACAGCCCGACCCTCGAAAAGACGGTCTACGGATTCGCCACGCTGACTTGGCGAGACGTGCTCGGATGGCAATGGCCCACGGGCCGAGGACGGGTGGAGCACGAACTGTGGTTTGACCTGGAACACGCCAGACTCTTTTTGCCGAGGGAGATCTCGGACGCCCTGTTTCCTGAGGAGGGTGCAAAAACATTTTGTGATTTGGATGAAAACATTTTTGTGTGAAAAAACATTTTAGATGTGACATTTTAGATGTGACATTTTGGATGTGTTCAAAAAAACATTTTAGATGTGTGCAAAAACATTTTGGATGTGTTCAAAAAAACATTTTAGACAAAAACATTTTGGATGTGTTCAAAAAAACATTTTAGATGTATGCAAAAAAAAAAACATTTTAGACAAAAACATTTTGGATGTGTTAAAAAAACATTTTAGATGTGTGCAAAAAAAACATTTTAGACAAGAAACATTTTGGATGTCATTTTGGATGCTGTCAATAAATACTTTTTTCGACGTGTTTATCTTTAGGTTTTTTTTTAGAACCAGATCGCAATCATCATGAGGGTTGTTTTCGATACACTTTAAGGGTGAGTCCATCAAAAAATATTTTATATATATATATATATATATATATATATATATATATATATATATATATATAATTTATGATTTATATATTTTAAAATTTCTTTAAACATATTCTTTAAAAATTTCTTTAAACATTTTATATTTTAAAATTTCTGTGTGAAGCCGATAATAACTATATTACACATCAGACAGAGATTTGAGATTTGAAGTAATTATGTGATTCATTGTTTTCATTTTCTGACATATTGAAAATATTAACACATTTTCTACTTTTTATCTATGATGGGTAATACACTGGTTCACATTTAAAATGTTTTCTAATTTTATTTGACCAGTTGGATGACTTATATTTTAGCATTTCTCTAAATGTTGAAGGGGAGTATAATTTCTATGTGGATAACGATATTCCATATCAGATGTATTCAGGGCAATGTCCATTTGAGTTTTGAAGCAATCATGTGACTCATTGTTTTCATTTTCTAATACCGATTCGGTAATAGATAAAAAATAATAAATAAATAAATAAATAAATAAATAATAATAATAATAATAATAATAATAATATATATATGTATATATATATATATATATATATATATAAACATTGAAGGTAATATTGTGGGATAATTTCTGTGTGGATCAGATGTATTCAGGGCAATGTCCATTTGAGATTTGAAGCAATCGTGTGACTCATTTTCTAATACCGATAAATAAATAAATAAATAATATAATAAACATTGAAGGTAATATTGTGGGCTGTGTGGATTCAGGGTAATGAGATTTGAAAAGAGATGACTCATTGGCCCTTTCAAAAGAGACCAGATGCATGGAACCACCTGGCCATCGCACCCTTTCAAAAGGGAGCATTGAGTTTGTGCATTCAGCCTTTCAAAAGCCTCTCTCAAAAGGGAGGCCTGTCTCAGGGGGCGATGAGGCAGCTCTCATTGAGTTTGTGCATGCAAGCCTTTCAAAAGGGACCAGGTGGGGGGAGATGTATGACTCATTGGCAAGCAGCTGCTCTCCCGGGCCCTTTCAAAAAGGACAATGGCGGCTGTCTCAGGGGGGATGACTCATTGGCAAGCAACTGCTCTCTTCCTCCCGGGCCCTGGGTGCATGTTTCACAATGGCGGCCTGTCTCAGGGGGGACGCCAGCAGCCTGCTTTTAAGTCCCACCTCTCTTTAGCAATGATGCTCCGAGGATAAACTTTAAAAAATTCTACATGACAAACGATTCATTTTTCCAATTTCAAAAAAATTTTTCTTGGAGCTTTTGGTGAGTCGATAAAAAAATTTTCTTTTGCTCAATCTCCAAATAAAATTTTTTTTGAAATTAAAAAAAAAAATTTGAATGCGTGGGTCTTGAAAGTTTAGGCGACTCTTCTCCGAATAAAATTTTTTTTTGAATGCCTTGTCATGATGGGGCTTAGGCGATCTTTTGCTCTAAAAAATTATATAATCAAGAGTGGAACCATTCTTTCCAAACGACTAATCATTTAAATTAAGACAGTAAAACAACTAATATATAACTGGTATTTAAAAACAGATCTTAGAAAAGACTGGTGCTCTGTGTTACACATTTTTTATTTTATATATGTCACTTAGTATCGAATAGCTATATATATATATATATATATATATATATATAATAATAATAATAATAATAATAATATATATATATATATATAATAATAATAATAATAATAATAATAATAATAATATATATATATATATATATATATATATATAATATAAATAATTTTAAAATTTGGAAGGAAAATATAAATGATGTACCAAAATGATGGTTCAAATAACATTGATGTGACTCTGAGAGAGAGCAAAAAAAAATCTTTCACCGACTCGCCGAAGCTGACAAACCATTCAAAAAATTTTTTTTCCAATTTCAAAAAATTTTTTTTTGAATGCGATTGGTCAACCTTAAAAGCTTTGGTGAGTCGATAAAAAATTTTTCTTTCGCTCGATCTCCGAATAAAAATTTTTTGAAATTGAAAAAAAAATTTTGAATGCGTTGTTATGATTGGTCTTGAAAGGTCTCTTGCTAGATCTCCGAATAAAGTTTTTTTTTGAATGCCTTGTCATGATGGGGCTTAGGCGATCTTTTGCTCTAAAAAATTATATAATCAAGAGTGGAACCATTCTTTCCAAACGTCCATCCTATAACTAATCATTTAAATTAAGACAGTAAAACAACTAATATATAACTGGTATTTAAAAACAGATCTTAGAAAAGACTGATGAACTGGTGCTCTGTGTTACACATTTTTTATTTTATATATGTCACTTAGTATCGAATAGCTATATATATATATATAATAATAATAATAATAATAATAATAATAATTATATATATATATATTTATATATATATATATATATATATATATATATAATAATAATAATAATAATAATAATAATAATAATATATATATATATATATATATATATAATATAAATAATTTTAAAATTTGGAAGGAAAATATAAATGATGTACCAAAATGATGGTTCAATGTGATCTTTTGCTCTGAGAGAGAGCAAAAAAAAATCTTTCACCGACTCGCCGAAGCTGAGAAACCATTCAAAAATTTTTTTTTCCAATTTCAAAAAATTTTTTTTTGAATGCGATTGGTCAACCTTAAAAGCTTTGGTGAGTCGATAAAAAATTTTTCTTTCGCTCGATCTCCGAATAAAAATTTTTTGAAATTGAAAAAAAAATTTTGAATGCGTTGTTATGATTGGTCTTGAAAGGTCTCTTGCTAGATCTCCGAATAAAGTTTTTTGAAATTAAAAAAAATTTTGAATGCGTTGTCATGATAGGTCTTGAAAGGTCTCTTGCTAGATCTCCGAATAAAGTTTTTTGAAATTGAAAAAAAATTGGAATGCGTTGTCATGATGGGTTATCAATCTTGAAAGCTTAGGCGAAAGATTTTTCTTTTGCTCTAAAAAAATTATATAATCAAGAGTGGAACCATTCTTTCCAAACGTCCATCCTATAACTAATCATTTAAATTAAGACAGTAAAACAACTAATATATAAATGTTACTGGTATTTAAAAACAGATCTTAGAAAAGACTGATGAACTGGTGCTCTGTGTTACACATTTTTTATTTTATATATGTCACTTAGTATCGAATAGCTATATATATATATATATATATATATATATATATATATATATATATATAATATAAATAATTTTAAAATTTGGAAGGAAAATATAAATGATGTACCAAAATGATGGTTCAAATAACATTGATGTGACTCTGAGAGAGAGCAAAAAAAATCTTTCACCGAGAAGTTTGTCAGCTTCGGCGAGTGGGTTTCCTTTGCTCTGCAGCTGTCTTTGGTTTGGGGCCTTTTAAAAGGGGTGATGACTCATTGGCAAGCCGGCACCAACACAATGAAGCATTGTCCTTTCAAAAAGGGTGCATGATAAGGACAATAGTATGACAATGAAGTAGCATTGGGGTCACACAAGCAGCAGCTGTCGCTTTCGAGTGTAATCTCATTCAACCATGAAGCAGACTACCCCGTGATGACTCATTGGACAATGAAGCATTGTTCAATGGCCAGATGCACGATGGGGGGAACATCTGTCGCTTTCCAGTATAACGGCCTCAACCATGATGTCAAAAGAGACCAGGTTCCCGTGATGACTCACGCAAGCAACAGCTGCCAGTATAAACGGTTTCCTTCCCAATCTCATTGTGCCTTTCAAAAAGGGACCAGGTGCACGATGGGGGCTTTCAAATATAACGGATGAACACAATGAAGCATTGTGCTTTCAGAAAGGGTTTTAACACAATGGCAAGCAGCAGCTGTCAAGTATAATATAACGGCCAATCTCATTCAACAACACAATGAAGCATTGTCCTTTCAAAAAGGGAGTTTGGAACCAGCATAACGGTTCTTTCCCACCAGATCCTAATCACCCCGTGATGGGGGAGATGTATGACTCATTGGCAAGCAACTGCTCTCTTCCTCCCAGGCAATGAAGCATTGTTCAATCCCTTTCAAAAAGGGAACCAGGTGCACGTTTAACAATGTCGGCATCAGCCTGTCTCAGGGGGGATCGTTGATGACTCACGCAAGCGGCAGCTGCCCGCTTTCAAGTCCCAACCTCTCTTTAGCAATGATGTAATATTTCCGAGGCATATTGATTATTAATAAACTTTATCAAGAGTGGATTCCAAATGTCCATCCATTTAAATTAAGACAATAAAACAACTAATATATAAATGTTACTGGTATTTAAAAACAGATCTTAGAAAAGACTGGTGTTACACATTTTTTCATTCTTCAAGTTCTATTCAGAATTTTATTGGTACCAAAATTTGGCGCCACAACTTCCAGTTTTTATGGTTTTTCGCTTATATCTCGGGCCCAAATGGGCCGATCTTCATAATCTGGATACCGTTGGATAGATCTCGAGTCGTCCCACCCTGTAGGCTCCCTCACTTTTTTGACCGCCAGAGGGCGCTTTTCCTATTCCAATTTTTCACTATCTTTCTAAATTACCCTAGGATTTTCGCGTTTGTTCTTACCTTTTCTGTATTTTCACTCAACTAGAGTAACGCCATAGCATTTTTTCATTTTTGGCTCTTTTGGCGCCCACTGGAGCCAATTTTAATAGTGAACATGACCCATTTTAACTTACTGGTGGGTCTAATCCCAATTTTTACTTGCTTTTTACGCCTAGGACTTCTTTTTCACGCATTCTTCAAGTTCTATTCAGAATTTTATTTGTACCAAAATTTGGCGCCGTTTTATTGACAACTTTGAGTTTTTATGGTTTTTCGCTTATATCTCGGGCCCTAATAGGCCGATCCTCATAATCTTGATACCGTTGGAGAGATCTCGAGTCGGCCCACCCTGTAGGCTCCCTCACTTTTTTCACCGCCAGAGGGCGCTTTTCCTATTCCAATTTTTCACTATCTTTCTAAATTACCCTAGGATTTTCGCGTTTGTTCTTACCTTTTCTGTATTTTCACTCAACTAGAGTAACGCCATAGCATTTTTTCATTTTTGGCTCTTTTGGTGACCAGTGGAGCCAATTTTAATAGTGAACATGACCCATTTTAACTTACTGGTGGGTCTAATCCCAATTTTTACTTGCTTTTTACGCCTAGGACTTCTTTTTCACGCATTCTTCAAGTTCTATTCAGAATTTTATTTGTACCAAAATTTGGCGCCGTTTTATTGACAACTTTGAGTTTTTATGGTTTTTCGCTTATATCTCGGGCCCTAATAGGCCGATCCTCATAATCTTGATACCGTTGGAGAGATCTCGAGTCGGCCCACCCTGTAGGCTCCCTCACTTTTTTCACCGCCAGAGGGCGCTTTTCCTATTCCAATTTTTCACTATCTTTCTAAATTACCCTAGGATTTTCGCGTTTGTTCTTACCTTTTCTGTATTTTCACTCAACTAGAGTAACGCCATAGCATTTTTTCATTTTTGGCTCTTTTGGTGACCAGTGGAGCCAATTTTAATAGTGAACATGACCCATTTTAACTTACTGGTGGGTCTAATCCCAATTTTTACTTGCTTTTTACGCCTAGGACTTCTTTTTCACGCATTCTTCAAGTTCTATTCAGAATTTTATTTGTACCAAAATTTGGCGCCGTTTTATTGACAACTTTGAGTTTTTATGGTTTTTCGCTTATATCTCGGGCCCTAATAGGCCGATCCTCATAATCTGGATACCGTTGGAGAGATCTCGAGTCGGCCCACCCTGTAGGCTCCCTCACTTTTTTCACCGCCAGAGGGCGCTTTTCCTATTCCAATTTTTCACTATCTTTCAAAATGACCCTAGGAATTTCGCGTTGGTTGTTACTTTTTCTGTATTTTCACTTAACTAGAGTAACGCAATAGCATTTTTTCATTTTTGGCAGTTTTGGCGCCCACTGGAACCAATTTCAATAGTGACATTTTAACTTACTGGTGGGTCTAATCCAAATTTTTACTTGCTTTGTACGTCTAGGACTTCTTTTTCACGCATTCTTCAAGTTCTATTCAGAATTTTATTGGTACCAAAATTTGGCGCCACAACTTCCAGTTTTTATGGTTTTTCGCTCATATCTCGGAACCTAATGGGCCGATCTTCATAATCTTGATACCGTTGGAGAGATCTCGAGTCGCCCCACTCCGAATAAAGTTTTTTGAAATTGGAAAATAAAAATTTTTTGATCACCTTCGGCGAGTTCTCCAAATAAAGTTTTTTGAAATTGGAAAATAAAAATTGTTTGATCAGCTTCGGTTGGTTTCAATAGTTTGAGTTTTAACAATGAAGCAGCATTGGGGTCACGCAAGCAACAGCTGTCGCTCCAATCTCATTCAACCCTGAAGCAGATGGTTTGGATGAATGGGGCCTTTCAAAAGGGACCATCCCCGTGATGACTCATTGGCAAGCCAGACAATGAAGCATTGTTCAACCCCTTTCAAAAAGGGGAGAACAATAGTATGACTCATTGGGGGTCACGCAGCTGTCGCTTTCCAGTCCAATCTCATTCAACCATGAAGCAGCTGTTGGATGAATCATGGGGGTGGTCTCTTTAGCAATGATGCAATATTTCCGAGGCAAAATTGATTATTAATAAACTTTAAAAATTTCTACGAGGGTCCTGGCACCAAATTCTTTTTACAGGTGACTGTATGATTTGCAGTACAGCCACTACAAAAGATGCCGGTTTCCTGATATTTGCAGTACCACCCAGTATCATCGCTAAAAGCCAACAGATTCTGCAGTGAGGTTTACTTGAAAAAAAAAAAAAAAAAAAATTTTTTTTTTTTTTTTTTTTTTTTTTACCACGCCTACTGAAAAAAAAAAAAAAAAAAAAAATTTTTTTTTTTTTTTCAAGGTATTTAAGCACTCCGAACTTTGAATGTCAGTTATCGGATGGTTCTCACAAGAGCAGTTTACAGTATTTTATCAAGGGTGATGGATCTTGATGTACTAAATAAATATTTGACTACTCGTAATAAGATGATGGTGATGCCAAGATATTCTAATTTAAAACAAAAAATGGATAGATTGAACACTTTCAAAAAATGGACTGCATCCTATCCGGATCCTATGATTTTGGCAACCAATGGATTTTTTTACACGGATGTGGAGGATTACGTATTATGTTACTGGTGTGGTGTTTGCGTCGGAAATTGGGAAAAAAACGATGATGTTGTTCAAGATCATGCTAAACATAAATCGGACTGTTTTGTGGCTCAACTGATGCTTTTGACGACGATTTTGAAGGAAAGGAAGACGTTATCAGAAAAAAATAGACTGGCCACGTTTGATGAATGGCCTTTTCCTGAAACGATCAACTTAAAAGAAATGGCCGAATCAGGTCTTTTTTATTTAGGATATAAAAATTTTGTTCAATGTGCCTTTTGCAAAATAATTTTACATGACTGGAAGCCCTACAAGGATCCTTTGAGACAACATATAGTGAAAAACTTAAAATGTCCATTTGTATTGGGTAAAATTTCAAATAAGAATGAGAACAATACAAATGTAGAAGCATTTGAAAAATTCTTAAAATACTTATTTGAACTTATTTTCGTGACACGGTCTAAGAATACAGTAACCACTAAATTATTATGTAAAATTTGTTTACATAATGAATGTGAGATTGTATTTTTAGAATGTGGACATGTAACATGTTGTTATATGTGTTCTGAGAAAATTGAAATTTGTCCTATGTGTCGAAGTTGTATTACAGATAAAAAACGAATATACATATAATATTTTATTTTGTGTACTGATGTTAGTGTCGAAGTTGTATTATAGACAATAAACAAATATACATATATTATTTTATTTTGTGTACTGATGTTAGTGTCGAAGTTGTATTATAGACAATAAACGAATATACATATAATATTTTATTTTGTGTACTGATGTTAGTGTGTCATTAAAATTTTTTTTTTAATCCCAACAATTTAATATATCTGGAGTTAATGACGAAAGACCATTTCTCCGTGACAATAAAACTTGTAAAAGGGCGATTCTCGCATCATGATGTGAGTGTCATAATGGGCATGTCTATACCGGTCATACATATGGAGGTGAGCCAGAGCATGACAGGTGTGAATGAAGAGTAATTGCCAAGTGGTCATGGTTTCGAAATATTGGGCCGAGTCATGCTCGGTCTGAACCAGAGACGACAAATCGATGGTTCCCCGAGCCTCGTTAATGAGGAGTCGGTTGGATTTTGAAAAGTCTTGACACAATTTCTTTTGAATAATTTGAAATTCGTACAGATTAAAAATGACATGGAGAGTCGTGGAACCATCCTCGGAATTTTCTTCCATATACAGTTGAATGAATTCCTTGGGTCCGTTGGGCAGGCGGTAGTAATAAAAATAACAGGGAGTGTACTTATCGAGCGTGTAGATGGGTTTTTGAAAAATCCAATTGAGAATGGAAACCCACCGCTCAAAAATGGTATGGAACTGCGTTAAATCCACTTGAATGAAATCCTCGACAATCTGATAGCAAGCAATCCATGCATCTAACCATTTATTCACTTTATTGATACTAAACTGGATACTGCCACTTCGCCCGTGCTGATCGATGGGTCTTTCCATCATAAAAAAGTATGACGTATCTACTTTTCTTTTTAATGTGGCTCCTGTACGCATGGAGTTGGCAGGATAGCCAAGGGGCTCCGCCGCCACCCTCTTTCCCCCTCCGAACCCAAGCGCCCACGTTCCGTCAAAATTGTTCCACCAAAGCAGTGCCCTGCATTGACGACTGCTCGTTTCTGTGCGTCGAGAAGGACGCGAAATGCGTCGGGGGGAAATGCGAGGTCGGCTTGGAAACGGTCCCCTGCAACGAGGAAACGGGTGGGGTGCTGATGATGGTCCAAGACCCTTACCCCCACTGGTCGTGCATTTGTACAGAATCTCGTTTTTTCGGAGGAGAAAAATGCGACACGCTGAATCCGGACGTGTGCGAACATGGAATGTTCATGTATCGCAATCGCAATCAATACACCTGTCTGTGTCTGTGGCCCTACACCCTGCTGACCATCGGGAGTAAACCCCACTGCATAGAAGAGAAACTGTTGGCTTTCCGGGACGAGAGCATGGCGGTGGACGAGTGGATACCGTACCAAGGTGTGGTTTAAAAAAAAAAAAAAAAAAAAAAAAAAAAATTTTTTTTTTTTTTTTTTTTTTTTAAGCCAGACTTACTAAAAAAAAAAAAAAAAAAAATTTTTTTTTTTTTTTTTTTTTTTTTTTTTTTTTTTATAAATTAAATTTTAAATCTATTATTTTAATTATGCTGGATATTGTACGGATAGCAGATGCCGTTAAAGAACACCATTTGAAACTTTTTTATTCTTATAATAAACCGGATGAAACTAACAATTTCAGCCGAGAGTGGATAAACTTGCTTCAACACTATATAAAGTCAAATAAATTTATTGCATTTGATCCTCCTATACCAATATTAAGTCGTCTTGTTCCGCGAGCTATAGCAGTTATCCTGGTACCCTTTCCCAATACAAAAATATATGGTGGATTGCACATCTCTGTATTTCCTTATTATCCATTCCGAATAAAATATGAACATAAAGATGAATGTTGTAAATTGGGTTGGGATTTTTTTTTTAAATACTTGGACTTAACAGGTATTCGAATAATATGTATATATCAAATGATGCGATTTCAGGAAAAGAAAATCGTTTCTGAATTGCAGGAAAAATATTCAGATATACAAATATATGGCCGTGGATCCTATGATTCTTTCAAACAAAGAGTGTTCAATTTAACGACTGCGTCACGTGGTTCAAAATATCGATCTCATCTGAAAGTGTCGTCGGATAACTTTTCACGATAGGTGGGTCTCGGATCCATTCCATAAGGTATTGATAATGTAAAATTTCTTTTTTCATAAAAGTATCTAATTGAACTGCTGGAATATATGTGTCATCGGAAGAAGCTATGTATCGGTAGAGTATGTCTTTATCTACCAAAACAAATACATTCTGTGGGAAAATACGTATCAGTAAATATTCGTTCCACTTCCAAATTAGCACATATCGTTTGTGCCACGGGCGCCCTGAAATAAATTCTAAATTGAAAGTTAAGAATAAAAGACAGAGTATGGTGAAGAACCAATACATTTCTTTGATTTTGTTCCTACTCGTACTTGTAACTTTTATAAATTTATATTATAAACCAAATATAACAAATGAAAAACATTTCGGTACATGGTTTCAAAGGATTATTAACCCTATTACTAAATTTAATTGTCCATTACAAGGTTTCAAGTGCCCAACCGATGAACCATGCGATTGTGAAGAATACTGCAACAATGGCAAAGAGTTAGTTCCTTTTCAAATCTTGGATAAGGATAAACGTATTTTTGTGATGAATCAGAAATTAACACCAGGGACCTATTGTTTACCGAAAGGTGTCGGGAAATGTAACCTGAAAACATCGTACCACGTTTTTTCACTTGCCGGGTGGTCGTGTCTAAGTATTAACGATGACGTCTTTAAAGGGGATAAAAAACAAGCGTGTAAGAGTGAAGAGGCTCAAAACAATAATTTAAATGTATTGTACGATTACCTTAAAAACGAAACGGCTGGAGACAATATAGAGAATTATTACGAAATGGTGGGAAATCAATTGAGATATCGTTGTAAATGTGGATCGAAATCTTTGGATGGAACGAAAATGATATCTGTTTTTCCATTTGTCTGCTCCGTTGACTACTGCTTGCGAGAAATACCCAATCCTACTTCCAATATGGGTTGGGATGGGGAGAAATGCAATGCAACTGTACGATCTATCCTCAACTCAGCCCAACATCCCCCTGTTTAATGGAAATATCCGAAATGAAGGATAATGTGTTGAACGGCCGGGTGGATTGTATGCATGCTAAATCTTTTGTTAAGCAAGCTTTATTTTGTCCCTCCAATGATTCTATATTAAAGTTTCAAACACATGTAATGGGTGGGGAGGATCCCAAAGAATTTGTACAAATGTTAATTAATAAAAAATTCATTTAATACAATTACAATGAAATTTCAAAGGGATTGGTATCCCAGAAATCATCAAAAATACTGTCAAAAAAGTCCTTTCTATCTAAAACTCCTTTAAAAGTGTTATACACAGTGTCCAAAACAATAGAGTGATCATCAAATTTCGACATACATCTTGTAGCATATCTCCCGGTATAGATTAACATTTCCAAAACCAGTTCTTGATATCGGTCATCTCCAAACTTGACTCCCTTCAACATCTTAGCAAGGCGGTTTGATACATATCCATTGTCTGCATATTTCTCCAAGGTAACACGCAATTGGGGGCCGACATATTCTATTTTGCGAGGCGTCGCTACTCTACCCGGACCCTTGTACAGATCAAAATATTTTTCCAACACGTCGCGTATGGAGCGTTGCATACACAGCGTCTTGTCATCCAAATCCGGCTCGTTGACGTCCCCCAGTCTCCAGTTGGCAAGATAAACACAGTGCCCCAAAAGATAGCGAAACATTTTTTCAAAATTATTATAATAGTCTATGATCTTCATCATCGTTCAGATTTATCTGATTAAACTGATAAGATTGTCTCACACAATTTATAATTAAAAAAAAAAAAAAAAAAAAAAATTTTTTTTTTTTTTTTTTTTAAAGTGTATGTGACTTGAAAAAAAAAAAAAAAAAAAAAAAAATTTTTTTTTTTTTTTAAGTGTATGTAACTTGAAAAAAAAAAAAAAAAAAAAAATTTTTTTTTTTTTTTTTTTTTTTTTAATCGTTAATTATTGAATATCTTGTATCAAAATTATACAAAATTATCTCTTTTTTAACATTATATAATTCATATCTCTCGTATCGGTTATAAAACGGATTATATTTATTACTGTACCATTCTTCTTCTGCATCTTTGCTCTCTTTAAAAAAAGTTTTAATAGATAATTTCTCGTTTTGATTATATAACGACTGATAAGTATCATAAGATAAATGATTGTTTATTATCGTATAAATGTACGATTTGTATTCATCCCAATACCCTTCCATAGGTAAAACTTTATACGTTCCTTTTGTACAGAGGCATTGCCCTTTGTAAATGCATTTTTTAGTTATTATCTTTTCATCTTTCCACCATCTCATTTTGTGATGGGCTGCGTTGTTATTGTATACAATACATTCTTTTTCAAAATGGTAAATCTTGGGGAAGTTATCACACTCTCTAAAAATAGATTCCATTGGGTGATAACTATGACTAGCAGGCCAACGGAGAGTCTTTGAAAAATTGTCTACAACAACAGTGGTATCAGGATATACAGAATAAAATTGAAAGTTTTCAATTTTATTAACCGGAAAGTATAATTTTTGAAATGTATTGTGGAGGTAATCATCAAAATAAATCCAACGGATTTTTTCTTCTATTGTTCTTTTCATATAATATCTTTCACTATTAACTTTTATCAGATCTTCTAGAGACGGATGGGTTTCTTCTAAATCGTTAATGTTTAAATATTGAAAATAACGTAGGGACAAAGTTGCATTTTTTTCATCTACGAATACATAACACAAATCATTACGAGAATCCAGATAAAAACCTGGTTTTATGATGCGTATTGTTTCTATAAATCCGAAAAATTCATCACAAGGAATTGACCAACAATTAGGATCTGATAACAATTCATGGAAATCGGGTGACTCTAATAACGTTAATTTATCAGAAAGGGAAATGTAGTTTTTAAATAAATGTACCAATATATCATAGGGTAAATTTAAAAGACTAAATGACATATTGAAACATTTTTTACCAAATAAATGAATGTTAAAATAAGAAATTTATTTAAAAAAAAAAAAAAATTTTTTTTTTTTTTTTTTTTCAAGTAAGTCTGGCTTAAAAAAAAAAAAAAAAAAAAAAAAATTTTTTTTTTTTTTTTTTTTTTGAATTGTTGTTCGGTACCCTCACTCCGTGAGTTTCCACATTTAGGTACTGGAGGATGCGCGACGCTGTCACAGGTGCCTCCCAACCATTCCATCCCAAGATATTAGTAGTTAACAGACTCTGAGTAACTTATAAAACAGTTATGGTTGATTCTCTATTACCTTTTATTTGCAAAGATTTTCTATTATCTAAGATTTGTTTGGTGGTAGATATAGATGGGTTTCCTATTGATCATTTCTTTGTCACGAGAGAATTTGGATACGAATCCCTCATTGATGGTACAAACGACTCACACAGGTACAATTTAAAAATGAAAAAGAAATATAGAGAGAGTGAGCCGAGAATTTGGACAAGCAAAGTGCATGGTTCACCCTTTACAATCGTTCGCCAAGATGTAGATGTGGAGAATTTTGACATAAAAAAGTTATACGATGACATAAAGAAGTTATACGAATTACATAAGACCGAAGACAAACCGTTTGTAGCCTATAGAGGGGATCAAAGGATTGAAGGAATGTTCAAATATCTACAAATACAGGTGATAAATCTCGAAAACTTTGGATGTCCAGAGTTTAAATGTTTACCAATGCCAGAAACAGAGAAATGTGATTACCATACCAGTCATCTTGATAAAAATTCTTTTTGTCCTAAAGAAAGATGTGCTGCTTATGCCAACTGGATAAGAGAAAAGATTCCAAAAATTACTGTATCCAAAGATAAAAAGTGGATAAGTTTTGGTTGATGGAGATGAAGGATTGTTTATGTAAATTGGATTACACAACAGTTAAAAAGTATATTTTAAAACTAAATATTTATTCTATGTATTTAAAAGACTGACATATTTTCACTATCAATACTTAAAAAAAAAAAAAAAAAAAAAAAAAAAAAAAAATTTTTTTTTTTTTTTTTTTTTTTTTTTTTTTTTTTTAATTATATAGCTGGTTTCCGTAGATCTTTTCTATCACACTCTAGATAACTTATCAAACAGTAATAGCTGTTTCTCAACATGAGTCAAGAATTCGAGATGGGAAGCAATTGAAGATTCTTAACGATATGACGAGGTGGTCTTTGCTTTACTTACACCGGTTGTCATCGTCGTTAAGACTGTCAGTGTATGGTGTTAATTTTGAATTTCCTACACTGACAGTCTTAATAGCGATTATATAACCGCATTTCGTCAGGTTGACAAAGTGTACTACAGAGAAAAGTCTACTTGTAATGAAGATTTTGGGTTACCATCGACGTTAAGACATTCAGTGTTTGGATATTGATTATGAATTTCATACACTGAAAGTCTTAATAGCGATTGTATAACCACATTCCATCTGATCAGTCAAGATGACATGTTTTACACTATAGATTCTATTCTTTTAACGTATAATGAAGAGTAAGCTGTTTCAAATTTTTTCTTATTGCTCCAGGAAATGGATAATTGTTTAGCAATCGCAAATGCCCACCACTCATTTATAAAATTTTTTTTACTCACGAGTAATTTTATCCTGTAAATGAGGATTACAATATTCAATACAATTAACATTATTACATATATGTAAAGACTTACAAATATTCTACGATAAACACTACACAAAGGCAAAAGACAACTAAATCTGCCATCGGTAGATCCGCTAGTTTGATAATAACGCACAAAACAGGTTCCTTTATCTGGAAACATTTTATTAATTACTTTCCATGACCAATTAAATTGACTCCAAAGATGATTGAAGAAAATATCGGTAACATATAACATCCAAAATGTATAGACTATGTAGAATAGTTCTAGTCCCCATGTTTTAAAATACATAAAGTCTCCTTTAGAATTGTGAATGAATTCGATTGTTTCATCAGGTTTGTGTATGAGATTTTCCAGACATTGGAGATAATTTCCAAAAAATTTTTTCCATATAAAAAAAGGAAGATAGAAAGCGAATGCAAGAAATAAAAGGTAAATGGATACCCATTGGTAATAATCGTGGTAAATGATATTTTCTCCCATTGTCATTGTACCGTTAATGAAGCATAGAGTATTAATAAAATTGGGTGATATGCTTCTCACTTCATTGGTTTGACATATTATATTTTCATCAAATAAAATGCGAATCATATTAAAAGTTGTATAAAGTAAAAGAAGGTTGCGGAAATATTTTTGTTGAAAGTCGATTAGAAAACTATAGCTGCGAGTCGATGGAAATTTTATGAGTTGTAAAAAGGCATTCATTGTTCCTATTGTTTTTTATTTGAGATAAAATTTGTAAAAAAACAATTTTGAAATAAAACAGATATAATTTACAGTTCATTAAAAATTTTATTGTAACAGAATTTTACATTATTGTCACACCAATATTCACAAAATTATCATCGTCAAATCTACAATATTAAATCTTGATCCTTCAATCTGTAGAATAACCTGAATCAGTATCATTTATATCCTCCACTATCCTTATTCTTCCTTGTTGGATTTCCTGTAAAAATATCTGGTCTTCATATGATAAACTATTCAAACATATGGGGCATTCATATGGATGGCGTTCAAAATACCTTACCATACATGCTTGATGAAAAACATGTTCACAATCTAACCTATAATTTGATCTTGGATAATTTATAAGTCTATTGCAAATTAAACACCTGTCCATTACTTTAATCTTCTACATTAAATGTCCCAAGTTCATTTATTTTTTGTCTCGCTTCATCACAATATTTTAACACACTTTTATCATGATGTAAAGCCCAATACCGCACTTTTGATCGAAATTCTTTAACAATTTGAAATAATTTATTCGAATTATGTTTTTCGTCATACATACTTACATCTAGTAATCCAAAATATTTATCAATCACCATAAAAATATATGAAAAAGAATAGTGCAGCCAAGCTTTGGATAACAAATGCATTTCAGAAACCAAATCTTTTGTGTAATTTTCTACTGTTGTAATTGCTAAAGGTATATTCAGGTTATCCAACAAAGCATCATTAAGAGATTTTTGCATATTTGTAAAATTTATATTATCAGTATTCCCTTCAATTTTCGCTTCATCTAAATATAATTTAATTGTAACCAAATGTTTCATAAATACATTGTAAGATTTTTGGGCAGAAATTAATTCTTCTTCATTAAATTCCATTGGTTTGTTATACGGATGTTTCAAAAACATATATCGAATAGCTAATGGAGAATAACTCTTCGAAATTAAATCATCCACGGTTGTAAAATTTTTTAAACTCTTAGACATTTTTTTCCCTCTAATTTGAAGATGTCCTGTATATAAACAAAAATGTATCCATTTACGAGTATTGAAATAAGTACAACCTAGGGTTATTTCATTTTCATGGTGAGGAAACATTAAATCAATGCCCCCCAAATGAATATCTATAGAATCGTTGAAAAAATGAGCCGCCAGTGCTGCACATTCTGAATGCCATCCAGGCATACTGTCACGTTGCAATCCTTTATCATCAATCCAATTTTTTGATTTCCACAAAACGAAATCTCTTGGATTTTTTCCCAGGAATTCGACTTGATAGTCTCGCTTTTCCAGATGGGGAAAAACACATTGTTTGGAAGATGGAGCAGAATTAAATAAGACATCATTACCAAAAGTATAGGAAAAATCTTTTAAACCCTTCAATGTAAAATCAGATATGATTTGAAGATAATCAGTAACCCTGGGTGTATGATTTGGCCTGATAATGTTTAATGTATCCATGGTTTCAAAAAATATCTTTTCGTATTTATCGGCAATTTTCAAACCTCCTCTTTCTATAATCTTATCATCTAAGTTTGTTATATTCATTACCATGGTTACTGAATGATTTAAATGATGAGTTAGAATTCTTTTAAGACAATCCGCAAAAATGTAGGTTCGAGCATGTCCGAGATGAGGTAAGTCATAGACGGTAGGTCCACAAACATATAGCTTGACATGATGGTCTTCTTGGGGTTGAAATCTTTCCTTTGAATTTGTTAAATAGTTGAACAATTCCATTGTTTCTTTTTTGAAAGCACAAATAAGGTTTTTCTTTGAAAAAAGAGCTAATCATTCCACCCTAAGAATGAAAAGAGTAGACCCAAACATCCATATATGATGAAAAAAAAAAAAAAAAAAATTTTTTTTTTTTTTTTTTTTTTTTATAAATGGTCCCCCAAGCTCCTCCATTTCCTCCTTCTGCTAGTGGTTCAACCCATCTCAGCTGTCTCCGCCCTTTCTCTGTTTATAAGAGATGCAGAGGACCGCACTTGCTCAGTCAACGGCCGCCGCCCGCTGCTTCAGTGAAGTGAAAATGGATCGTTGCGCACGGCGTCCTAAAACCAGTGGAACGAAAATGGATAAGAGCAAATTGTGCAAGGGTCGTCGCGCACGGCCGCGTCCTCAAACCAGCAGTGAAGACATCGAATTACCCAAACTGAAAACGCATGGCTGTTATCGCCACACCAAGACGGCAGCGGTTTAGGATTTGCTTTATCGAATGGTGTGGAGACCGTCTTTTATGACGACGACGGCGTCACTGATTACAAGATCCTAAGTGCCACCCTCAAAAAAATGGGAGTAAAAATATTGGACTTGATCGATGAATATACATTCTATAAATGGCTGATTCTAAAAAGAAAAGATGATAGTGTGAACAACATAAAGTGTGAACTTATGAAACCTTTCGAACTTTCAAAATGTATCTATTGCAAGGAGAAAAACTGCCACAAATGGAGAGCAGCGGCAGCATTTACTCATTTGTATCAATTCCCTTTCGACCCCATGCCCCATGGTGTTTTTGTGAAGCAACTGTAAAAAGTGAAACTTTCAAAATGTGCAAGGCAAATGGAGAGCAGCGGTCCTGGCTGTGTCACGTTTAGGATTTGCTTTATCGAATGGTGTGGCCCCCAAAAAATGGGACTTGGTAGATGATTGTGTATAAATGGCTGATTCTAAAAAGAAAAGGTGTCAACAACATAAAATGTGAACTTATGAAACCTTTCACTACAAATGGAGAGCATCCCTTTCGACCCATGGTGTTTCTATGAAGCAACTGTAAAAAGTGATCTATGCATATACTATGGATATATTATTATTGTGAAACAAGAACAACATAAAATGTGAACTTATGGAAACCTTTTGAACTTTCAAAATGCTACAAATGGAGAGTTGTGAAGCAACTGCAAAAAGTGAACTTATTATTATTGTGTGATGTAGATTATGTAAGTAATTGTAAAAATGCTACAAATGGAGAGTTGTGAAGCAACTGTAAAAAGTGAACTTATTATTATTGTGTGATGTAGATTATGTAAGTAATTGTAAAAATAAATTTTTTTTTCTTTTAAATTGATTTCTTTTTTCATTACACACAATTAATTATGATGTTTTTAAAAGACCAATTAATTTAGAAAGTAAAAATTTTTAATGAAATAAAATTGTTTGAATGACAGTACATTTGAATAATCATAAAATGATTTTACAATGATCTCCGGGAACGCCGTCGTACCTTTTCCAATTCTTTTTTGAGATTCTCGTTTTCTGTTTTATATTCTTCGAGTAGATTAAACATTTCTTTATGATCAGACACATACACATTGAGTTTTTGTAAGAGTTCATCTACCCTTTGATAGTTTTTCAACGGGGCGTCGTCACCTTTCATAAAATACATTTTTTCATTTTCAACAAAAAGAAAATGTTCCGTCTTCTTGTTCACGGGTCTGTAATGTCTGGAAACAGGTAGAACAAAATCGTTCCGCACGTTCAGGTGATGGGCCATATGAGTTGTGTCCACTTTCCAACGTTCCCCTTCTTGCACGGCATGAAGATATTTTTCTTTTAAATTCAGCTCCTCCCAGATGTGTTGGAGGTAGATGTTAAATCCATTCCGATACACACTCGACAAAATCCAGAAGGTAGTAGACGGTAACATGCGATGTATGTAATAATTGCCCGGCTTCTTACAGTAATCTCCATAAAACCGACACACACCTTCTCTTCGGCTGATCGAGTACAAGATTTGAATCAACTCGTGCGAAAAGTGAATGGAACTGTATTGTACGCTCCCCCCTGAATTTTCTGCATATTCCTTTAAGAAAGACATTTTAGAGATCACGATAATGAAATGTTTATGTCCTTTGAAATTTAAGTT
The DNA here is from genome assembly GCA_963930645.1 of Salticus scenicus. NCBI lineage: Eukaryota > Metazoa > Arthropoda > Arachnida > Araneae > Salticidae > Salticus > Salticus scenicus. The sequence goes on from OZ005650.1 coordinate 149,571,615, forward strand.
GTCGCACCAACACCAAAAGGGTAAGAAGTGACACTTTTCTTGGGTGGTGATTGTTGTTATAAAATCGATATAATCCTCGAAACAAACTGAAACATGAAACCAATACATGTCATGACACTGTTCGAACATTCGGACACAACGGGCCGCCAGGTCCAGATTGGGGTCTTCGAAGGGTGGCAGATCCTTCACGCCGTCTAACCAGGATTGGTCCCACTCGATAGGGTCTTGGATGTACGATTTACGCTTTAAATATTTACCTTCAAATAGTTCGCAATACCTGGACCAGTTCAAGGTTTCTAGTAGAATGAGACAGTCGGTAGGCTCTACAGCACACCGACAGTAGGGACATTTGGGTCTCAGGCCACCTTTCAACCAAGTCCATATGCACTGGGTGTGAAATCGGTGGTGACAGGCAGCGAGGGAAAAGGCATCCTCGCTGGGGATCACATCCAGGCACACGGAGCATTCGTCCGTGCAGGTCGTGGCTTTCAGACGGCTGCTCGCTGCTTCCGGACTGCGGCATATGGAGCAGGGAGTTTTGGGGGGAAGGACCACAGGAAATGGCTTGTACCACATACATAATTGGAGGTTCATGAGGTTCATGACGACGGATGCCCGGAGACTGCGAAACTGCGGAGGCACCCAGTTGCACTCAACTGCCCGGAGAAAGCGGGGTACAGTATTTATAAAAAAAAAAAAAAAAAAAAAAAAATTTTTTTTTTTTTTTTTTTTTTTTTTTTATGACCAACCCTTTGATACATACTGACAAATGATGAGTTTTCAATTTTTTCTATTACCTAATGAAATAAAATTGAAAATACTCAATTACCTTCCTGTTTACGAAAAATGTAAATTATTTTCTGTAACTGAATTCAGAGATTTGGTAGCCTATCCTCCATTATGGTGTAACAAAGCGTGCTATAATCTATATCGAAAGACGCTTGAAATACAAATCTACCAATCTATACTTATTAGAACTGATTTTGTTTTAGTAAACATTTTTATTTATTTGCTTAAAAGCGATTTTGATATCTTGTATTCTGATCATTGGTATTTACATCCAATCAATGAACATGAAGAAAAATTTATCGTCACTATGAAAACTAATTTTGATGAATTTATACCAGAATATGCTGCTATTGCTACCCAGTACGTGAAATCATTTGCGACTCCATTCTATGTTGAATCTATTCTACTAAGTACAGCAAATGTGTATGGTTTACTATTTCCCCATATTGTCTATCCATTTTTTCTAAACATGAAGGGTGAAAAACAATGGATTCGGTTTATGATCTCTTGTGAATTTATTCGGCAATTATACAATTTAATTGAAGCTGATAAATCAAGTTTTAAAACTAAATATTTATTCCATTTATTTAAAATACTGACATTTGAGTACGACCAATGGGTCAATAATAATCAGGGTGGATGGGAACGTATAAAAGAGTGGCGGAATGAAGTATTCAAAAGAAACGATATTTTCACTGTTAGTACTCATTAAATTACTCATAAAAAAAAAAAAAAAAAATTTTTTTTTTTTTTTTTTTTTTTTTTTTTTTTTTTTTCTTCCAAGTGGGTGTGACTTAAAAAAAAAAAAAAAAAAAAAAAAAAATTTTTTTTTTTTTTTTTTTTTTTTTTTTAAATATATGGATGGTTATCGTGTTGGGGTTATCAGAAGTCTTTGGGTAACTTATCCAACAGTAATGGCTGTTTCTCTATCTAATATTTGTTTGGTGGTAGATATGGATGGTTTTCCTCTTTACCATTTCTTTGTCACAAGAGAATTTGGATACGAATCTCTTACTGATGGTACAAACGACTCACAGAGGTACGATCTGGGGCAATTACAAGAGACATTATTTGAAAAGCCATTAGAAGGTATCAAGGAATTTGTAGAAGAGGCTGACATGGAAAAGGAATACGAAGAGCATGGATCAGAAATTCGAGAAAAAATTCGAAAGCAGTTTTTTGGGAAGGAATTGGAGAATATTAAGAATATGACAAGTAAAGTGCATGGTTTACCATTTACCCCTGTGGAGAGGGAGGTAGTCGAGAAATATAAGAAAATGGAATCAGATGTAAAAAAGTTGTACGAATTGTATAAGACCAAGGACAAACTGTTTGTAGCCTATAAAGGAGGTAAATGGATTGCACGATTGCTGAATTTTTTAGAAATACCCGCAATAAATCTCGAAATGTTTGGATGTCCCAAGTTTAAATGTTTGCCAATGTCAGAAAGAAAAAAATGTGATTACCACGGTGAAAATTTTTCTTGCCCCAAAGAAAAATGTGCTGCTTATGCCAACTGGATTAGAGAACAGTTGATAGAAGTTCAAAAAGTTACTCTGTCCAAAATTTGTTTAATGATTGACATGGATGGATTTCTATTGAGACAGTGCCACTTTATAACTCGAGAGTTTGGATACGCATCACTGATCGATGGAACAAATGATTCTCGAAGATATAATTTGAAGTGTTTTAAAAAAATGCTCAATCCAGCAGACTGGGAGTTCGCAAAAAAATGTGAAAATAGCATACATGGCTTATCATTCGCAATCTGTCCCAATGAACCAGTGGAGGATATCTCAACTTTGGAACCTTATATTGAGGAACTGTATAATTCGTGTAAGACAACTGATAAATGGATTGTAGCCTATAAGGGAAATGGAGGGATCAAGAAAATATTGGATCGGTTGCTGATACCTTCAGTAAATTTAGATAAGTTTAAGTGTCCCAACTTCAAGAACTTGCCATTGTCAAAGGTAGAAAATTGTGGTTTCCATTCAAAATGCAGTGACAAAGAATTTGCTTGTCCAAAACAAAAATGTATTACTTATGCAAATTGGATTATGCAACAGTTAAATAAAATGTAACTCATGTCTTGAATAAAAATTGCATTTATTAGAACAACTGGACTGGTTTTACATCGTTATCATTAAAAAAAAAAAAAAAAAAAAAAAAAAAATTTTTTTTTTTTTTTTTTTTTTTTTTTACTTTTCTATATACACACGAGGATAAAATTCATCCCCATCCCATTTTTTAGCATAATAGGGTACAAATTTTTCATCATCAATTTTTCGCATTGCAATTTTTTCCTTGTTTGGAAATTGTACATACCTTAAATAAAACTCATCCCCGTTAGCTTTTTTCGGGTAAATCTCAGTGCCTTTATCCCGAGCATAAGTAAATTTGTTCAGGGGGACATCATTTTTCATAATGTCTTTACAGTACCATTGTTTACCTTCACTGTTTGTGGGGTAGTCAAATCTACCATTTACATCTGGTAGATAGCATTGATCCCCTGTCTCAGGATCAATTGGAAACTGTATTTCACCTGTTTTTAAATTTTCTGGATATACTGGGTATCCCCGGGCCTTATCGTAAATGTAGTACGCTGTAGTACCATCTGCCTCCAGAGCAGGATATTCCACATCTTCCCTTTCATTATTTCTAAAACTGGCTTTGTAAGCATATTTCTCGGTGTCGTCCACTTCAAAATACACCTCCTTTTTAAGTTCGTCTTTTGCATAATATGTTCCAAACCCCCCCCTTCCTTTACAATAACCGTTTCCGTAATATTCTCTAAATGGGAGCTCCGGTTTCTCTTCTTCTTGAAGGTCTTTGTCATCCCCCCCATTGCCTTCTTCGTCATCGATCTCCCGTTTATCCCCTCCTTCGCCACCGCCCGCGTTCCCTCCTTGGCCACTGCCCGCGTTCCCTCCTTCGCCACCGCCCGCGTTCCCTCCTTCGCCACCGCCCGCGTTCCCTCCTTCGCCACCGCCCGCGTTCCCTCCTTCGCCACCGCCCGCGTTCCCTCCTTCGCCACCGCCCGCGTTACCTCCTTGGCCATTCACCTCGGATGGACCCGGGTCCTCGGATGGACCCGGGAGATTCTCGTCCTTGGGTGGACCCGGGGGAACGTGGCCCGCCTCGGATGAATTCTGACCCGCCCCAGGGGGAACGGGGTCAACCTTCCCGGATGAATTCACTTGACCCTCCCCAGGGGGAACCTTCTTCTCCTCCTCCTCGGATGGCTTCTGAACTTGACCCGCCCCAGGGGGAACGAGGTCAACCTTCTTCTCCTCCTCCTCGGATGGCTTCTGAAGTTTTGCAAGTTTAGGCTTTTTACCTTTAACTGTTGTAGAGGATTTTTCAGTTGAAGTACGCTTCCGTTTGACAGCTTTATCGGAATCCATCAGTCTTTATATATATATATATATATATATATATATATATATTATATGAGAAAAGGTAGAAGGATGTTGTTTGTAATCCTGTGGTTTTTTATGTTATTTTTTTGTTGGAATCATGTAGTGTACAGAAGTTATGCCAAACTGACATGGAGTACACTATACAAGGACATGGAACCTATAGAATGGCGTAATTATGAAATTGATCAAAAAATAAATAATTTTGCAGAATGGATGTAAAAAAAAAAAAAAAAAAAAAAAAAAAAGTGAAATAACACTTTCTCTTTTATTTAAAAGACATCTTCTCATCACCCCACATAAAATTTATTCACTATTTCCAAGAGATATTCTTCTGTATCGTTCACGCATTTTTCCAGTAGAGCATCTTTTGATATGATTTCATCTGTTGGATTTCTTTTTTTAATGAGCATCTCCAAATCTAAATTCACATAGTCTGTATATATGGATAGTAATTGGCTTTCCCGCATTTCATCTTTATTGATTCTTTGAAGAATTTTAAATTTTTGTTTCAATTCCTTTTGCATTTCCTCGTTCGTGGGAATATGTTTTTGAATCTGTTCCCATTTTAATGAAAAGTATTTTTTGTATAACACCAAAAATAAGTTTTGCATTTCTACATGGGACCAACCATCATTCAATTTAATTTTTTTCTCTTCGGATTGTGAATAAACTTCCGTATGCGGTCTTTTTTGTAATTTTAATTTTATTTTTTTCAACAAGTCTTCTTTGGGAGTGCATTTGTCAATTTGTAATGCATTCAACCACTCATTGTATAAATGTTCCCATTCTTGTATTTTCAGCATTTTAACTGCAGCAACAAATGCATCCGTGGGTGTTTCATTATCTAAATTTAATTCCTGAAGCCATTGTAAATAAGTTGACTCCCAAACCAATTGTTTCTGATCGTAATATTTTTTGAAATGTTCATCCATTGTGTTTGGAAGGCTACCTTTGGGTATATCTCCAAAAATTTTTTTCAATACCTCATCAATTCGTTTGACGACTTTATTATGGGTAATGTCCGTTAATTTAAAATAAACTTTCATTTGATTACTTTCGGTAAGAGCTTTTTGATATTTCTTCATTCTCTCACTTTCTAGTATGTCCGTAAATAGGGTATTTTCATTGAGAGAGACATTAAAATGTTGAGCCAATCTCTCTAATTGTTTTACTTTCGTCATTAGCGTTATTTTTTTGGGTGCTTTTCGAGTAAGGGGTACAGTCTTGGTACCATATTTTTCTAATACATTTTGCATCCAGGTCACTTCGTCTTGCGCTATATCTGGATCCATCTGTCGTTGAAGATTCATTACAAATTCTTTAGACTTGACCAAGTTATCGATATGTAATAGGAACCAATTGTCTTGGTCTGCAAATTGAGGTGTAAACTTCATCATATTATGGTGCAAGTTTTTCACAAGATCGTCTGGAGTCACATCAGGAGTGATCAGACTTTCATAAAATTGTTTAAACAAAAGATATTCTTTTAGCAATTCCTGTTTCCAGCAAATTTTGCTCTGGGTCTTGATATTGGGAGTAGCAGACATTAAATCATTTATTATCCCATTGTTCTCCAACGACTGCCGAAGTAATTCGATCACGTCGTCTAACCACATATTATTTGATTCAGAAGGGTTTACAAATTGCTGTAACAAACGTAATTGGTCCAAAAAATGAGCTTGATTAAAATTTCTAAAATATGAAGTAAGATTTTGAAAAAACTGTTTATCTTTAGCTAATTTAGGTAGAAATTCATCAAACCATTCAGGATTTTTACTTAAATGTTCGCCTCCTGCGTAAATTACAGCCTCTCGTAAAGCAATCAATTTTTCAATAACTGTTTCATGAAAGTTATCCAGAGTCACTCTCCATTGAAGATGGTCTTCCATAAGGGTGAAATAATGCAAAATTTTTTGGTGCATTTCCTCATATTTTTTACAATAATCTATTACATAATTTACAACATTTTCCTTCCTTGGTATAGAAAGAGCATTGGCAATGGCATCGAATTGAGAGGGGTTGGTATCATTGAATGATTCGATGACTACTTGGGCAAAGGATTCGGGTCGAACGTCCACTAAATGGAGCTTCCTTTCGATTTCTTTGCATTGTTTCTCAACTAAATTTAACAATGATTGATTGTCTTTCAGTTCCCCTATCACATAGTCTTCCCATCCCACTTGATTGGGAAAGGTATCATGTAAATAGTCTAATATTTTTTTATCCGCTCGTATTTTTTGATACAATTCACTTTCTCGAGTAAGACAATCTAGGTAAGTTTTTTGTGCATTCTCCAACTCCGTTTGTAACTGTTCGATTTTACTATTCATGGGTTGCAGCGCAGGGTCTTCTTCGGGTTCCACTGAATTGAGCTCCATTGCGATTTCTTGACATCGTTTCCCCACTCGAGTAAGACAATCTTCGTAATTTTTTTGTGCATTCTCCAACACCGTTTCTAAATGTAGGATTCTGTTATTAATGGGTTCCAGCACGTTACTGGAGTCTCCTTTGAAGAATTCGATGAGTACTTCGGCAAAGGATTCGGGTCGAAGGTCCACTAAATAGAACTCCGTTTCGATTTCTTTACATTGTTCTCTAACTGAATTTAACAATGATTGGTTGTCTTTCAGTTTCCCGATAACGTAGTCCTCCCATCCCACTTGAGGGGGGAAAGTATGATGTAAATAGTCTAATATTTTTTGATTCGCTTTTTCTCGAGCAAGACAATCTCGGTAAGCTTTTTGTACCTTCTCCAGTTCCGTTTGTAACTGTATGATTTTAGATTGTTCTAAGCTATTAATTGCTTGCAAGGGTTGCACTTCTGAAATGACAACATTACCCGAGTCTCCTATACATCCACTACTTTGTTGTAATTGCTGATACAAAGTTTCAATCATTCTATTTGCTTCTTGGCAATGCTGTTTTAAATGAACATTTTCAGCCCCGTACTGATTTATGGAATTCTCGAAAAAATTCCTTGTTAAAACGAGTGTATTTTGCAACTCTGAATTTTTTAAGTGGTAGGACTGGAGTAGACTGTTTGTTTGACAGAGTTGTGTCTGTAACTCTGTCTTATCCTGATTAACGACTTTTAAACTATTTTGATATTTTTCTAGTTTTTCTTGATATTCCTGTATTTTATGTTTATGCTTTTGAAGTGCCTCTTTACATTGATTTAGTTCAGTGTTACGTGTTTGAAGTTCGTTTTGAGATTTCGCGAGGTCAACTTTCAATGCTTGAAGGGTGTCCTGACATCTCGCGAGGTCATCCTTAGATGTTTGAAGGGTGTCCCGACATTTCGTGAGTTCATTCTCACAGACTCGAAGGGCGCCCTGACATTCCGCGAGGGCATTCTTCGATGCTCGAAGTTCCTCCCGACATTGCGCGAGGTCATCTTTACAGGCTTGAAGTTTGTCCTCATCCCTATTCCATTGATTTTTATCCGATAATCTCTCCCTAGAACAAGCGTTTATTTGGCAAAGTTTTAATAAAAAATCTAGAAAACTTTTGCTTTGTAAAAAAAGACTCAAGTTATCTTCGATAATGGGTTCACTTAAAAGGAAAGCTTGAGTCAAGTCATTCGTCAGTTCTTTTTTTAACGTATTGACAGTGGTATGGGCTATAACATCGTCTGGGTATTGCTTGGTTTTTAGGATGTGTTCGACAAGGGTTTTAAAAACCATCTTGTTTCCTCGCCGAAAAGTATTTTGGCTACATGGACCAGATCCATGTACAAAAACTTGTACTTTTCGGATGTTTGAATTTGCAACCAAGACAAAATCTCCATAATCTCCTTCTTTTTGATATGTAAACCGTAAACATAATATCTCAAACCAAATTTTTTCCAAGTGTCTTCATTTTTATAGAAAGGTAACCAACAGTTACAGATGACGGAATTGAAATCTCGGTAAGGTTCTTTCAGCTGAGTGACCACCATCGGGGAAACGTATTCCACTTGATGGTTTCGAGAGATCAAGAATAGAGTTCCCACAGGTTCTTCGTCGGTTAAAAGGACTTCACATTGATAGAAATCGGGAGGGGGTAAGACAGAAGGTTGCAGGTCGGATCGTTTTAAAATCATGTGGACTTCCCTGCCAAAATAAGCGGAAGGATTGGAGTAGGTGGTCTTGGTGAACGATTCGTTACAAAGAGCGAATACAAAATGAGTCCACCTATTGAATTGTTTCAACCCGTCACCCGATCGTTTAAAGAACCTGAGATTGGCGACTTCCTGGAGGGTCAGGGCTCGTTTCTGTTCCTTCGCTTCAAATATACGGTAGAGGGTTTGAAAAGCAATTTCTCTTCGGCACTTCTTCATGATAGGGGAAAGGGGATTATTTTTAGAAATGACAAAGAGGGTCGAAGCATGAAAATAACTATACAAAATTTTATGCGGAGTGAAGAGAGCCCGGAGTAAAGTTTCACAGGCCCCATCCGGGACACAGATGCCACCCGCCGTGCTGACACTTCCGATCTCGTATAACAAAAAATTTTTCCCTCGGTTAATGGACGGACACTTTCCCTGTATGACGAGGATACTGTTTTCCGGAGGGTCAATGGCTGTCGAATCTAGAAAATTGGATTTATACGTGACGATCGCGCGTTTAAAGCGTAGAGCCACGAAATGAAACCGTTTAAACTTATTTCCAAACACATCAATGTAATTGTTTAACTCTCTTTGTAAGAAGAGGACGTTCATGGTAAACTTGTTGTTTGTGATTTACAACCCCCCTTTTATGTATAAAAAAAAAAAAAAAAAAAAAAAAAAAAAAAAAAAATTTTTTTTTTTTTTTTTTTTTTTTTTTTTTCACCAGGGGTGGATGCTGCTGAATTGAAAATTTTTCTGGATCAGCACGGTGTCGAGGAGAAAGTCGAACGTTTCGGCGGACAAAATATCGGTATAGTGATACCCGTCCAACGCATGCAACAAAATGACCCGCTTTTGACCGTCCACGATTCTTCCCCAGTAATCCACCTTCATATCGTGCGTGTTGGACATGGTTTTGTTGTACACGTAGCCCGGCAACCAAATGTTTTGCATTTGATACAAAGCGTTCAAAGAGGTTCTTCCGTGAGCCGACGCTTCCACCCCTTTCAATCCCGATTTAAACGAATTTCGAATGACGGTGCCGCTCTGCAAGCCAATTTGACCAAATAATTCTTGCACGTTTTCCGCGTTGCCTTTGGCTCCCGCCAGGATTTGGGTGGTGATGCAACAGGGGTGGGCCATGAAATCACCTCCCTTCTGGAGGATGGCTTCGATGGTGTTCATTTCTTCCAAGGTGAGCGCAAAACACAGGTCGTTTTGGAGTCGATCCAAATAAAAGCGCCGCATCTCGTTAAAAGCTTGAAACGTCCTCTTCGATCCGTACAGCTCGCAGATGACGCGAAACGTTTTTTTCAAATCCCGCTGCTTGTAGGGTAAAAAATCGATGTCGTCGTAAAACAAATAATAGGCGACCAACATATCTTGGCTGGGACTGAGCTTCAGCCCCATCATGAAACTCTGCATTTCCCACTCCGGATTGAGGAGGGTGGCACATTCGGCCTGGGACAACAGGCTGGGCACGAGGTAAAGGTTCGCCTCGTCCCCATCGAAATCCCCGTTGATCGACTGTAGAATTTCGAGCGGCACCCCGAAACAATCGTACGGCCACCCACCCCCCTCCAAGGGCACCCGCAACCCGACGAAATTCTCGGGTTGCAAGGAAGGCATGCGATTCAGAATGACCCATTGCCCTCGGAGCTGAAATTTCTCCACAATGGAGTCGGGTATGCGGATTTCGTTGGGCTGGAGCGTGGCGTCGGGGACAATCATGCCGCGCATGGAATAGCGACACCGTTTGCCGAAGGCAATTTGCCGCATGAGCGTCGCCTTGCCACAGGACCTCGATTCCAGACTGCCGTAATTGAGGGGGGCCTCTTGCACCTGTTTGTAGAAGAGGGCCGCTTTCGAAGGCGGCTGGATGTGTTTTGTGCGGTAGGTCATGGGCATCCCCATCACGTACTTGAGGACTTTTTCGTAGACGAGGGTGGTGCGCATTTGCCAAAAAATGGGATCCTGCAACAGGAGAAAGTCTTGCTGCATTTCGATTCGGTGTTTCTCCATGAGACGTTGCAACTGGGGCAAGAGGAAAGTGTAGCCCGGAGTGGCGATGGCAATGGAGTGGACCGGGTAACATTTCAATCGTTCGTTGAAATAAAATTGGTCGCAACACACGGTAAAGGATTTGATCTTCCGAAAGGAAAGAGGGTTCTCGCATTCGGAACAGACGCGGGCAAACGAGTTTTTCTTGCGCCAGGCTTTCAAGAGTTTGAGAACCTCGGGGGGAGTGGCCTGCAGAGGACAATCTTTCAACTCCAACAAGTTGATGCGATACCGTACAATAGCCATGGGGGTGAGGAGAGAGAGAGGATTCCAAACCTTTAAAAAAAAAAAAAAAAAAAAAAAAAAAAAAAAAAATTTTTTTTTTTTTTTTTTTTTTTTTTAAATGGTAGTGTAAATGATCAAATCATTGGTATCATGTCTATCCGAGATGATTTTCGTAACCTACTCCGAAACTGTGTTCGTCTCGCCTCTCGTCAAGAGGCCAGCGAAGTCTTGGAGTTTAAATTTACCTGCTCTATTTTGAGAAAGCTTACAATATATTTTCAGAACCCCCCTAACCGCATGAAAAGTAAACTGGATACAGTTGAAAAGGTGATTATCAGATTGGGTCTGAAATTGAGACTTATCTTACATTATAACCCCGTTCGGTACTATCCTGATCTAAGAATTCTGTTGGGCGAGGAAAAGTTGCCACATCTCCATTGGAGTGATCAAGCTTGGCTCTTGAAATGTTTGATTGTTACAACCTATACTATCGTAGATTGTACAGAACAATTTAAAGTAGATATTTTCGATAAGGCTTTTGAAGTCTTGATGGAAAGGTTGGACTGTCAAGTATATATTAAATTTATCGAATCTAGCAACCGTAATCCGACGGAAAAAATCCAGATGACCAATAAAGATTGCGAAAGATTGCTGTGTAGTATTTGTTTGAGCAGAGAGAGACAAATTGTTTTTGAAGCTTGTAAGCATTTCGTTTGTTGTAAAAGCTGTTCAAACCATCTTACAACGTGTCCAATTTGTCGATCACTTATTACTAATCGTATTACAGTATATCTATCTTGAAAAAAAAAAAAAAAAAAAAAAAATTTTTTTTTTTTTAAAGCCACATCCACAAAAAAAAAAAAAAAAAAAAAAAAAAAAAAAAAAAATTTTTTTTTTTTTTTTTTTTTACATTAGGAAGGTGGGTGACTTTTTATTTTAATAACCTAACCATTTCATACAAATGGCTCTAACATGATTTGTTCATATCATCGTTACTCATCTTCAAACGTAAAACCAACCCAATCCAATCTATCCAATACAGATTTCACATTTTTACCAGGTTTGCCAAAAGGATCCTTCTTGCAAGATAGATCACTTTCAATACAATCTATTAAACCACAATTTTCCATAAATTCTATCAATACCTTGGATGCCGAATCGAATAAAGAATCACTTTTGAATTTGTTCGCACACTCCCCGATAAAACATCCGGTGACGATTAAACATTCCATGACCCAAGGTTGATAATTATTATGACCTCGCCAGTGGTGAGGTGTCAAAACTTTCTCATCCAAAATCCTTCGAAGTCTAGGAGATAGAGATGATAAATCGGAATCGACGATAACTTGTAATTTTTCTTTTAACTTGGGAATCGCATCTTTGAATTTGTGGACGTTGATACCCGTAGGCTTGATGAGGAATGGGATTTGAAAATAGACTTTGAGCATTCTTAAAATAGAAAGGCCAAATTGACGTTCCCTCGGTTTGAAATCCGGATCGTCTATATGATTCACCATGTGGACCAACATTTGATTACCCGTATCATCAAAATTTGCAAGATGAACACAATCTCGAAGTAGGTAATGAAAAATGTTCTTGACGGGGTCAAAGTAATTCATGATCAAGGGTGTTTAATAATCAAGATTTTTTTTTCCAGAAGACAAAAACCTTTATTGAAAAAAAAAAAAAAAAAAATTTTTTTTTTTTTTTTTTTTTTTTTTTTTTTTACTCAAACAGAGATGACATTCGATTCAGTGATTTGTTTTGCTTCCATCTCTCTCTGCATCTCCACCACTTGTCCCTGCAAAGTCTTGTACTCGGATTCCAGTTTCCAATGCGCTTCCACGATCGGTCTCATGTCTCTCAAATAATTTTGAATTCGCGGCGGACATTTCATTCCGAACCGATTCATAAAAACAATTCCCTCTTTCGGCCTGCACTCTCAACCAATCCTCCACATTTTCCCGATCCAGATAAAGCCTTTTACCTCCCATCAAATAGAGAAAACGAGGCGTTGGGTTCTCCGTCGGAACCCATTCTCGCTTGAGAGGTAACACTCTTCCGCTTTGGAAAGCGTGGAAATATTTGATTTTTTGCCTATAGACCCCGTTTTCTTCGACCAACCGACCGTACGCCAACGTGGCCGGCGAGGCCCTCCGAAACATTTCCCGATTCATCACCTCTTCGAGACCCCCGTCCCACTGCAATGCCAACGGTAACCGAAAGTCTTTCGGCAGCGTCCGAAAGATGTAGAAATGTTTCTCTTCCAGGGGAGCTTTTGTATATCGCTTGCCCCCGATCGTAAAATGACATCTAGACAGTCTCTTGCACAGGTAACCCATTGTATGGACCAGATGCAAGGGAGACACGATCTCTCGGTGCAGCTTAGAAGGATAACGAGGACGGGGTCGGGTAGCCGGTTCGATTTTCGGCCACACCTGTTTCTCGAAAAGACCTTTAGGGGAAACGATTATCATGTGTCGATGCTGCCGAAAATAGGGTAGCGCGTCCGGCCCGCCGTCACACCAGCACGAGAAGGGTAGAGTTGCGACCGCCCCTTTTTGCTCATCCACCGCCTCCAGGAAACTTTCAAACGCAGCGGCTTTGACGATCACATGCACCCAATCCGTAGAATCCTTGGTCCGGACGTATTTTCGAACGTAAGAGGCTGCCATGTTCAAATTCTCGTCTTCGAAATAATCTACTTCGGAATCGGAGTCCATCAAACAAATGTCTTCGAATGCACGACGCGATAAAAGATGGCGGATATCCGGATGGTGGAAAAACGACCTCGGCACACATAAGGGACGGGTGTCCAGGACGCTGAGCTCGTCGGGCTCGTCCATCTCCACATCTGAGACTTGATCGGTCCTATCGATTCGCTTAACGGCTATAAATTTTCGAAAACATGTCAAGAAATGTCTCACGTTATGCTTTTTTTGCCCAGATTGCCACTGGTAGTGTCCCTTACACCATATGCAAGAAGTCTTCGTTTTGAATCCATGAGCCATTAAAGAATGCTTTTCGAACTGAATGGGTAATATTTCAACCTCGCAACGAGGGCATTTGAAAGAATAAGATTTTCTTTTTAAATCCTTATAATAATCATGTATGTTTCTTGAAGCCATTGTAAAAAATATTACAGAATAGACCATATCAAACTTTCTTTAAAAAAAAAAAAAAAAAAAAAAAAAAAAATTTTTTTTTTTTTTTTTTAAGTGGGTGTGGCTAAAAAAAAAAAAAAAAAATTTTTTTTTTTTTTTTTTTTTTTTTTTTTTTACACGTCTTCATATTTGGACAGTCTCCGCTTCAGCTCAGCAATCTCGGCTTCATATTTCCGCTTCAGCTCAGCATTCTCGGCTTTCAACTGCATTATGACTTCATCCTGCAGTTTGTTGATCTTATCCTGCAACTTTCTGTTCTCATTCATCGCCCGTTTATATTTCAGTTTGACGTGCACAATCTCTTCTTTCAGAGAGGACACTTCTCTTCGCAATTCCGATATTTTTCTATCCTTCTCGGCTTTCGTCTCTTCAATTTGTTTTTTGACCTGTCTTTTCAAGTCGGCCATCTCTCTCTGCAAAGTCTTGATCTCCGATTCCAGTTTCCAATTCGCTTCCACGATCGGCCTCGTGTCTCTCAAATAATTCTGGATTCGCGGCGGAGGCGTCCACCATTCGTCGCCGACCACTTCGTAGAAACAATTGCCTCTCTCGGCTTGAGCCTTCAACCAGTTTCCCTCTACCACTTCTTCTCGTTCCAGATACAGTTTCTTACCTCCCATCAAACAGAGAAAACGAGCCGTCTCGCATCTTGTCGTGGGCACAAACTCTCGCTTGAGAGGCAGCACCTTCCCCCCTTGGAAAGCATGAAAATGTTTGATTTTTTGTTTATAGACCCCGTTTTCTTCGACCAGCCGACCGTACGCCAACTTGGCCGGCGAGGCCCTGCGAAACATTTCCAGATCCATCGCTCCCACCATGCCTCCGTCCCACTGCAAGGTCAGTGGCAACCGAAAGTCTTTCGGCAGCGTCCGAAAAATGTAGAAATGTTTGTTTTTCAAGGGCGCTCTCTTATAGCGCTTCCCCCCGATCGTAAAGTAACATCTCGACCGCCTCTTGCTCACGTAGCCCATCGTGTTGACCAAGTGCATGGCCGATTGGATCACCTCGCACTTTTTCGAAGGGTAGTTTTTACGGGGTCTCTGGAAGGGTCGGACCTTGGACCAAATTTTCTGAAAGCGACCCTGGGGCGCGACGACAATCATGTGCCGGTGCTGTCTGAAAAGGGGATCCTCGTCCGGACCGCCGTCGCACCAGCACGAGAAAGGCAACGTGACCACCCTCCCCTCTTCCTTGTCCAGCAGCCGTAGGAAAGATTCGAAAGCGGCCGCCTTCACCATCACGTGAAACCATCCCGCACTCGACCTGACGTACTTTCGCACGTAGCACGCGGCCACATTCACGTTCTCGTCTTCGTAATAATCGACCTCGGAGCCGGGATCCATCGGCCAGAGGTCTTCGAAGAGGCGCTCCGTCAAGAAGCCGCGAAGGTCCGGATGGTCGAAAAAGGTTTGGGCGGCGCACAAGGGACGCGTGTCCAGGAGTTGGAGCGCGTCCGGGATGGGACACGGCTCGTCGTCCATCTTCTCCACCTCTGTCTCCAAGTCCCGATCAATTCTCTTAACGGCGATAAATTTTCGAAAGCATGCGATCAAGTGATTCATGTGTTGGTATTTCGTTTTGGAATCCCATTTCTTTTTTCCCAGACACCAAACGCAAGAAGTACTCGTCGACATTTTATGTTTTTCCAAACAATGTTTTTCGAACCGAATGGGTAAAAGTTGAATTTCGCAATGCGGACAACGGAAAGGATAAGTTTTTCCCCTCAATTCTTGACGATAAATGTGCAAAGTGTTACCTTTAACCATGGATCCGTGAAACTGTTTAAAATTGGACAATATATTTAAAAAAAAAAAAAAAAAAAAAAAAATTTTTTTTTTTTTTTTTTTTTTTTTACTTAAGTTTAAAAAAAAAAAAAAAAAAAAAAAAAAATTTGATGCCCCGCTAACCGCACTCAAAATAGGACAAACGGTCAAAATCATGTAGAAAAGTGTCTATATTTGCAAGAAAAAACATAACATTTATCACGAAACAATCTTAAAATATTAATGGGTATGGCAAGTGGGTATGGATCTGTAGAAGATACCATATATATAGTTTTTAAATATTTTTTATTTTTCAGAAAAATTTTTGGAGAGACACCACTTGGAATTATGGGTAATTTTATATGACTCGATTAACCGAAACTCTCCATTAACCGAACTGTGTTTTTAAATATTTTTATTTTTTCAGAAAAGTTTTTGGAGAGACACCACTTGGAATTATGGGTAATTTTATATGACTCGATTAACCGAAACTCTCCATTAACCGAACTGTGTTTTTAAATATTTTTATTTTTTCAGAAAAGTTTTTGGAGAGACACTACTTGGAATTATGGGTAATTTTATATGACTCGATTAACCGAAACTCTTCATTAACCGAACTGTGTTTTAAATATTTTTATTTTTTCAGAAAAGTTTTTGGAGAGACACTACTTGGAATTATGGGTAATTTTATATGACTCGATTAACCGAAACTCTTCATTAACCGAACTGGGTTTTTAAATATTTTTATTTTTTCAGAAAAGTTTTTGGAGAGACACCACTTGGAATTATGGGTAATTTTATATGACTCGATTATCCGCTTGGGTGTGTCCCTGTAAGAAACACACACACCTCTGGCCGCTTGGGTCATTTTGAACGAGGCCTTAGAAATGGAGCGTCGACCTGGGAGCGAGCGGCGTGGCACCGTCAGCCCCCCTTCGCCTCTCCAAGAGGTTCAGCGCGCCCCCCTCTGACTGTGTGAGGGCACCGGCCTCCGCCCCACGAAAGTTGGAGGGGAGCAGTCAAAAAAAAAAAAAAAAAAAAAAAAAGAAAAAATTATTCTAGCTGTGATCCTCGTATCTGTTGGAACTCAATTTTATTGGTGAATTCCCGTTCAATGTTTGATTTCATTGTTAATTTGACAGTATCTATAAAATACCTACAATAATATGGAGTATACTTCTTCATCTCCTTCTACATTTCATCAGGCTATATCACGAAAGATTACGAACCCATCTGAAGTAGGGGGTTCGACCAGACGTAAACTATATTCTAGGAAAGGTGGGAAAAACAAAAAAGTAAAAACTCTGTGTCAATGTGATTATTGTTTATCTCTCCTTGTGTCAGACAAAGTCTTAAGCTCAACGTAGAGGGGTTAAAAGCTTATCTTCTCAAGCATTACCCTGTGCCAGAAAAGTTTTACGTATTTATATGCAATTATTATTAAGTTATGCTTATGCTTTGAAAGAGGAAAGAAACACTGTAACGGCTGCAGATGTAGTATATGTCGTGCAACAATTTGGAAATACTATTTAAAATTTTGGATTTGTAATTATCTGTTTTTAAAAAAATAAATATTTGTGTTGAAAATATCTCATTTTTTTAACATTCATGAAGGCATCAATGAAAAGGTCATTCATATTTAATTTACATACTAACACTATATTATTTTTTTAGGCTATTGGATATAACCTCCAATTACCAACTTATTTATTAAATATATACATCAATATATACACATACAAGCAATTTGTCAATTTGTTTTTTACCAGCCATCATCGCTGCTACGGTTGTTGACAGGTACCCTACCTAAAAAAAATTAAGTAATGTAACTCTACTGTTTATAGTCAAAATTAAAATATAATCACAAATTTAACAATATACTTTAAACTAATTTAAAAAATGAAATCTAACATTTTCACTGTAAATAAAAAATTATACTTACATTTGTTCATCTGTAAAATTGTCTCGGTATCCTTGTTAAAGACGTGTGTACTGGGTATGTGCGATCTTCTTTCGGTCTATAATCCAGCAAATGATATGTGGATTCTGGAACATCCCAATACTCTTCAACTGCTATCGTGTGTCCTTGCGGGCTCTCATCTGGTATCGGTGGCAAGGGTCTAGCATATCTTGCTCTTCTTGCTACAGGAGGTCTGTTTAGACCCCCCAGAGGAGAACCTTGTTTATTTAAGAATTGTCTGCATCTCCTACATATTATCCATATAATGGATTCTTGTGTAGCATCATGACAGGTAATTTTACCGCAAAAGTTGCATCCAATGTAACCATTGAAATCAGCACTTATGTCATTCCCACTCATTATTCACTAACTTTTTGACTACGAGAGGTTTAGTTACACACAACTGTACACTTTGGAGAAACTTGCTCTACTAAAACTTTTCCAGAGAAAGTAAAGACATTTTGTAGCGCCATTTACATCCCGTGATACGCCCTCTATATCACGTGACGGGTTCGACCAATAAGAACCGGGATTAAAAGTTTATCTTCTCAAGGATGCCACGTGCAATTAATTATTCATATAAATTGAATAAAAAAGTTAACTGTACAATAGCGTGAAACAGCGTGACCGAATTTTTTTTTTTTTTTTTTTTTTTTTTAAGTTAAATTATAGGCATTGTCATTGCTGCCGCTCTATCCTCTTTGCTGCCGCTATGCTTTGGCGCGAGATGCTTGATAATCGTAAATGGTCTCATCCCACGTATACCCATTATGATTATGTATATCACGTGATAGTGATAGAAGAATCCATGAGATGCCTACGATTGGAAAAAATTCTTGAAAGCCATAATATCAATGTCATCGATTTTGTAATACATGAGGGTGCACTGCGGGACTCTCACATACATCTATTTATTAATTCAGACAATGAAATCGACCGAGATGTTTGGAAAGAATTCTTGTATGGATTTACGATACAGCCCATCCATTTTTATTCCATTTTTAATCATTTGTCTAATGATTGCAATTGTTGCGTTTTGACGTTACAAGATTGGTGTATTAAAAAGATATGGGATAGTATGAGTACTTTTCATGATATCGTACATCTGAATTTACCTATTCCACTCTTCCAAAAAGTTGTTCGAGAATCTCAGAAATATATTCTGCCCGATAAGCCTAAATTGGTCTTTGAAGGGTTAGACGAACTATTTTTGGAAATCGATACCATTTTCGATAGAAATATGGCTACCTATTTTCAAAGTACTTGGAATTACTTGTCACCTGAATTCTTATATGTTCAATGTTACTTTGTGAAGGATCGTTTTAAATATTCACTATGCCTTCACTGCATGCGATTACTTTTTTATGGAGAAGAGGGTTTCACTCATCGATATTACTATAAAATGTGGCCGTCGATAACCCGTAGCGATAAAAAGGAGTACTGGTGCCACTTATGCAGGCAGGTACCTTTATTTCATGTAACAACTCATGAACAGTATGTGAAACAATATGGTGAACAATATAGTAAACCTTCTCTCTATTCAGGACCTATCAAAATTCAACAATATGAAATTTGTAAAAATAACATGATCCCAGTGTGACTTTTCCGAAGTTCTAATGGAAGATGAGGTTCTGAAACTCTTAAAAAAAAAAAAAAAAAAAAAAATTTTTTTTTTTTTTTTTTTTTTTGAGGGATAAAATAAAGGATGGTGAAACCTCGAAAGATACCGATTGAGTATGCGTACGACGCTTTGAATCGATCGCAACGTGGATTCGATGCCATTTACCGCATCACCTTTCAGGAATTGGAACCGCTGGCCACGGACCATCAAGCGCTGGTGCAAGTGCAACGCTTACGTCCCTATTTTGCCACCCAGCAAGACTTTCAAGAGTTTCGAAACAGCATTCAAGTGGCCGACCGCTATTGGGAGAGAGCGATTCACACCGCGGGTCCGGCCATCGAGGCGTATTGTCGACGCTTCATGACGGGGGGTCGGGCCCCTGCGCCTCCGCGGGGTCGGGGTCGGGGCCGCCGCCGCATCCCCTTACGGATGCATTCTCGGTTGGGGGACGTGTCGGACGACGAGATGGATCAGCATGCCGATCAATCGGTCCTCTCCATCAGTCCCTCCCACGACGAATGCGACGACACGGATGTCAATCTCCCTCTTCCCACCTGTCAAGCGATCCGCCGCGTGTGTCGCTATTACAGTCCGAGTCGCAGTTATGTCCGCTACCGTCCGGACGAGAGCGAAGACAAGCGCTATCGCGTCAATGTGTCCTACAATCGATGATCGGGTTCTCCAGAGGGTTGAACGCCAAAGGAAACACGGCGTCCCAGTGATCGCTGTAATGGTCCGTGTACCGGAAAGGGCCGTCGCGGAGGGACAAGATATGGGCATGGGAGGTGCCCGCGGCTAAGTGGCCCGAGAGTTCCCGCACCGAGAGGACGCCCTCCTTTTCGGGACCGAAACACGATCGCTCGGTGGCCGTGAGGGGTCGAGAGGCCAAGGTGCGCTCCTGGTACTGGTGAACCCACAGTTGGATGTGTTGGGGCAGGAAGCGCGTACTCTCCATAAACGTCAAATCCAAGAGGGGGGCCACCCGGGGCACGTCGACATTGAGGAGGGCGAGGAAAGCGTACAGTTCCTCCTCGAAACTGGCACTCCTGCGATGCAAGACCCGAGTGTCCACCACGAATCGGTTCAACTTGAGGGTGAGGCACTGCTCCGGGTAGGACGCCACGTCCAGTCGGGGCGCATATTATGAAAGACTAACGTTTTCAGCCCCTCTTTGGCACATTGGCGAAACCAATAAAGCACAACCAGGTTCTATCGCCAATTCCCATTCCGCTTCTCCGTAGGTTTTTTTTCTTCTTATTTTTTTTTTCTTCTGTTTTGTTTTGACCTTGATCGACGCATCGTTTCTTTTTTCAGTCTGTGCCTTGCTTATTAGATGAAATTCTTATAATGAAATACCTTAGTGAATTATAATATAATAAAAATGAAAGAAAGAAATTTGACATTTATGTTAAAATAATAATAATATAAAATTTTAACTTTCTTTTTTCTTTCTTTCATTTTTTTTTCTTTCTTTCTTTTTTTGTTATTTATTTAATAACCAATCACACATTTATTTATTATTATTAAAACTATTTTATAGAAAAGTTGATATATTTTACGTTTATTACTGAGTGGGAAAAAAAAGAAAGAAATAATGAATGAATGAATGAAAGTGGAGGCGACAACTTTTATTTTTTTCAAAAATATTAAAATTGAATATGTCAGCTGAAGTGAAATATAATACTTAAAAAAGGAAGAAAATCATCTGACTTGCATAGAGCATAATTACTTAATCCAACTGTACTTACTCGTTACATAGTTTAATCTATATCCTTCAGTATATTTTACCTGACAAGTGACACTCACAAAACATTTTATTTTTAAATTTCGAAGGAAGACAACTCGCAACAGTTATTTTTATAGCTTTACTTTTAAAGAAAATCGTACTAGAGTTTAGTTATGTGCAGGCCTGTACGTTATTTAAAGACAGCAAGTACACAAAATTATATTTTGTTTTTAACTGCTGAGAAAAAAATATCATAAAAGCATATTTGCCAACTTGTACTTTTTTTTTTCCTAATGGTAAATTTTAATAAAAATTTTTAATAAGTGTTTTAGTAGTTTTCTGTGATTAAGCATAATGAAACTTTTTGCAGAGAAATAGTGGTGCTAAAAAACCGTAGAAGTTGACACCTATGAGAAAGAAATATTTTATGATTTTATTTCCAAAATGAAAGCATTTAAAAATTTCTGTAACTTCTATGTCATCTAAAATTTTCATATGCTCTATTGTCTATACAGTACACTTAAAAAAAGTTCTAAGCACTTTAAATCTAGTATAAACAATTTCCATTTACATCTTACAATATATCTCAACATAAATGAATAATTTACGCTAATCATACCTTATTCTACAAGAGAAATAGGTTTGTGCATTTAAATAATGTGTAATTATTTAAAAATATTTTCCACAAACGCCAATGCATCGTAAAGTTTTAATAAATGTCAGTACACAAAACGATTGCGCAATTAACGCAATATTCAAATGAAAACACCTCAAAAAAATTCGATGGTGTTTTACGAGCATAAAAATAACTGCACATTTTGATACAAGAATGAAAGAAGCTAGAAAAATTAAACTGAACCTAATTTTGGTTTCTAAATAATCAATATAAAATTTCTTACAAAACCAAATTTAATTTAGGACGATATATATATATATATTTTTAACTTTTATTACTTTTTTGTATTATTATTATTTGATGCTACAGAACAAAAGAAAAAAAAAATAGTTGGTTTAAATATAAAAACAATGTTTAATAAATAAATAAAATAAAATAAAAATTATTTACTTTAAAATATGAAGCTGCTATCCTTAACAACGATTAGATTCATTTCTTAAAATTTTTTTGGCACAAGATAAAAAAAAAAAAAATAAATAAATAAGAAGAAGAAGAAGAAGAAAAACATCTCTTTTCTGCAATATTTATCTTTAATTATATTTTTTAAACTTGTTTTTATTTTTACTTTTTCTTACCCATATACATGACAAAAAAAAGTATTGTTTTGCGGTAAAATTTTCGAAAGTGAGTTCTTATTGTATTTACACGTTTTAAGGTCCATTAATCCAAAAGTCAGATTTCTGGCGATTGACCTGTGTGTCTGTCTGCGTACATGTGTGTGTGTTTGTATCTCATCAGCATATCTCAAAAAATATCGTAGCACTATATAACCATAGAGAAAGTATTGTTGTAAATAAAATTTTCGAAATCAAGACTTTTTTTTTTTTTTTTTTTTTTTTTTTTGCATGTTTTGAAGTCCCCTGAAACCGAAATTCAGATTTTTAGCTCTCTCTCTGTGTGTGTCTATGTGTTACCAATAGCATATCTAAAAAGTAAATAATAGCAAAGTGTACGAACTTAGTATTCTAAATCTATATCATATAGAGATGCTGCACCAATTTTTGTTGAGATTAAACAAATTCTTCGTGTTTAGGCACGTCGAAAAAAATTTCAAATGCATTATGTCTGTAGGTGAAATTTTTCGCAGGTACAGTTTATGTTATACTAGACAAAAGGAAACGAATATACATTTTTTTATATGCATAAAAGCATGTTTCGTGTTGAATATGGTATGAAAATCATTCACAATTCGTTTACAACGCTATCCAACAGATATCGAATATAATGGAATTATATTTGGAAATTGTAGAAAAAAAAAAAGAAAAAAAAAAAAAAAAAAAAAAAAACCTCAGTGATGAAAATTAATTCTTCTAACGCATGCGGCAAACAAAGTATTTTTTAAATGAAATTTTATGTGCTTGTTTTTGTATAACGCGTTTCGAGTTTCTTTGAATACTAAAGATTAAGATTTTAAGTGTTTATTCTTGTGTATGTCTGTTATCAGCGTAACTAAAGTAATAATAATAATAATAATAATTGTAGCCAGTTTACATGTTGAATTTAAAAGTTCATGTGAGTTTGTTACTTCAAAAGCTTGATTAAAATTGAATTCCATGGAGTGATGCAAGTGATAGATCTCTGAATAATTTGAGTAAACTTTTAAATTTAATAACTAGTCTTTTAGTCTAAATTTTATATAAATATAAGTAATATATTCAAACGGCTCCTCACACAGAATTATTTGTGAAAGAAAAATGTTCCTAAACCTCTTTTGAATTCTCTTTAACGTAGGCTAATATACATTACTTGTTAACTTATTATTTAATGTGCAATCTGTCTTTATTTAATTGAAATGAGTTGTGTGAGCGTCACACCAGATTGTTTAAATTAAAACCAGAATTTTAACCAGACTGTAATAAATAGATAAGTAAATAAAAGAGAGAGAGAGAACGTAAAACCATTTTCAAATGGTGTATTTTGTCTGAAAGCAATATTCTGATCGCCCTAATAAATGTATTATTTTTATTTTATTTTTAATATTCGATGAATATAATTAAAACAAATTATTCAAATTGTAACTGACGCATTATTTGAACTTGTACACAAATTTACAAATATAGAAAAATCAAAATTTTTTCGTAAAAAACACATTGAATATTTTATTGAGCAAAAAAAAAAAAGGGGGGGAAGGGGGTAATTTATTGCTTTTAATAATCCAATCTAATCTCCTATCATTTTATGATTACGTACACAAATTGCGGAAGATTAGTAATATCAATTCGAATTCCTGACCTTTAAAATACGCTTAAATAATAATAATATTCATCAAAATAAAATAAAATAAAATAAACTTTTATTTTGTTTTAATACCCATTAAAAATAAATTTCCTCTTTTGAAAAGACTTTCATTTTATTGCATCGTCATTTACAACTTACCAGTTAATTGCAAAACAACCCCCTTCTTCCCCCTGTTTCTTCGAAGAACGGAATAGGGTTGTTGTGCGCTGTATATATGAGGTAGGGGATAGGGGAGTACCATATTTAGTGTGAAGCATTTCATCCTCGTCAACGAAGTTCCCGCGCCAACGGGTGCTGAAAGCGTTAGTCTTTCATAATATGCAGTCGGGGCACATGATACATGTAAAAGGTGTCCCCTCCCGGCACGAGATAACTGAGGTCGAAGGGGTTCGCATCTCGAATGAACACATCCTCGGGTTGGTCGATGCGTCGATCGTACTGGCGAATCCGAGCCGGCGTGAGGGGCGGAATGGTTTTGTAATACACGTCTAAGAACACATAATTTTCTAAAACGGGATATTTTCTCTGTTGCAAGAGGTCCAACACGACCTGCTTATAAGGCTCCATAAATCTTGACTAACTAAGATGGAGGGCTATCCGATCGATCGTCACGGGAATCAAGTGTACGTCCAAGGCTTTGCCAAAGACGCCGTCACCGGCGAGCTCTACTATGCCAAAGATGCTCAGGGCCATGAATTTTATCCGAAAGCCAAAAACAAATCGCTTTTCATTCGGGACAAGAGAGCCTTGTACGCGGACGGGAGCGAGCGTTACCCCAGCGACTCGAGTGGGAACGAATATTACATAAGGGAAGACGACAACAAACCGGTCTTGTTTCGGAAAGGGGACGGGTCCTATTACTTGGCTAAAAATAAAAACGGACACGATTTAATCCCGTGGAATTATTTTTCACACTACATTCAAGATGAGCCCTGCATCTACACCAAAGACAGCAACGGGAACACCGTCTACGTGAGAGAGTCCGCCTTTCCACCCGCCTTTAAAGCCCTCATTCGATGGGTGTGTCACATCAGCGTCATTTGTCCTAAAATAACCGGCTGTCACACCAATTTATATACCAGTTATTCTTCCGAACAGACATCATAAAAAAAAAAAAAAAAAAAAAAAAATTTTTTTTTTTTTTTTTTTTTTTTTTTTTTTTTTTTAAACATAGAGGGAGAGAGGTGGTGTTTGAACCAGTCATGTCTAATTTAAACGTGTTTTTTGATCCTAGTTTCATTTTGAAACCTGATAAATATTTTAATTTGTTGGAAAAAGAATTGGTTTATCTAAAAAATTATAAAATTTATCGAAGGTATCCAGTTCCACGCCTCGTGGCTGGCTATGGTGACAACAGTTCCATAACCTATCGATATTCTGGAACAACTGTTCAGTCCAGAGTATGGACGCCAACGTTGTTGCACATTAAAGAGAGGGTGGAATCGGCTACCAATTATAAATACAATTTCTGTCTGATTAACAAGTATCGTAACGGATACGACAGCATTGGAAAACATAAAGACGATGAGATAGATATTGCTCCCAATTCCCCTATAGCATGTGTTAGTTTCGGCCAAGAGAGAAAATTCAAATTTTCAAGGTTGGATTTTAAACCCGTCTTTTATAACATGACAAGCGGTAGTTTAATGGTGATGCATCCCCCCACCAATAAATATTGGTACCATGAAATACCGAAAGAACCAGAAAAATTAGGTGTACGCATAAGCCTAACCTTCAGGAAATTAAATTAATTAATTAATTAAAAAAAAAAAAAAAAAAAAAAAAAAAAAAAAAAAATTGAATGCTTTGTCCTGATTGGTCAATCTTGAAAGCTTTGGCGAGTGTCCGGACAAATTTTTTTTTTTGGGGGGGGGGGGGAATTTTTTTGAATGCTTTGTCCTGATTGGTCAATCTTGAAAGCTTCGGCGAGTGTCCGAACAAAATTTTTTTTTGGGGGGAAAAAAATTTTTTTGAATGCTTTGTCCTGATTGGTCAATCTTGAAAGCTTCGGCGAGTGTCCGAACAAAATTTTTTTTTTGGGGGGGGGGGAATTTTTTTGAATGCTTTGTCCTGATTGGTCAATCTTGAAAGCTTCGGCGAGTGTCCGAACAAAATTTTTTTTTTTGGGGGGGGAATTTTTTTTTGAATGCTTTGTCCTGATTGGTCAATCTTGAAAGCTTCGGGGAGTTGGTGAAAGATTTTTTCTTTTGCTCTCTCTCTCTCTCTCTCTCTCTCTCTCTCTCTCTATCTATCTATCTATCTATCTATCTATCTATTTATATATATATATATATATATATATATATATATATATATTAATATATATATATATATATATATATATATATATTAATATATATATATATATATATATATATATATATATATATATATATATATATATATTAATATATATATATATATATATATATATATATATTAATATATATATATATATATATATATATATATATATATATATAGAGAGAGAGAGAGAGAGAGAGAGAGAGCGAGAGAGAAAAAATCTTTCACCGACTCGCCGAAGCTTTCAAGATTGACCAATCAGGACAAAGCATTAAAAAAAAAAAAAAAAAAAAAAAAAAAAATTTTGTTCGGACACTCGCCGAAGCTTTCAAGATTGACCAATCAGGACAAAGCATTAAAAAAAAAATTTTTCCCCCCAAAAAAAAAATTTTGTTCGGACACTCGCCGAAGCTTTCAAGATTGACCAATCAGGACAAAGCATTAAAAAAAAAATTTTTTCCCCCAAAAAAAAAAATTTTGTTCGGACACTCGCCGAAGCTTTCAAGATTGACCAATCAGGACAAAGCATTCAAAAAAAATTTTTTCCCCCAAAAAAAAAATTTTGTTCGGACACTCGCCGAAGCTTTCAAGATTGACCAATCAGGACAAAGCATTAAAAAAAAAATTTTTCCCCCCAAAAAAAAAATTTTGTTCGGACACTCGCCGAAGCTTTCAAGATTGACCAATCAGGACAAAGCATTAAAAAAAAAAATTTTTCCCCCAAAAAAAAAAATTTTGTTCGGACACTCGCCGAAGCTTTCAAGATTGACCAATCAGGACAAAGCTTTCAAAAAAAATTTTTTCCCCCCAAAAAAAAATTTTGTTCGGACACTCGCCGAAGCTTTCAAGATTGACCAATCAGGACAAAGCATTAAAAAAAAATTTTTTTCCCCAACAAAAAAAATTTTGTTCGGACACTCGCCGAAGCTTTCAAGATTGACCAATCAGGATTCAAAAAAAATTTTTTTCCCCCAAAAAAAATTTTGTTCGGACACTCGCCGAAGCTTTCAAGATTGACCAATCAGGATTCAAAAAAAATTTTTTTCCCCAAAAAAAAATTTTGTTCGGACACTCGCCGAAGCTTTCAAGATTGACCAATCAGGATTCAAAAAAAATTTTTTTTCCCCAAAAAAAAATTTTGTTCGGACACTCGCCGAAGCTTTCAAGATTGACCAATCAGGATTCAAAAAAAAATTTTTTTCCCCAAAAAAAATTTGTTCGGACACTCGCCGAAGCTTTCAAGATTGACCAATCAGGATTCAAAAAAAAAATTTTTTTCCCCAAAAAAAATTTTTTGTTCGGACACTCGCCGAAGCTTTCAAGATTGACCAATCAGGATTCAAAAAAAAATTTTTTCCCCAAAAAAAATTTTGTTCGGACACTCGCCGAAGCTTTCAAGATTGACCAATCAGGATTCAAAAAAAAAAAAATTTTTCCAATTTCAAAAAAATTTTTCACCGACTCGCCGAAGCTTTCAAGATTGACCAATCAGGATTAAAAAAAAAAAATTTTTTTTCCAATTTCAAAAAAAATTTATTCGGACATCTCGCCGAAGCTTTAAAAATTGACCAATCAGGATTCATTTTTTTTTTTTTTTTTTTTTTTTTTTTTAAATTTTATTCGGACATCTGCTTTCAAGACGGAGGATTCAAAAAAAATTTTTTTTTTTCCATACATTTATTGAAGTTCTCGAAATTCAATCTGCGTATGCCTTGGAGTACGATCTCTTCGAGTTGGAAATTTAGTGGCACAATGACTTGTTAAATGTCTGCATACTTTATTATGGACTCTATTCCTAGTAAACGGTCCATCTCTGTTTACAAACGTTAAACTATGCGGATAATAATTATATCTCAACGTGTTGGGAGCTGTTCTTCGTAAATAGGGATTTCTTATAATTCTTTGGGGACTGGGTGATCTACTTCTTGAGCTACTTCTTGAGCTACTACCACTACTGGATCCTCCACCACCTCTACCTCTGCCTCTACCTCTACCTCTGCCTCTGCCTCTACCTCTGCCTCTGCCTCTACCTCTGCCTCTGCCTCTACCTCGTCCAGGTGGCGGGGATGGAGGGCGGCCAGGTGGCGGGGATGGAGGGCGGCCTGCGGGAGGTCGTGGAGACGGGGCCCTTCGGGGAGACGGGGACCTTCGAGGAGACCCTCGGGGAGGAGACCTTCGAGGAGACCCTGGTGGAGACGGGGCCCTTCGGGGAGACGGGGACCCTCGGGGAGGAGACCTTCGAGGGGGAGACCGGGACCTTCCGGGAGAGAGGCGTCGCAATCCTGGTGCGATCGGCTTACTTGCAAACGGTTTGAATTCCACCACGGGACTGGAGATGGGCGAATAGTGCGGGGTTCGGGAGGGTCCTGCCACGGGACTGGAGATGGGTGAATAGTGCGGCCTCGAGGTGGGGGTGACGCGTCGGGTCGGTGAACGGCCCCGCGATCCGCCCCGACGCACGGGAGAGGCACTCTGTCTTCTCTCGGGGGGTCGAGGAGGGGAAGAGGATTCGTTCTGGAGAGAACGAATGACCGAATTGACTTGAGGCATCATTCCCAGGGAGGAGGAGGAGGATTCGGTCGAAGGGCTATGAAACGTCGCATCACTACTACCCAGCGAACGAATGACACTGTTTAATCTCGCATCGCTCATCTTGTTTTTTTCAATGGATCCAAAGGATGTTTTTCACCAAAGGGGTCACGTTGTGCATGGCCGCGGCTTTGCAGGCGTCTTCGACCGATTTCGGAGCCACAAATTCGATGCCGCCAAAGGACGAGACGGGGATATCGAACTGTTTGGTGATGACGCCCGACGTGTAAAAAGGTAGCATGGAGAGCAGGGTCGCTTTATCCGTGACATTGCCGTATTCGAAATCGATGCAAAAAAGGGCGTCGATAATTTTTTGGGTGAATCGTTTGAAAGCCGAGTGACCCGTTTCCGAAAAGCAAATGACCCATCGATCGATGTAAGCACGGTTCTCCAGCATGTAATCGAAAGCATCCCAAAAAGCCAAATACATGCTCAAAATGTCCTTATTGAATGGAATCAGGTTGATGATCACGTAGGTGTTGGGCTCCTTCAGACCCATGCTCACTTTTCCGGAGAGCGTTTGCACGGTGATGTGGTCCCTTTCCACCAGTCCCACATTGCGGGTCTGGATGGACAAGTCTTGCCGCTTCAGTAATTCGGCCGTCCCCTCGAGATCCATGCCGCGGAAATAACAGACGTGGATCCACGGTTCGTTGTCCCCCCTTTTAAACGTATAGTGCGAGGTGAAAACGACGACGCGAGACACCAGGGGATGCTTGATCACCAATTTGTGGGAGCTGGGCTCCAAATAGAGGAGCAAATCACATTTGTCGATGGGATCGGTCGAGCGCTGAATGTGAATGCGATTGTCGGCCGACGAGGAATGGCAACGGTCCGACACGATGATGACCCGAAGCAAAGGGATTGAGAGGAACGTCTCTAAGAGGAGAGGAAGATGACGTCCTAAATTTCCAAACACGATCGTGCGATCCTGTCGTAAGATAAACTCAAACAAGTCTTGGAGGCTCTGTATCATAACTTGATTATTATAAAATTATTGATGATTTATAAAAAAATAAATGATCTTTTATAAAATTGTAAATGACTAATTTTGATCCTTATAGATTTCAAGATGAAATTAATTTGTGGTATTTGCCGAGAACCTAAAAGTATCAACACATCCCTGGTTTTATTGTGCCGTCACAGTTTCCATGAAGAATGCATCATGACATGGCTGGAGATAAACCCAATGTGCCCAGAATGTAGGAAACTACATACAGAAGAAGAAATTAAAAGACTCTATAAAAAATTTATAAGGAAATATGGTTATCACCATTTTATTTTACATTAAATCCATCACTGTTTGATTGACTTTTTTATTTGTAGTTAAATCCAAATAAATATGTTTACAGAAAATATAAATTGTATAAAAACACAATGATACAAATAAAAATGTCCTAAAATAAAACCAATAGTCATTTTTATCGGGTGATGGCACCACAGGAGGGGGGACCACAGGAGCGGGTAGTGGCATCACAGGAGGCGGGGGTGGGGGCGGTGGGATCACAGGGGGTGGGGGTGGTAAAATCACCGGAGGAGGGGGTGGCATCGCAGGAGGGGGGAGCAGCGAAGAGAGTTTGAACGTGGTACAGTTTGGGTTCGTCCACGTGCCATCCGGTAAACATTTGATGAATTGGACTCGGCCCTCACAGGTCACCAGCGCAGCGCCTGGATTGATATTTCTCAGCACGTGGGGTGTATCGGGTAAAGCGGGACAAGGCGCACATCGAAAGGCGTCGCCGCTCCACGTGCCATCCGCTTGGCACGTTCGGTCCCCCCCTACCCCATAAAATCCAAACTCACACGTGAAAGTGGCCACGGATCCCACCTTTCGATCCGGATACGAAACGCTTCCGTGTTCGGGAGGCTGTAACTCGGGGCACTGGACGGGGAGACATTTCAATTTTTTGATCGAAGGGGTCCATTCCCCACTCGCCCCGCAAAAGATTTTGGCCATAGGGGGGTTGTTGAGTCGAAAACCTTCCAGACAGTGGTAAACGACGTGTTTGGAATAGATGTACTCTTGACCCCGGGTGAATCCGTTTTTAAGGAGGGGCGGTCGGCCGCAAGACACCGGTGTGCAAGTGACCGAGGGAGGATCCCACTTCAATTCTGGGGTCAGTTGGGAAAAACGAATCTGAGATGTGTATCCACGCTGACATTGGAGGGTCACTCGATCTCCTGCGGAATAGGGGGGTTCCCCCAGAAATTCTCCTTTCACGGCTACCGGTAAAGTATCTATCATCATTCTCTCAAGCTAACTTTTTTTTCTTTTATTTAAAAAAAAAAAAAAAAAAAAAAAAAAAAAATTTTTTTTTTTTTTTTTTTTTTTTTTTTTTTTTTAATATAAAGAATATCCACCATAAGTTTCGCATATGGCTTCATCACTTAGACATTCAATTCTAAATGATTTATTGGAGAATTTTTGTAAAAAAAGACGTTATACGAAAAAAACTGTCATTCGTACAGATTATATTCTTGAAAATGTCTTTTCGTACTTATTGAAAAATTATCATCAATTTAATGCCATTGAGGCCATAAATGAGAAAGAAAAAGAGGTTTTAGATACCATAAAATATATTTTAGATCATTTTGAAAAGACTTTTGTACCCATTATAAGAAAACTTTATGTACAAATACAAATAAATGACTATGATGAGACGATTTTACAAGGCATAGCAAACGAAATTTTTAATGAAGGTGTAAATTGGAGTAGAATTGTTGCTTATTTCTTTTGTGTTAGAGAATATGTGATTTTAGGAATGAGTCCATCAAGTTCATTTATAGATGTGGCATTTGAAATATTTTCACGAATAGTAAAGGTAACATTAGGATCATGGATAGAAGATCATGATGGTTGGCAAGGCATAAAAATTTTAAAAGAGGACAAACCGTCATCTGAACCAAGTTGGGCTAAAAGTCTTTTACAAGCATCCTGAAAAAAAAAAAAAAAAAAAATTTTTTTTTTTTTTTTTTTTTTTTTTTTTTTTTTTCAAGTTTCAAATTCATCGCTTACATCTTCATTTCAAAAATGATTCGTGTTCAAGTTGTTCATACGAAAATGTTTTAATCATGAGTAATACTAATAAATTATCTCTATTTTGTTTACATCATGATATTTTGGAAAAAATCTTTAAAAACTACATTTCCTTTCATGATAAATTAAAATTACTTGAAATGTCTGAATTTAAAACTCTACTGTGCAATCCTTATTTGTGGTCAATTCCTCACCATTTCTTTTCTGAATTCTTACAAATAGGGAAGATGATAAAAGAAGGTTGGTATTTAAATAATCACAATCAACCAATTTATGTGTCCTTGGACGAAAAAAACGCAAGTATACTTGTAATTTATTTTTCGTATAAAAAGAATCATGATCCTAAATGGATGAATGTTTGCAAAGAACAAAATGGAATTTTAAAACGTGCAATGGTCGATGGTAAATTATTACAAGTATGGATTGAATTGAAATATTTTCAAGAGTATTTTAACTTTGTTACAAAGAATTTCTTAGCTGTCGATGATATAATGAAATTTCGATTTTATTCTTTGGAAGGAAACAAAATTATCGCTGTGAATCGTTCTTCTAAAATTCTTCGTTATCCCGACTTCTTCACTCCCAAAATTTATCATTTTGATAGACAATGTTCTGTGGGTGGAACTATCGAAGAACCTCGTTTTCTAATCACCTTTAAAAATGAATATGCATTAACACAAAGATATCTTGCATCTACAAATAGGGAAGAAACCCTTCTTACACCCATATATTTTAAGGAAAACTACCTGGATGTTTATCCTATCGACCTTCAAAATGTACCATCCAATGGTGAAATGTTGAATGATGAGCATATTGTTGTTTTGAGACATTATGAATATCGATTGAAATAATTTCTTTTCAAACGTTTATGATGATGAAATGATTAAAAATAACACACTTTGTTAAAAAAAAAAAAAAAAAAAAAAATATATATAGTTGTAAATCGTTTTTCTAATATTCTTCGTTATCCCGATGCTTCCACTCCCAAAATTTATCATTTTGATAAACAATGTTTTGTAGGTGGAACTACCAAAGAACCTCATATTTTATTCAAGTTGGAAAATGAATATAAATTAACACAAAGATGTCTTAGCTGTGGATGCACAAATGGGAGAGAAATCCTTACACCCATATATTTCACAGAAAACTCCCTGGATATTTATCCTATTAAAACTGTCCCATTTGAAGATGTAATGATTGTTGCTGAGAGAAGATTTGAATTCCTTCCCATCCATTCGTAAAAAAGCTTCATATATCACAATCACAAGTATTCTGGGTCTGTTTTATCCATTCCTATAAAAGCATATTTTCCAATAAAACAGCTTTCTCGAAAAAGTTCGTTTACTTATATGGAATTAATATTAAGTTCATCCTTTGAAAGAGGAAAGAAACATTGTCAGATGTAGTACAGTATATGCCGTACAACAGTTTGAAAATACTACTCAAAATTTTGGAAAATAATGATTATTTGTAATTATGTGTCTATAAAAAATAAATATTCATTAAATATTTCTCTCTTTTTATTTTTAACATACTCATGAAGGCATCAATGAAAAGGTCATTCATACATAATGATTAACACTATATTATTTTTAGGCTATTGGATAACCTCCAATTACCAACTTATTTATTTTTTTTTCAATTTTTCAAATATATACACAAATAATTTTTTCAAATACATTTTTCAAAATATATACATAACAGAAACAATTCTACCACCCATCATCTTCGCTGCTGCTGCTGTCAGGTGCCACCCGTACCTATATATTAAAAAAATAAATATAATATATATATATATATATATATATATATATATATATATAAATAATAATAATACTTATAATAATAATAATAATACTTACATTTGTACCTCTGTAAAATTGAATGGGTATCCTTGCAGTCATAGAGGCATAGACCGGGTAACTTCTGTCCTCCTTAGCCTGATAATTTAATAAGTGGTACTGGGTGGTACACTCGGGTCTTACTTCCCATTCGTCCTGTCTGGTGGTTTCATTTCTTTTACCATCCCAGTACGTAATTTCCTTATCAATTTCCCGGTATCCTCGTGGACTTTCCTCCGGTATGGGTGGTAGAGGTCTGTTGAAGCGAGACCTTCTGGATGGGGGTGGTCTTCTTAGACCTCTCAAAGAAGAACCTTGTTTGTCTAGGTACTGGCGGTACCTTCTACATATAACCCATATAATAGATTGTTGTCTTGCATCGTGGCAAGTTATCTTGCCACAAAAGTTGCACCCGATGTATCCATTGAAATCCGGAGTTATATCATCACCACTCATTTTTACTGCAGTCTTCTCGCTTTAATGTCAATCCACTACTTTACCAGAGGCTTCTGACTACACGCGATATTTATTGCCGCGCTATCCGCCGTGCTGCGCCCTCTACATCACGAGTTCAACCGGATGTTCTGGGGCAAGAACAAAAAACTCCCTTGACCTGTCTCGCTCACCACGGTAAGTGCAATGCCCTCGTGGTATTAAGAAAGATGAAGCATCAGACTTATCAAACGCTTTATCAAGCCCATCTCGGAAATGTAGACAAAAACGCTTTGTTACAAGCGCGTCAAGCAGAGGACGATCCCTTTTATCATAATCTTATCGATTTAGTGTTAGAGAAGAATGCTATAACCGTACCTTGGGATATTAGTCCCTTTACCAATAAATTTCGATCAGGATTACCTCGAGTTCGACTAGACGAGACCGTCTTTGCTTTTATACTGCGCATAGCAACCATTATTAAAGAAGAAAAATATCTTCGTTCTTTTCAAAAACCAGAATCACAGGATGCGATCCTGGCATGGGAAAGTATTTTGCGCAATATCCTCTTGTGAAGCTTTGCACTTTTGTATAATGTTAAATGGACAGTACAATCTGTCTTTAAATATTTAGATCCAGCGGTCGTTCAACTTTTGAGTGGGGGACATGCGTCTGTATTACGCGAGCTTTTAAAAAACGTGGGTGTGACTGTGGCACAAGAAGAACTCTATCCAGCAGAACGGGATTTTCAAAAATTAAACTTTTTACACGTGGGTCAATACAGTTCTTTCTATTGGCGATTTTTACATTGGATGGCGGAAGCTTTCAAAGTCCGAGAAAAAATGCCATTTTACAAAAATCTTTGGGTCGAAATTATAATTGGACCCTTATACAGAACACTGCGTTGCGGAATATGTATGGTTCATTTTCGAGAAATGGTAGAGGAGTTAAAACCACAATTACTCAATACAGAAACAGATTTTTCTAAACTTTGGTTTGATATGCACAATCGTGTACATGCTCAGAGGCGTAAGCAATATACGTTTCTCAACGAACCCGATTACACACAATCAGAATACGAAGAGGACCGTCAATTCATGATCAAAGCTTTGTTACCATAATAGGAACTTTTTCCACACGATCTGTGAATAGGGTTAATCTGCATTTGCTTAAACATGGTGGGGGTTACAGCCACGCGCACTCCAACGGAAAGGACATGTGTATCACCCACGTGTCTTGGAAGTGAAGCATTCCACCAAACTAAAGAAAAATCTTTATCGATAGGATCAAATATGCATTCTTTGTCTTGAACAAACCGATTACTTAACAGACCACCATAAGAACCGTAATAAAGTTTTGGATCAACGAGAACAAAATTGGGTGGTGGATTCGTTTGGAGAGGAGAAACTGCATAACGAAAAACATTCATGTTTTGAAAGTGTTTTTTTAAACTTGTAAGAGAATCATACTCTACCCGTATAAATGCCATGATTATACATAACATTTATCTTGAAACATTTATTAAAAAAAAAAAAAAAAAAAAAAAAAAATTTTTTTTTTTTTTTTTTTTTTTTTTTTTAGTGTTAATAAGTTGTAGACTCGGTCCATTCACATTACAATGCTTGGATACGCTTACAGTATTCACATTTCTTTTGTTTCTCATAATGGAAAACACATTCCATGGACCGTCACTATGACTTCGACCAGTGTACCTCACAAGACTATCAGAATTGGCTGGCTTGGGGATCATTTCACGTGGCGTAATTTTGAAGTGGACAATAATCATAAAAACACGGAGGATTTTCCCAGACGGCTGAAACCGGATAACTTTGTCGTTAATGTACCTTTTGAATCAGATTTTGTTAAAATTTATAAAAAGAATTATTGGAAAGATCATTTTAAATTTCAATTTGGAGCTGTGGATCGACCCACTTATGATTATCTAGTACCTTTTTACGATTCGGTTCTTCTTTTGGACTCCCCATCCATTGCAGAAGACAGAACTTTGGCTGCCGCCTACAGATCGACTGAATCAGGATGAGTTCTCAGCGACCCAAGTTGCGTATCACCATCGGACCCTCTATGATGGCCTTAACGAAACGTTTAGCGAATGAACGAAAAAAAAATAAACCCGCCGTGGTGGTGGATTCTCCCGTCGTGGTGGATTCTACTACCACCGTCGTCCCTGTTTCCCCTCTTCGAACTGTTTACAATCACAGGAACATCGCTGCAGCTTTGTGTGTAACCATCGAGGGATTTACTTTGTCGAACGGCGTGACTAGCATTACGCAAGATGGACATTTGGGGAATGCCAGCGTAGCGGAAGCGGTGTCGACGATGCAAGTGGAAATTTTGTATTGTGTCGATGACTTTTCTTACAAAAAATGGCAAGATATTGAGATCAGTTATACCGAACACCAATTTCTCGATGTGACTTGCATGGATCCACTCCACCTGGAGCCATGTGTCTTTTGTAGGGACCGCCACTGTCATAGATGGAAAGCAGTATGGGGGATATGTTTGATTTATAAACTTCCATTTGATCCTATACCTCATTGTTAATCCAATTTTGTATGACTGCAGATCGTATTTGTAAATTGGGAAGTAAATGTATAAATTGTTCTAATATCTCTAATAAATTCAATTTTGTGCTCTTACAAATGAGTCTGTGTGTTTCATCATCAAACTCTTCTTCCCTATCATTTAAGATACAATGGGTTCCTTTTTTCTTTATTTGGAAAAAATTTGGAAAGTTTGCTTTTAACAATTGGATGACATCTCGTATGGTTTTGTGGTGTAAAAATTTTTTCCACTTTTTTCTATTGAAATGTTCTTCTCGATTCACCAATGTTTTTTTAGAAGAATTCTCCGAGCCCACATCACACAATACGGGATGTCTCTGGTTATACATAAAGGACAAATGTTTTACATTGGGTGTAATGCCTCCGAGACGCTCGCAAACTGCTACAAAAAGCACAATCATAGTATACACAGTTTCTTTGAAGTCTGATTTAGAAATGATATCGGGAGAGTATAAACTGTTTGGCTGTTGAAACATGCAAATTGTATAACCCGATAATTCTTTGAAATGACCGACAAACTTTAACACAAAATTATTTCCGAGTGTTTCATTTAGAATTTTCAGGTCATACACATGTTCGGGAATGTCACAGGAATTGACGACTGGCGCGTACGACCTCCATTGTATAGAGGAATTTGCATACAGACAATGATATCGCTCTAAATTATGGTTATTCAATAACGTTAAACAGGGTTTGTTGAAATGAACGCCACACGAAAGAGGTGTATAATAAACTTTTTGTTTTGCAATGTGACGAATAATGCTTTTGACTCTATCCGAAATACTAACATTATGTCGCATCTTTCTTAATAATGCAAGACATGATAATTACTGTCATTTTAGATATGGATGAAACTTTGGGTATATTTGAAAACGATGTGTTTTATATTCGCCCTTATGCCGATTATATGATCAAAATGCTTCACTGTATGAATGTTCATATTATTTTGTGGAGTTTAGGGGAGGACGATTACGTCAGACGCATTGTGAATGGGTATTTGATCAACATCCGTAACTATGCGTATAAAATTTTTGCCCGTAAAGAGGGAAAAAGGGCTATGCAATTGTATGGCTATTCAAAAGCAGGGGAGCATATTCGACAGATATACGAGGAAGACATTTTTTTAATTGGAGTAGATGATCAGGCGGTTACCAACATGGACACTTCCTACGATTTAAGAATACAGGTTCGACCCTACAAGAGACCTGACAAAAATGACCGAACTTTAATACAGATTTGTCAAAAACTGGTAGATGCAATCGTCTCTTTAAAAAACGAACACTAAGTAAAGACATGTCGATTGATTTTAGTCAAAACACTTTGCACGTGACCGAGGACACTCTACCAGACTTGGTGAATGCACTGACAGAAAAATCATTTTTCAGATATCGTCGAGTGAAACCAATGAAACATTTTTTTACAAAAGAGACCATAGAGGACCCTACTGAAGATATGGTGCGTGCTTTATACCACAGTTATTTACAAGAACACATAAATCAAGATATTGACAATCCCTTTAGGCCTCCCAAACAAAACATACCTCGAAAAGGTCAATTATTTCCTCGTAGAAGAGGTAACCCGTCTACGGAAACTTTACTCCGTGAAGCTGGGGGGGAACCTTCAGACTTTGACCAGAAAACATATGCTTTCTTGACCTTCAGGCAATACTTACGGATTTTACAAAGATTTGTAGCCTTTTCACAACAATATCAAAACATTGATGTATCCATCCCAGTATACAATTCTCTTCTGAATAGCGTACGATACAATACAATGACAATGACCAAGGAAAGGCAGTCTCGCATCTATAAAAACATGTTCCCCAATCATGAAGTACGAGAGCTTGAAACCGACATCTGTTAAAAAAAAAAAAAAAAATTTTTTTTTTTTTTTAAACTGGAGTTGGTGGCTCTTTCATTTTACGATATTCTAAATGGTTTATAATCCGTACGAGTCCTGTCTCCTCTGTAATAAATTTTTTAAGGAAATTAGGTAACCCTATCTTTAGCCCTCTTGTAAAATTCATATAGGTTATTTGACCTTCAACTCCCTCTAGCATTTTACCATACTTTGAAAATCTTTGCAACAGCCGCAAATAGTCTCTAAATCTTATCATATGATACCCCAGGACATTCGCGAGTGTCACGTCGTCTTCTTCGTCGTCTCCTCCTCCTCCTCCTTGTGGATTAGGTGGAACATCTGTATTTTTTTTCTCCCCTTCTGAATCACTCTCTAGTTCCATTGGTTTCTCCTCCTCCTTCGTCGTACTGGTCTCTCCCCCCGTTACTGCATTTGGGTCTGGCGCCGTAGGCGGCTGATCGGTTTTGGACTTTTTAGCGCGTGGTACTACATCTTCCCCCTCATTTAAGTTTACCTCTAGTAGCTCATCCTTCTGCTCCTCCACGAGGAGAGTCTTTAGCAGGGCGTCCTCCTTCGCTTGTTTTGCCGCTTTCTCCGCCAGTTTTTTTCGCTTCTCTTCTTCATATTCCTCGACACTCCATACGTAGATTAATGGGCTATTTTTTTTGATTTGGTTTTCCATGTAAATTGTACATTTCTTTGTTACCTCTTCTTGAAAATCCTCCTCTGACTCTATTGTTGTTCTAAATGTTATATTTTTATTGATATTATAGACTCCGTCGGCTCTCTTTGCCATGGCTAAGGTCATGCACTTTTTAAGAAATTCTTCTTTATAATAATTATCGTCCAGGGGTGTAAAGTTCGTTGTATCTTTCTCTTTGTAGTGGCTTTTGATCGTGTCCTCTTTCTTCAGATGGCCGTCGACTTTAAAAAGAGTCCCGTCCATAATATCAATAAACTCATTGCCGCCCTCTGGACCCTTTCGAAATAAAAGGGTTTGTCGCGTCAACGTCTCGACAATCTCGTCCTCCATCGTCTTGTTTAAGAAAAGATGTCGTCCACCCTCGAACAGGTACTTTTCCAATCTCCCTGGATTCCTTACCATGACCAGTTTGTCAAATCTCGCATCACCCTCGCTTATCCGGAAAATGTCATTTTTACGGCTCAGTTTTTAAAACGGGTCATGGAGTCTTCAGTCTATCGCGATTTCCCTTTCGCCGAGAGGATGGATCCAGCCGAATTCCAACCCGTGGACTGGACCAAAGCCCTCATTGTCTTCAACAGTCAGCTGGAGCTCGTTCTAGCCCCGGACCCCGTCACCCGACTCCTTCGACTGGATCGACGGTTGAACTATCGGGAGGGTGCCGCCGTTATTTTTGGACCTTTCCGATTTTTGCCTTGGTTTCCGTATCCGTGGCTAGGGATTTTTCTGATTTTCTTTTTTTACACCGCGAGCCGCTTAATTGCAAAACGGTACAAGAGGTATTCGCTGGTCTTGTCCAATAAGGCTGCAAGCGATTCAGGAGCGCCTCCTCCGTAAACACGTGTCGGGCCGCATGGGGAATGGGTTGCGTGAGCATGTCCTGGTACGTCTCTTGGGCTTCGTGGTAGGCGCTGCTCGAAAACGCTTCGTCCCTCAGGCCCGTGAGGAGCTGGTTTCGATCGAACGCATCGTAGACTCGATTTTCCAAAAATTGTTGAGGAAACTCGCAACGCGTATAGTAATCCAAGATCCAGAAATGGGTGACCCAAAAGCAGACGAGTAAGAGACGCGGCACACATTCGACTCGGGTGAAGCGCAGACGGGTCTCGAGGTGTTTCAAAAACGTGGCGAGGAGGCTGGGGGGGTCGCCGCCGCCGCACTGCCTCAACGCCTCGTGTATGTGGGAGGCGTTGGCCGGCGTAATGCCGACCAGGGTGGGAATGAAATCGTTGCCAAAGAGAAACGAGGCCTGGACCAGGCGTTCCAGTGGATAAGGAACGAGGTCGGGTTCGATCGGGTAAAAATGTTTATATCTGTAAATTTGAAGGCTTCGAAAACGATGGAGTCGCAAAAAAGCCAAAATAAACACATCTTGGTCCACACTGATCACGATCGGGTGTTGACACTCGGGCAACGTGTCGGCGACGTGAAAGATTTTGTGTTCACCTTCTCCCGGCACGTTGCACCCACTCATCACCACTTTCAGCTCTCGGTCGACTGTCTCGGTCAACTTCTGGAGGACATAGTCTTGGACCCGCTGAGCCAGCGTGTTGGGACCGAACAAGATGTTGCGGTAAAAGGATTTTCGGGAGACTTTGGCAGACCGACGACGATCTCTTTGCGCCGGCCATTTCATGGGCACCCCTTCTCCGTCAAAAGAGAGAACGAGGGTCAAACTCTGTGGAGCGTGGGGTAAAAAGATCTGCAACAAGCTGTGCAACTGAGTCCAAGTATCCTCACAAATTTCCTCCAACATTTCCGATTCCGAAACTTCGAGACAATGATCAATCGAAATGTAGAGAAAACTCTGGCAGTCGAAGAGCAGCGAATCAAAATAAGCCGGTTCCGAGACCGGTGGTCTCATCAGTTTACAAAAATTGGTAATACCCATGGTGGTACAAAAATTAAGTTCAATGACGTATTACAAATTAGATGAAGCTGGAAATGAAATCTATCCGAGGGATCTAGCCGGTCGGGAAGTGGTGCGAGGGGGACGTTATGCCAAATCTTCCGACGGATACGATTACTATCCGAAAAATGAGTTCCACGATGAATATTATCCTTCGATCTTACCCTTGATACAGAAAAAAGGTCAGTATCTCTATCCTTTGAGTGCGAGGGGTAGGCCACTGTACCGTAAAGATGGGCAAGGCAACGAGATTTACGAAAGAATCAATGGGAAATGGATCATAGGAAGAGGCAGGGATGGTAATCAGTATTATGCTCAATTCAACAACGGAAACGAGTACTATCCCAAAGACGGGGGAGTGGCTCGAAAGTCAGACGGATCCCTCTATTATGCCACGACACGCGAGGGTCTACAAATCTTTCCAAAAGATGAGGTGGGAAACGAATATTATGTGACCTATGTAGATTGGAACCAACCACACACGGTTCCACAAAGATACGCCAAGACAAAGGAAGGGGGAGAAATTTATCCCAAGAACACGGAATTACAAGAAATGATTCTAAACGACAGGTATGCCGTAGATGAGAAACCTTTTTATCCAAGAGATGCTTTCAATAACGAATATTACCTTTCCCCCGCGCTGACCAACAAGAATTTGTTAGACGATTATGCGACCACCAACGACGGAAAAATTATATTATTTGGTTTATATGGGGGACAATATTTTACCGATATGAGGAAAGAACCCCCAATTTTACCAGAAAATGTAATTGGTACTTTGATGAGAAATCCACCCGATTTTTTGACCAATATACAATTGGCCAACAAATCTAAGATGCCTCAAATACCCTACCAGTATAAGGAATTGGGTACAAATCAAATCAAATGGGTTCGCCCAAAAAAATCCTCCTCATGGTGGTTATTACTCTTGGTAATGATTGGGACAATGATTGGGATAGTTCTATATATCAGGTAAAAAAAAAAAAAAAAAAAAAAAAAAATTTTTTTTTTTTTTTTTTTTTTTTTTTTTTTTTTTTTTTGTTAATGGGGGTCAACAGATGATGGTGATGATTGATAGATTCTATATGCTGCTGCCAAAGTTCGATCTTCCCCCATATATTGGAAATCTAACAACATGACAGAATTACAAATCTTTTTCAAATAGTCATATGTGGGTCTGTCAACAGCTGCTAGTTGTATCACCCAACCATCTTTCCAATAATTTTGTCCATAGATCTCGTTAAACTCCATCTCGAAATTGGTAAAATTAATTTCATGATCCAATTTTAGAGAAGGATTTCTCGGGTAGTCATCCAAATATACAAAATTATATTGTTGATCCCCATCGTCCCAGGTAAGATCTTTCGTCGATAAACCAACCTTGATGACCTCAAATGGTGGTTTTGTTGATCTGAGAGTAATATGCCATGGAAGTTTTTTATCCTGATAACGGATAAAAGAAGCATGAACTGTGTAAGCATAATCAACCATCTCGAACATGTCCACCCTTCAATTTCCCACACATTTAAAAAAAAAAAAAAAAATAAAAAAAAAAATAAAAAAAAAAAATTTTTTTTTTTTTTTTTTTTTTTTTTTCATATAACCATTATCTTGACTGCCCAGAGATCGTGCCATTATGTTCAGGTGGTACGATAGACAGAATCGTCGTAAATGTAGTGAACCTACCTATACACATTATAATTATGTATATCACGTGATACTGATAGAAGACGGGATGGCATGCCTGCTCATGGAAAGAATTATTGAAGACTATAATATAAATGTAATTGATTTTGTAATACATGATTCTACAGTGCGGGACCCTCACATACATTTCATTATTAATGCAGACAATGAAATCGACCGAGGTGTTTGGACAGAATTGCTGTATGGATTTACGGTACATTTAATCCATTTTGATGCGTCGATTCTTCATAATTTGTCTAATAATTGTAATTGTTGTGTTTTTACGTTAGAAGATAGGTGTATTAAAAAGATATGGGATAGCATGAGTACTTTTCATGATATCGTACACCTGAATTTACCTACTCGACTTTTCCAAAAAGCTGTTCGAGAATGTCAGAAATATATTGTACCCGTACCCATTAATCATCTTAAATCGGAAATTGAACAATTTTTGAAAGGTAAATCGTTACAAGAACTCTTTTTTGAAAGAGATATAGTTTTTGATAGAAATATAGCTACTTATTTTCAAAGTAACCTATCTAACAAATATTTATTTAAAAAAGACCCTCAAGTAATCTATGTTGGATGGCACTTCATGAAGGATCGTTGTAGATATTTAATGTGCCTTCACTGCATGCAATTACTTCTTTATGGAGAAGAGAGTAGTGTGGAGGAGAGTATTTCTAGATATTACTATACTATGTGTAGCTATAGTTTTCCATCCTATGTACGAAGAAAGGAAAATTGGTGCCACTTATGCAGACAGGTACCTCTCTTTCATATCATAACTTATAAAGAGTATGTGAAGCAGTATCTACCTGACCATCTTCTCAAAAATCCATACCATGAATCATTTATCAAAGTTCAAAAATGTGAAATGGGTCAATATAACATGACCCAGTTGAAATCTAAATATACACCCCTCCGGCCGCGGGTGACATTAGCCAATGCTCACCTTTCAGAGAGGCCGCCGTAAGCGTGGACCTCTTTCCCTGGCGCTGTCAGCGTGGACCTCTTTGCTTGGAGTGAGCTCTCCTATGAGAGAGTGGCACCTGCCGTGTGTGATAAAATTTATTGTAATGGGGTGAGGCCCCTTTAAGGTGGGGAGCATGGAAAATGATGAGGTGATTTTTTAATGTCTAAAAATAAAATTCCTTATGTTGTTTATTTGAGATGATTTTTTTTTCTTTTAGCTCAATGTAAAAATTAAATTGAATGAAACTAATAAAGAAATTGTGAACAATTAATTAAAAAATGACAATTTATTCATTTAATATGTTACACCACATCACAAACTAAAATTTCCATCTTCATAGATTCACATAACGAGTCATGTTTTTAAAAAAATGGAGGAATATATTTGAAATATGTTTGCACTTTATCGTTTACCACAAAATATATTTCATCAGGTGGAACTATTTCATTTGTTGAAGTTATTTTTAAGATAGTCTTATTTTGCACACTTAAGTTGAAATTTCCATCTTCATCCACATAACGATTGGTCGGTTGCATCGGCTCTCCGACGATATTGTCCATGAAAGTATATTGATTTAATGGTTGCTGTGGCTGATCTGCAAAATTGTATGAAGGTTGCTGTTCTGGAGTCAATAATCTTGGTTGCTGCTCTGGAGTCCTTGGTTGCTGCTCTGGAGTCCTTGGTTGCTGCTCTGGAGTGAATAATCCTGGTTGTTGCTCTGGAGTGAATAATCCTGGTTGTTGCTCTGGAGTGAATAATCCTGGTTGTTGCTCTGGAGTCAATACTTCTGGTTGTTGCTCTGGAGTGAATACTTCTGGCTGTCGCTCTTGAGTCAATACTTCTGGCTGTCGCTCTTGAGTCAATACTTCTGGCTGTCGCTCTTGAGTCAATAAACCAGGATCCATTTGCTCGTCCATTTCTTGGTCTGAAGGGTCTGTTTTAATCACTGGTTGTTTAGACCTTTCAAATTCTTTGCATATTTCTACATAATTTTGTACGCTATAATCCACATATCTTTTAAGCCATTCTAGAAGTCTAACATCACCCGTTTGTGAAAATTCTATAATAGGCGATGATTGGGGATCCAGTTGAGGGTCCAAACTTTCACTTTCCACCATGCCATACGACCATGCATTTAAAAATTCACCAATTGCTTGAAAC
Organism: Salticus scenicus; assembly: GCA_963930645.1. Classification (NCBI taxonomy): domain Eukaryota; kingdom Metazoa; phylum Arthropoda; class Arachnida; order Araneae; family Salticidae; genus Salticus; species Salticus scenicus. The sequence goes on from OZ005650.1 coordinate 149,616,427, forward strand.
TTATATCTTACAGTTTTCATAACGCCAATCATTTCATCCAAAGTGAAAACACAGATATCCTTAGATGGTTTCTTTAGTTTATACAGCACTGGTTCAGGTACCAGATCGTTCAAATAACGCTTGGCATATCGCCTAGCAAATGCAGTAGGATTACTATATCCCAAAAAGCGTCCCACTTCTTCAGCTCTCCAGTATATACCACCATCTGCACCAACCGCTCCACACAAATACGGCTTTTCTTTGAAAGCTAATCTGAACCACATTGTACAAAAGCTCTCGAATGAATGCAAAGAGTGGATCCAGACATCTCTATATATACAAAAAAAAAAAAAAAAAAATTTTTTTTTTTTTTTTTTTTTTTTAACCTACTTTGAAAAAAAAAAAAAAAAAAAAAATTTTTTTTTTTTTTTTTTTTTTTTTAAGGATTTAAGAATTCAGCTGGTATGTCTTTCTCATTCAAAATGTTGTTCAGATTGAGGATGGAAAGCTCAACCATGCTAGGAGTTATCGGTAAGGATGGCACTCTCTACTGGGCTGCTTCAGATGTCGGTCGGTTATTAGGTTACAAGTCCTCCACTACAAAATACAAAAATACTGAATCTTTAAAAGACGTAATACGAAATCCTCATCATTTAAAAAAATATTTATTGAGTAGACGTTTAGTAAATCATGCAGAATTACTAAAAGAGTTTCCAAATGGAGATTTATTTGAAAAAATAAAAGTAATTCAACAACATTTAATGAAAGGAATACCAGAACTGTGGGTCACTACAGAAGAAGGTGAAAGTTTTTATGACTGGTTAAAGATTTATACAGCCACTGTAATGGAGATAGAAGAGGTACCTCCGTCTTTGTTTCATGATAAAGTACATGGTATTGTTGTGTGGATGGATGCCATACCACCCACAAATGTATATGTTTTTACGAAAGAACAATCGCACCATTTTATACCAGCCTAATCAATAAAAAATTTTTTAACCTTTTGTCTGGATCTATCTTAAACACTTGCTCAATGTTTTTTTATTATATAGTTACTTACTCAATGTTTTTTTATTGTATAGTTACTTGCTCAATGTTTTTTTTATTGTATAGTGCTTAATGTTTTTTATTGTTTGAGTTATTCACAATGCTCAAATATTTTTCCTATCCGAAATCCTTGCTCAATATTTTTTTATTGTTTGAGTCCTTCACAGTGTTTCATTTATTTTATTGTCCCATGTATTTTGTATTGATTTTTGCCTGTTTGACTTATTTACAGTGCTCAACATTTTTGACCATCGTGGGGAATTTTTATTGTTTTGGGAATTTACACAGCTCAAGTTTTTTTACCGTTTCGAGCACCGCCCATGTATTTTGTACCTATCGAAAAAACTTTTTTATTGTTTGGGGTATTTACAGTGCTCAAGTTTTTTTACCGTTTCGAGCACCGCCCATGTATTTTGTACCGATCGAAAAAACTTTTTTATTGTTTGGGGTATTTACAGTGCTCAACATTTTTCACCATCTTGTTGATTTTTTATTGTTTAACTTATTTGCAGTACTCAACTATTTTTGCCTACTCTAAAAGTTGCTTAATATTTTTTTATTGTTTAAAAGATTGACAGTGCTCTACTATTTTGCCGTCCTAAAATACTGATCAATGTTTTTTTATTGTTTAAGCGATTTGCAGTACTTTCTATATTTTATCGTCCCATGTATTTTCTATGGATTTTTGCCTGTTTGACTTATTTACAGTGCTCAACATTTTTGACCATCTTGGGGAATTTTTATTGTTTGGGGTATTTACACAGCTCAAGTTTTTTTACCGTTTCGAGCACCGCCCATGTATTTTGTACCTATCGAAAAAACTTTTTTATTGTTTGGGGTATTTACAGTGCTCAAGTTTTTTTACCGTTTTGAGCACCGCCCATGTATTTTCGACCGATCGAAAAAACTTTTTTATTGTTTGGGGTATTTACAGTGCTCAACATTTTTGACCGTTATAGGGAATTTTTATTGTTTAACTTATTTGCACTACTCAACTGTTTTTGCCTACCCTAAAAGCTGCTCAATATTTTTTATTGTTCAAGGGATTGACAGTACTTAACTATTTTTGCCGGTTTCGCCATTTCTCATTTTGTATGGATCAAGTGTGAATTTTTTTTACAAATTCTTTAGAAAAAAGGGTCATTTTATTTTTTATAATAAAATTGTACAAACCTATTATTTTTTCTAATGTTTTTTAAAAAAATTTTCAGTTCAATTTAAATTAGAAAAAATTATAGGTTTGTACAATTTCATTATAAAAAATAATAGGTTTGGCCAACTTTATTAGAAAAAATAAAATGGAGTAATTTACTATAAAAAAACCTCAATATATTAAAAAAAATGATGATAATAAATAAATAAATAAATAAATATATATATATATATATATATATATATATATATATATATATATATATATTCATTGTGATGGTTATTATTCCATGATAATCGTGGGCAACGTCTCATAGTCTAGAAAGCATTTATAAAATTTCATGTCTTCGGCGACTAAATTGACGGATTTGGGGATGGCCACCGTCGCCTCAATGGGTACGCGATCCCCATCTTCGAAAAATTTCTCTTCAAAACAACAAGCCACTCCATTGCCTCGCAACGCATTCACTTCCATGTTGCCGATTTTCATCCCCCCTCTTCGGCTGCGGCCCTTTACGGGCGTTCCCAACACTCGGTCCGTCACCCACGAGTCGGGAGCATACATATGTTCGCTACTCAAATACGCCACAGCAAAATAGAAGGTGCGACCATAAAACGCCTTGGCTCCCTTCATCAGGCGACCCTCCGAATTGTGCACGGTGAGAGCGTCCTGTCCCTGGGCCTCGATCACCTGACCCATCGTCATGCGAAACAAACAGTAGGGATTGACAATCAGATCGGGTTGGACGACCCGATCCAACGTGGGCACGGCTTCTGCGATCCGCAGCACTCCTTTCTGGCCGTGCAGGCTGCATAGTTTGTCGCCCGTACTGCTCTCGTGCTCCTGTTCCACGCTGATGGTCAGTTTGTCTCCGCTCAAAACATGTTGCAACACCCGAAAAGGCGATTTGGCAAAGTAGAGGCGGTGCTCTTGCGGCGACACCCTCTCCACCCGCACGTGGATGGAGTAGGGCTCGACTTCCACTCGCTCTCCGCTGATGCAGGTGCCCAACAACGTCGACTCCTCGTCCACGTCGCCGTGCACCGGATAGAATCGGGTCCAAGCGGTTGCCTTCACTTTGAAGCGGAGCGTGTAAAAGCGGTACGAGTCGAACGAGCGGCAGCCGGCTCGCTTCACGATACAATCTTCCTGCGTCATGCCCAAGAAACTCATGTAGGTGACGGTCACTTTGGGTAAGAAGAGCGTAAAGTGGGGAGAGAAGCCATCCTCGACCGGCTCCAGGAGGGGCAGGTGATCGGGCGAGGGAGCGTGGCGATAAGCCGACACCGTATCCAGGAAATACAGGGCGTAGCGGGGATCCGTCGCCAGGATGGCATTTTTGAAGGCGTTGAAAGCCAACACGTTTTTCAAAAAAGCATTGTGATGGTAGTAGGGATTCAAGTCGACCAGGTAACTGTGCGCTTCCTGCCGTACCTCGTGACCGAAAAAATACCGGCTCCAATAGAGTTCGTCGTAAGGCGTGACCCAGAGGGGGGTGTCGGGAAGCCGCTTCATGATCAATCCCATTTTGTAGCGAATCACAATAAATTTTCCCCTCTCGTAACACTCAATGTGTTGAAAACGTTCTTTGAGTCGCAGCAGATCCATCTTCCAAAAACAGGCTCGGGTCACCGGAATGCAGGCCTCGTTCACGACGACGAAATACGGACTGTCCCACTGCGGCTCGAGGCGGAGCCACTCCCAAAAGGGACTCTGTTGGGGATCTTGATACACCACATCCAACCCGTCGACCGTGGACACGACCACGTCCCGCGCCATCATGTTGGTTCGCCCGACGTTCTTGGTCTCAAAGATGCCCAACTTGCAAAACCAACCTTCGTAACTCGGATGAAACGGTTCCAGGAGATACTGATTGACCTTGTTGGACATTTGCCGAATGACCAGGTACAGGAGATACGGATTCAGCGGATAGGTCTGCGAGAGCACTTCGCGATAGCAGCCCATACTCTTTTCGATAAACACATCGCCATTGTTGCCAATCTCGCGATGACTCTCGTGGATTTCGCGCGTCATTTTACCCGCCGATTTCCCCTCTTTGAAATAGACGGTCTTTCGGGAGAGGACATGGAGGAGACAGCCCGTTTCGATCGAATGACACACAATCGCCAGTTTGGACTTGGCCGTCTTCCAGTCGTGCTCTCGAAGGGGAGCATACAAATATTTGATAAAGAGTTTGGTGAACAAATGTCCGGGGCTCACCACAATTTTGTTCCCCAGATGATCAATATCAAAGAGATCGTCGTGATAAATTTGTTTCATGTAGGCCGACAGGTGCACCGGGTAAGGGCAGTGCGAAAAAAAATGAGGGTCCTCGGAGGATTCGGAGCCGTCGTTCTGGACCACCACCAAATCGCCATAGCGTCGACCTCGAAAGTCAGCCATGTAATAGCTCAGTTCTTTGCCGCGATCCTGCTCGTTGTAGGAATACACCCGGACCATTTTTTTCTGAATGACATGCGTGTTGGTCGGATCGTTGGTATAGAAATAGGGAACGTGGCGCAAAAAACCATTGATGATGAAAAAACCTTGACCAATGTCCACGGTTTCAAAAGGAGACGCTGAGGCGGCGGGAGGAGGTAAGGATTGTTGAAAAAGACGCTGGCCCTGCCGAATGGCGAAATCCAGACGCGATCCAATCATGACGGGAAAGACATCTTTCAAATATTTCTTGGGTTTATAGTAGACGGAACAAGCGTACACAGTTTTTTGTAAAATGTGTTGGTGAAGGTCATCCGGTCCCAAATATTCCAAATGACATTGAAGTTTATGATGTAAGAAACCAATAAAATTATTGACGTGGTCATCGTAATTGCTGACAATGGGTTTAATCATAGCCGGGACGTTGAGCCGTGGCATATTTGACGCGCATGAGATGCACACGCTCTTCAAAGGTCCGATCGAAGGCGCTTTGACACTGGAAAAGAGTATAGACACAGAGGGACACGGTAAAGGTCACCACAAAAAGACAATATAAATTCAATTTGTGTAGGTAGGGAGCATGAAGAGAATAATGATGACCAAAAATGGACTTTAAAAAAGATTGATAGGATGCCATAACTTTATATTCACAGAACTTTATTTAAAAAAAAAAAAAAAAAAAAAAAAAAAAAAAAAAAAAAATTTTTTTTTTTTTTTTTTTTTTTTTTTTTTTTAAGATTTATATAATAAATAAAACATTTTTTGTTTCTTCTTAAAAAACATGTTTGCCGAGGTTGTTTGTATGAGTTGTTATGATGGCTTATTGTTTCCTTTGGAAATTGCATTCGCTAACAATCCAGACCAAATTTATATATTTCAAATCGCTCCTCCTGCATTTTACAAACAGACCATGAGAGATACAGTTTTGACAAGATCTAGAATGTACAACAAAGATCGATTTTCGAATTCTACATGTCAGCGATATAACACAATTTCTCCAGTTGCTGTTATTAAATTACAAGAAGCCACCTGGAGAATTCAGCTCATGTATGAATATCAGTTGTTATTTCCACAAGACAATATATTAAAGGTGCGTGGAAAATTTCAATACAATTTCTTTAAAAATATATGTGAATTTCCAAATGTTGAAATAGTTAAAATGAAGACAGGTGTACGAGTTTTAGGTTGTACTCATAGACATCCAAGAATGGTACAATATCGCTGCCCTGGAATAGAAGTACGAACCATGGCTGCCCTGGGATAGACCCTGAAATAGAAGTATCGAAAAAAAAAAAAAAAAAAAAAAAATTTTTTTTTTTTTTTTTTTTTTTTTTTATTATGTTCTGTTTACATTTAAAAAAAAAAAAAAAAAAAAAAAATTTTTTTTTTTTTTTTTACTTCTATTTCAGGGTCTATCCCAGGGCAGCCATGGTTCGTACTTCTATTCCAGGGCAGCGATATTGTACCATTCTCGGATGTCTATGAGTACAACCTAAAACTCGTACACCTGTCTTCATTTTAACTATTTCAACATTTGGAAATCCACATATATTTTTAAAGAAATTGTATTGAAATTTTCCACGCACCTTTAATATATTGTCTTGTGGAAATAACAACTGATATTCATACATGAGCTGAATTCTCCAGGTGGCTTCTTGTAATTTAATAACAGCAACTGGAGAAATTGTGTTATATCGCTGACATGTAGAATTCGAAAATCGATCTTTGTTGTACATTCTAGATCTTGTCAAAACTGTATCTCTCATGGTCTGTTTGTAAAATGCAGGAGGAGCGATTTGAAATATATAAATTTGGTCTGGATTGTTAGCGAATGCAATTTCCAAAGGAAACAATAAGCCATCATAACAACTCATACAAACAACCTCGGCAAACATGTTTTTTTAAGAAGAAACAAAAAATGTTTTATTTATTATATAAATCTTGGAAAAAAAAAAAAAAAAAAAAAAAAATTTTTTTTTTTTTTTTTTTTTTTTTGTAATTATTGATGGTTTTTATATTTTCTAAACGCTGCAGCTAATGTGAGGTCTTCACTTTGCGAATTGGATTTTGAAAAAGTCACATTTGGTAAAATTTCTCTTAAATAGTTATAAGTTTGTAGGTCTACCGCTTCAATAATAGTAGTTTTATCGTCTTCCTTCAGGTGAGAATCATATGCTTTTAAAATGATGTCTTCCACATCCCATTCATTAGCGTAATAATCATATTTGATGTCCTCAGATCTAAGAAAATGACTTATAGTATAATTGTAATATAAATCTTTATACTCAAATGTAAGATTATCGGTCAGTAAACCGATAGTAACAGTCTCAAATGGGAAGTCAACGGATGTAAAGGCCATGTTCCATGGAATCCAAGTTCCCCCTTTTGAAGCAAATGTTATATGGGCAGTGTAATGACAGGCCATGGTGAAAATAAATTATTATTCATTAAAATTGAAATATGTATAAATGTATTTAAAAAAAAAAAAAAAAAAAAAAAAAAAAAAATTTTTTTTTTTTTTTTTTTTTCAATTATATATAGTCTATCCAAAAGTTATGAAGTTCATCATGGATCCCATCGAACCCCTCATTCAACATGCTCTTCATCATGAGGTGGATCAAAGTACCAATCCTTACCTGACGTTGGAAACTATCATCCAGCGATTGTATCGAAAAATATTTGAGCATACACGCGTTCCTCCCAACTATGGTGACGCTGCCTTCCGAGCCTTTCATGAAGACATTTTGACCGCTTATGAGAAATTATGGGCGACCCTCTCGCACGACGAACGAGCGTCTGTCGAAAGGGTTTTGGCCAAAGACAATCCCCATTCCTCAGAACTCACCAAATTTGCCTGCTGTTGGTACAAATATGATGCCACGGCCACGTGTCGATGGTTTGCGGTCGACGGTGTCCTCGGAAATCATCCCAAAGCGTACGTGTCCGACGCTTTCGCTCCTGCTTTTGCTCAGCACAACGGAGCCGTCCGAGCCTTGTACACCTACTACACAGATCCCGGAAAAATCAAAGAGATTATCGAAGTGGCTCTGGAGAATCGCGAATCACAGGACCCAGACATTCAACGATGTGCCGCCCTCTATGCGGACATGGCGGGCGAAGAAGCCATGAAATGGGTAGCGGCTGAACGCAAAGCGAAACTGCAACAACCCCCCTCCAAACGTAAAAAGCTACCCTAAAATCGGAACGAGTTCCGGGGCTCGTTGTAAGAGGTGCCGACGCATACCCTCCCGAACCGAGAGGGACCACTGGGAAGAAGGGTGGTCCAAGAAAGTCAACAGCCTCAGATAGGCTTCATGGACGTCGTCTACGGAGGCGAGATCGATTCGAGGGGAGGAAAGAGGGGGGGTGAAAGGATGACAGGTCGGAGGTAAGAAGACCTCTTGATCGGAAGATGCTTCGACTGGCAACGAGGTGTGGTGGAGAGGGTGGGGACAATGAACGACGCGCGTCCAGAGGGCATTCCAATGCAGATGTAAGTGACTGGTGAGCACTAAGGTCCATTGGTTGGAAGGAATGCATACGTCGAAAGGCGGTTCGATGAGAAGGTATAAAAAACGATTGCCGTATCGAAAAATAGGCTCAAATTCAGAAACGGGTTCTAATTCTGGAATAGCATTTAAATAAAATTTAACCAAAAAAGGATACCGGCCAAAATAACCATGTAAAATGGTGGAACGGGTAAAGGATAAAGCCTCTTTGAAATAATCCATCCTCTCAAATGATGTAAAAAAATTTCTAAGCTTAATTAAAAAAAAAAAAAAAAAAAAAAAAAAAAATTTTTTTTTTTTTTTTTTTTTTTTTTAAATTAAATTAAATTTTTTTTTTTACTTTAGTTGAAGATGAGTCTTTGCACGAGGATTCAATATTATGATAGTGACGATGTCATAAAAATTTTCCAACAACTTCTCCGAGAGTGTATGTATTTGGCTAATTGGAGATGTACTGCAATAATAGATGATGTAGATATATCTGAACTGGATGAAGATTTACTTACTATGTATCGTTATATTTTAAATATCTTAAATGAATATTTTACACTATATCCAGGTGTTGGTAGAACTCCTCGAAAATGGGTAAAGGTCCATGAAAAATTGAAAGATAAGATCCATAAACAGTACGTTTCACCACGCGTTGCTCGCCTATTAAAAGATAAAAATTTCAAATCTAGAAAAATGTATCCGTTTTTGATTTTGGAATGCTTAATTTATTCTGGGATGTATGTCGCTAAATGTGTTACCAAATTCAACAATCCCAACAAGATTTTTGACATTGTATCTGAAGCATTTATAGAAACTTTGAATAAAGAGAAATTATTCGATTATATAATAGAGGATATTTATTATCGTAAATGTAATCCATTCTTTTACCAAAGAATTTGAAAAAAAAAAAAAAAAAAAAAAAAATTTTTTTTTTTTTTTTTTTTTTTTTTTTTTTTTTTTAAATGATATACATGTGTGTGGAAGCTTCAGATTCTCTCAGTTTAGCCATGGGTTCGAAGGTATACAAACCTCTTCAAGAGGATCCTGTTAGAATGGATTTCATATTGGAAAATATTTTTGCCCATTTATTAAGAGTGTATTACTACAATCCTATGACGGCAATCAATGAAACGGAAAAAGAAGTATTGGAAAAGGTCATAAACACTCTGGATACTTACAAAAAAAATTGTGCGGACCGTCTGCGAGGAGTTTGTGAGCGACTTGATGGCGTCGATGAAAATACGATTGACTCTATTTTATCCGGTCTAGCCAATGAAGTGTTCAGTCATGGTATAAACTGGAGCAGAATTATGACTTTTTTTATTTTTGTTGGAGAACTGACCAACTTATGTATGGGTAAAAATTTACCCCACTCATTTGTAATGGTGACGTTTCACTCCTTTTCCCAATTGGTTAAACGCAGATTGGAAACATGGATACTAGACCATGGAGGATGGAATGACTGTAATGTAATAAAATAAATCTATTTGAATTCAAACTGTGTCGTGTCTTTTTTTGTAAAATAAAGTACGATGAACTTTAATACGTACAGTTTATATTATGGTAAATTTCACAAGGCTTCTGTTTCCCATTTTAAACGTAACATAATTATTTTTAATTTTGAATATTCTCCTTATGAAACTTGGATCCTTATGAGAATGTATCCCCCTGAAACGGTGTCTATCGATTCGGATAAGCCTCTTTTATTGGCATTAAAAGCCTTTTTTAAATCGGACGTACCGGCTTCCGTTGTTTGTAACCGAAAATATCTGTGGACCATTTGCCTCGGAAACAATCGTTTGGTGTATCCTGTCAATCGAGACACTCAGAGTAACACTACCTTTCAATTTTATGCAACGCCTTACTATGTTTACAATCCAGAGATTATTTGCCAATATTTGGAGGGTAACATTAGACCGACTTACGACAATGTTTTCTTTTACAAGAATACAGTGTTGTATTTGGATAATTTAGATTTGCCCTTCCCAGGTGGATGTTATTTCAATAAATGCGAAAAGACACCCTTTTATCGGATCTGTTTTTTGTCCAATGAACCTATGGATTACGTAGTCAATTTGGCATCGGAATGGCAATCTCGTCGAGACGTCATGACAATACCTTATTTGAGTAGGTTGGTCATAGCCAATCCTAAATTTATAAAGTTTCAACCCGTTACAGATGCCGGTTTCTACAGCGGAAACATTCTCTCGACGGGTCAGATACAGAAGACACTCAGTTCCAGGAAACCCGAACTCTTGATCCAAGACGTGTTGCTATCCTACTATAAAAACTTGTCGCGTCGTACGAGTGAAAAATATATTAATGATACCAATTTAGGTTTAATTATCGAATATCCTTTTGTACTCACGTATGAGGGAGGGCGTCTCCTCGAACAAAAAAAAGATCCTTCTAAATTTGTCGCTCTGAGTATTAACGGCAACAGTCCGAACCGAGTACTCCATGTCTCTCAACCCTATGAGCGCTATGTGGAATACGATCACGTACCCGCCACCTTGTGGACACCCATTTCGTTTGTACTCTCCTCGTTACTCATCGACACCAACATGAAAAAAGTGACGTTGGATACGGTCGTCATCGGCGTGGTGTACCGAGAAACCTTTTTCTGCTTCAGCCAACCCCTCTTTGAGGGTACACCTACCAAAGAACCCGTGTTGAATGGTAATTACCTTTTGTCGTCGGCCACTATCAATTTGAATGAAGACAGTAACATTCGAGTCATCGAAACCTTCAAATACAATAAAAATTATTCTTTACGAAGAGTTTACTTGAGGGGGTTGGACACGTGGTGTCTCACAAAATCGGAGGAGAGTCATCCGCATCTTAAAAAATTACATTTACCGGCACTCGTGGAAGAATGGGTCCATTTTTTCATGGAAGTCGGAGAACGCACCTTTGATGTGAATGTAAGTGTCGTACGTTTAGCCTTGATGTTATCCAAACACAATTTATGTTACAATTTGAACGTAGGATCGGATGAGAATACAATGTTAACAAATAAAGAAATTAATTTTCATTTGGATGAAGAGGCAGTTATATTTTTAAATAATGCTCGCCTCGCCAAAACGGTCGAGTCCGAATCCTGGCAATGTGTAATATCTTGAAAATAAAATTTATTCAGGATAAACCATTTTTACATATGATTGTTCTTCAGTATTTGTAAATAGAGTAATTGTCTCGGGAAAAGTTCCATAACAAAAAAGGTTTAAGTTGCTAGCTGGACAATAGGGAGGTGGAGGGGTATCGTTTGGATAGATGTAATGGTTCAACCAAATATTAAACGGTTTCGATTCAGCTGTACTGCTTCCGGTTATTATGGGTATGTGGCAACCGTAGAGGAATTCACACTCCACTTCGCTGATCCTCTCTTCATTGGTTAGTATTTTGTACAAACAATCGGCTTGAATGTATTCAGACTTTTTCAACACAGTCATTAAAGTTGCTTGTGGGATGATTCTTTTTCTCAACAGACCGACAGGCAAAGTTGCTTCCATAATATCTTTCACCATCAAAGTCTCTTTGACACGATACCGCAACAATTGTGTAATATCTTTTGCACTCAGATAAACGCTCTCGTCGTCCCCCACGAAACACAACACTTTGTAAGTGCGCACTTGAATTACAAAGGCCAACATGACCTTAGTCCAGTATGATAGTAAATGAACATCAGTCCGACGTTAAATTTAAAAAAAAAAAAAAAAAAAAAATTTTTTTTTTTTTTTTTTTTGTCACGCGAGCAGCAGCTGTCGCTTAGCTGTCGCTTTCACGTATAACGGTTCCCTCCCCAATCTCATTGAGGCATTCAACCATGAAGCAGCTGTCTTTGGTTTGGATGAATGGGGCCTTTCAAAAGGGACTAGGTGCACGATGGGGGAACAATGGAACAATGAAGCAGCTGTCACTTTCAGTATAACGGCCCATGAAGCAGTTGGTTTGGATGAATGGGACCTTTCAAAAGGGACCAGGTGCATTGAATCCCCGTGATGACTCATTGGCAAGTAGCTGCTCTCCGGCAACAACACGTATGAGTTTTAACAATGAAGCAGCTGTCTCCTTGCATCTGTCTGTATTACTTTTTTGTCAGATCAATTTATAATTATTTTTACAATCCTACTGCAGTCTTTTTCATTTTGAATTGGAATTCTCAAATTTCTCCAAATAATTATATCCAACAAGCTTTCTCATTAAAGCGGTTTCTTCGAAGTCGTCGTTTTCTACTCGAGGTATAGGTTTTCCATACGTGTTTGGCGTTATCGGAAAAATTTGAATCTTATGGGGCCAATGATTGGAAGTTCGTCTCTGTTCAAAACGTAGTATTCGCGTTTTTAATACTGATTCGGATACTAAAGACGCCGGTGTCATACAGACATACAATACACAGCGAATATTTGGTTTTTCTCTGAAATGCTGAGGTTGTATGCCCTGATGAATCGTTCTGCTGTCCCATAAAAGAAGCGAACCCGCTTTAGCTTTTACGCAAATATCGGAATCGTGTCCTAATTTGTCCATGTAAAATCGTTTCTGTTCGTCTGTTATTATGTACCAGTCTTTTGAATTTTTAATATGATATTTTTCTCGAAACGCTTTGTGTAATTTATGACTGCCTCTCAGCACTCGAAGGGTAGCGTCTCCCTCACTGACGTCGAACAAATTGACCAACCCTTGTACGCATTCAAATCCATTTCTCATAAACGACTGATCTGTATGGAGTTTATCTGTTCCTCGATACCAACCTCGCTTAGTTATTTCGCATGGCAAAGATATGCTGAGACCGTCGTAGCTAGTTAATAATTCGTCGGTGTTCCAAATTTTACTAAATGTATCGATCACCTTTTGATTTTGACGAATAGCCCAAGACATGGGATTGTGTCCAAAATCCCAATTCTGTAATAGCATTCCAGACTTTGGAAAAAATTCAAATATTGATTTATACGTCAACGGTTTGTTTTTTACAATTGGAGTTGATAAATATTTAGTTTTGTCGCTGAGCCATTGCCACATTTTATCTTGAAGCGCTGAAAGCTCTTCTGGAGTCAATATGTTATCGATGACTTCAACTCCATCCTCTGCTAGAGTAAAACCCTCGCAAGTGTTGTAAATCATGTTTGAAGAAATATAAGAAATAATAACTGTAGGTTGTTGGTAGGGTCTTTTATTTAAAAAAAAATTTTTTTTTTTTTTTTTTTTTTTTTTTGAGTGAGTGGCTCGATTTTTTACATCCACGTTTTCTTTACAACAATTTTCATTTTACCTTTCAATCTCGTTCCATACTGATGATACTTATTCCCATTTGACAAATAGTCAATCGTTATCCAATTCATGTCTGGATTCACCAACAAGGCATAAAAATACAACAAATAGAGACAGGTTACATCAAATTCACAACTGTTTGGTTTAGTTACTTCTTGGGCCATTTCTTTTATCTTTTTCAAAACGGTCTGTCTATTTTGTGCCAGTGGAAAATTAATGTAGTCAAAATAGGCAGCATTATACCATTGATCACTGTGTTGTGCTACGAAATATAAGTATCCATACAAACTCAAATTTTGTTTAATCTCTTTTATGTGATTGATTCCTTCATTTTTATACTTTTTTACAATTTCAGGTGTTACATCGTAAAACATGTTCCATAATTTATTTTGCATTCGATTCGTCACTCTTATATGCTTAGATTTGACGAGTTCGTCAATCGGTAAACGACTCAACTTTAATAACTTCAAATCGTAAAATTCTTCTTTACAAGACATCTCTTTGTTTCTATAAATCTGTATTGGCCCGTTTTAAATTTTTAATAACGACTCCTTCGTAAAACACCAAAGAAGAATAATTGTCGGTTCTGGCTTTTTTTCGAGAGGGTTCCTCTTCATCTACCATACTAGTAAAATTAAACGCACCCAGTTTGATGTCCGTTTGGCTGAGGTGACCAAATTCCTTTTCAAATGAAATCAATAAATCCGATTCGTGAAAGGATGTGTTTTTGGTTGTTTTCAAATATTGACGAATAGCTGATTTGACATCATTCATCGTTGTGAGACCCCCTACCATTAACTGGACATCCATATGTATTTTAAATTGGACATAAATATCCGCGTGTATAAGATAATCTATTGTAAATTCAGTGACGTACTCGGGCGTATGTCGATAAGGTAATAACCCATTTTCAAGATTAATGTGTTTTTTTAGGTGATAATACAACATTAGAAACCCCCCTCGGTAAGACTGTTCCACCACATAGACATCTTTTTGAAAAGTATTTTTTTCCAATTGCTCCGATGTTTTTTTAGGAGCATCGTCTACAAATTCCGCTTCGAATGGTATCGCCACCACACGATCTTTAAAGGCTTCCGTCGCCTTACACTCTGGATAGTTGTTGGTCGTCGCAAACAATTTGGCAGTCGGAATACCTCCAGAATTTTGTTCGTACATGTTCCGAAACGTGACAAAGGAGTTGCCCGTGATTTGTTTTATCCGGTTTTCGTCTAATCGTTTTTCCAACTCCTCGCACGTGACCATTCTACAGGAAAAGAGAGTAGAGGCTAGCTCTGGGGTCGCGTTATTGGCGCCATGGTTGGGTGACAAATTCTCCGACTGAATCGAATGATAATAGTTTCCCAACACTTTTCCCATTAATTCCAACAATTTACTCTTGCCATTGCGCGTGAGACCTTTCCAAACAAAAAATTTGCGTTCGTAATTCGTGGCGATAAACACGCTGCCCAACACATCTAAAAGGTACATGAGCAAATCATATTCGAAACAGGTGCATTTGCAGAGGTTGATATAAAAATGGAGCATGGATCTACCCAAATTATCGAGTGGTGGTTCTGGCATCAGGTCGTAGAGGGTTGAAAACAGGTTATCCGTCGTATCGAGAAATAAATTTTGTAAATATTGTAAAAAAAATTTCTTTTGAGTGAGTGTTTCGTAAAGGAATTCCAAGTGAGGAGCATGGTTACATAAATCTCTCATCTCCAGTCGAGCAATGCCCAGGTTGATTTTTTTATCAGACAGAAAAAATTCCGGTACCACACCGCCAATGTGACCTGTCAACAAATCGAGGACACCGTCTTCTAGCCGTAAAAACCACTTGTGAGTATCCATCTGTATAATTTTACGCTCCATGTTTGTGTCGCTGGAAATTGCATAGACGACGGATAGGGTGTTAAATTTATAGATGAGATCTTTATCGGGACCTCCCAATCCACCCGAATTTTTATAGTCAGTGTAAAACTCCTTCACGTAATGCCACAAATTATTGACATGATCCTTAATATCGGTGTCTGCCAGCTCTTGCCAAGATTCGGTGAGAGAATTCCAAATGAATCGGCCCGGTTTTTTGAGAGCGTTTTTCAATTTGAGCACTCGGATGGGTAAATGTCGATCTTGCATGCTGCGTACGAGTTCCATGATTTGACTGTGCGTCGTCACCGACAAGATGGCTCTTTGATTGTTCTCCACAATGGAAATTAACTTTTCTTTGTGGGTTTTCGGTCGTTCTTCATACATGTTATTGACGCAGAAATGAAGTGTATTGATCGACATTTCCGTCGTAGCAAATTGTATAATTTTGGGACTAATCAATTTGATCTTATCCAACAGTGGATGATATTCCTTGTCCAACAAGGCATACATTTCATCAGCCAATTGTTGAGAATTCATGCGATAATGTTGACAGAGGGCATAAAAAACGGGAAAAAAATAATAGCCTTCATTAAATTGCATGATCGTTTTAATGGGGTTGGGATTTGTGGCCAAAATCATGTGTTCAAATTGCAACATTTCGTGCACCTCTCGAAA
The DNA here is from genome assembly GCA_963930645.1 of Salticus scenicus. NCBI lineage: Eukaryota > Metazoa > Arthropoda > Arachnida > Araneae > Salticidae > Salticus > Salticus scenicus. The sequence goes on from OZ005650.1 coordinate 149,632,360, forward strand.
CAGAGGAGGGATATGGGCATTATCCATGACCGACAATCGACCGAAACGTTCAAACCACATTTTCAAAGCATGATTTTGGGTTTCGAACTGAATCATGTTACCCGAATTGAGTTTAAGGTGATTATAAAGCTTCAACACGTTGGAATTGTCAAAATCTAAATTTTTACTTTTACTAATATAACCCTGTTCTTTAGTTTTTTTACACATAAAAGTGGCCAAATCGAGCCAATCCGGAGAATTGTTCGGATTTTTACTAATGGAAGTGTTATAGAGAAGAGTATGCCCCTTAAAAGAAGGGATGACTGGCATCATATACACTTTTAATTCATACAAAATTAAACTAGGTTTGACATTTAACAAATTTCTAAAAAGCGATTTTTCATTTCCTTTACGCTTTGAAAATTTTTTCTTCAATTCTTGTATATCTTGAACAAACTTGTGATCGTCAGAATTTCTTGGTACATTGAGAATATTAGTCTGTTGTTCATCGACATAGACTAGTCGCACAGGAACATAACAACTGGTATTAGGTTTGGCAGCTCCAGGGAGCATTGCATTAGCTAAAATGTCTAATTTATAAGCATTACTATTTCTCAAAGCTTGTTGTATTTTAGTTTGAAGATGCGTACATAACAGGATGTAATCATCATGGGCAATTTTAAATTCAGGTAAATGGATATGGATACCCCAGTGTTGAAGCCTCATGGCAATGATATAAGTGAAATTTGGAATATCGGGTAAAAAAGTCGTTTTTAAAACAGATTCAATGATAGGAACGATTTGGCAATCGGTGGGAGTCTGTCCACTTTCAACCAAATAATCAAAATCTAAAATAACTGCATGGAGCAGAGTAGACGGCAAATCGATGGTGAAAGAGGGGAGATTACCCGAATAATTAGTCCACTCTAATGTAAAATCAGAAAAATCTTTAGGGTTTATCCAATATATACCCCCGTTAATATCATAAATAAAATAGACATCAGGTGGAGCTTCACGACAGTGGTTTATCTTGGTCAAAAAAAGAGATGTGTAAACAATAACTTGATTGCTTATGAGAGTATTATCTATATAAATACAAAAAAAAAAAAAAAAAAAATTTTTTTTTTTTTTTTTTTTTTTTTTTTTTTATACTTCTTGTCTACAGACTGGACAAAAATTTTGCCTAATAAACCATTCTTTTAAACAATTTTCATGGAAACAATGTTTACATTGTAACTCCATAATTTTTTCACCCAAGTTAAAATTTTCCAAACAAATTGTACATTGTTCGTTCATTTCATGAGGATTCCATACTACAACAGGGATTGTATTAATTTTATCTTCCGATACCGGATGTCTGTCATCATATGGATAAAGCCATTCCATAAATGCAATCATGAAATCTTCATTACGTAAAATGAGTCTGTAAATAACCGTCATAGCCTCTGGATCCACTTGGCCATTTCCTCTTTGAATTAAGGAAAATAGTCTCGTAAAAAACTCGTCATAATTATTATCAAATAAAGCAAAAAATATTTCAAAAAGTATGTCATCAGTATCTTCTAAGTCATCCTCCGCATCACTGTCTGAGAAAACTACTGGATTATTAATGAAAGACCCTCTATGGAAATACCGTGAGAAACTCATGGTATAGACTTTGTTACAATCTATTCACATAAACGAATTGTTTTCATCTATCTACATAGACGGACCTATCTCATATTATATTTAAAAAAAAAAAAAAAAAAAAAAAAAAAAAATTTTTTTTTTTTTTTTTTTTTTGATTTATTAATACATATACAATAAATGATAAACACAAACACTTCACATTCAATAAATTTTTTATTTTCATTTTTTACAAAGTCATCTTCTATCAGCTGATAGGATTGAGTGAGCGTGTGTACCAACATTATTGAGCATTCCTTCAATAGTTAACCATGTTAACTCTGGATTAACCATTTTTATAAAAAAATAAAATAACTCCAGTGTGGCAATCTCAGAAAAATAACAATCCCTTCCAAAGCTTCTTGCTAACTTTTTTATTATTTTAACTATATTATCCTTGTCTACATTATCCACAAAAATTTCTATTCCTTGAAGTGGATTATTTAATAAAGGATTCAACAAGGTTTCACTGCTTAGATAGTATAAACGTCCAAATTCTTCTCGATTTTCTAAAAGTGTGAAAATATAACTTCGAGCTACATGTTTAATTTTCTTGTTTTTCATCAATTCAAGTGTAATGAGGCGAAACACAGGTCCTTTTCGTTCTTTCATACATTGGATTTCTCTATCCAACGATTCAGATTCGTACAATTCTTTGAACAGAGAATCAATTGGTAGAGTGAATTTTCGGGACATCTCTAGTTCTCGAGACATTTCCAGGGCATAAAATTTCTTTATAAGCTTCTCAACCTCCTTTTCAACCTCTTTCTGAATCGAATGAATATCATAGCTGCCACTTTCATCTTTTTCATACACTGACATTATATCTTTTAGGGAATCCGTAATCATTTCTACTTTGATTTTTTTAAAGTCTTTGCCAATTTTGGAGTACGCAGATATATATCGATTATAATTGACATAATTTTTAATCTTGTATTTATTGAGAGTCTCTTCGTTAAATTGTTTACGCTTCACCTTAAAAATTTTTCTAGAGCGTGGCGATTCTTCAGCGTCTGCCTTCATTACGAATCCTTCTAAAGGACACTCTGCATAAGCACTGGGATAAGTTTCAACTTTTTCATAGAAATCCCCTATGGTTTTGTAATCTATATCCAAAATCGGTACGTAGGGTAGATTCACTCGCTGGAATATGTTTACGGCGTCACTGTACTTCATAAACGTATCCGAATCCAGTTGGTAGATATCAAAGGCTCGAAAAAAGACTGTCTTGCTGCCAAATACGGATTCAGACTCGAAATCGTGATAGGGTATTCTCTTGATATGGGATCCAAATACTTCTCCGAAAATAATGAAATTGTCCTTTAAAATGTCTTTGATAAGTTGTACTTTTTCCAACAGCGGTCCCATGATCCGGTTTAAGCCAAAATTACATGTCTTTTCATCCAACACTACATTCCTAGACTGTAGCCTGAACACATGGTTCACGTAACCTATTCCAACATTCGAGCCATCCAATTTTTCAGTGGCGATTAAAGGTATCCCCGAATAAACTTGGCTGGTGATCTCGTGATACTTGATAACAGGTCCAGCCATCGTGAAGCGTTTGAATGGCAGCCTTCAGAGTGTGCCCGCCTAGTAGTTGAAAAAAAAAAAAAAAAAAAAAAAAAAAAAAAAAAAAAAATTTTTTTTTTTTTTTTTTTTTTTTTTTTTATTATAAAGTATGTAATATACAAATGTAAAATTTGACAATGACAATTAATATGTCCTCTCAAAGAATCCTGGATCGAGACTGGAATAAATTTGTGAATGAAAATTTTGAAAAATGTTTTTGGGAAAAAAAGCAAATAATATGTATTCGACATCATGTTTTTAGAGACGAAGAAGATCTTCTAACCATTTTAAATTTTCTTTTTAGAGATTGTGGTTTTCAAATGAATACATATATTAACCACAATAAATATGAATATATTCAACGTGGTGCAATTTTCTTGTATTATTTTATTTTACAAAAATCGTCGTTTAATCTTTTTTATGATGTTTGCGTTAACACCATTCGAAAGAAAGGTCGATACCGAAGAAAAAGGAAAACGAGAATGCTTCTCTTCGACCATCCTTTTACGTTTTGTAATAATGATCACATTCATTTCATGGCAGCCTCTCGTCGATACATCCATCCAAATACCTGGGAAGTTGTAGGTAAAGGATTAAAAGTACAATTAATTAAAAAAGAAGAATATCTACATTATAAAAAGATCTATATTGAATCTACTTTTTATTGTAACGAAACATTCAACTCATTGTATCCGTTAAAAGAATTATGTCTCTCTACAATATTGTCTAATGTACAAGATATTGAGAATTTGAAATTGCCAACTCCTCTTGTTCGGGAAGTTATGAGAGCAAGTTATCGATATATGACATTACCAATTGGTAAATGCCTACCTTTTACAAATATTAAACAGACATTTATAGATACTTTTTCACAAAAAGACGCAGTTATTAATATGGATACGTTGATAACCTATAAGTTTAAAATTCCTTTATTGCATAGGCCGACCATAGTTCATTACATTTATCTAAAAAATGATTGTGTTTACAACATGTGCTCAGAATGTATAAAAGCATATTTTTATGGCTTGGATATTGAAATTGAAAGAGTTTACTATTATAAATATATGATGTTTAATAGAAAAGTTAAATTAAATTTTTGCATGCATCCTCAATATTGGTGTCATTTATGTAAAAGGGTACCTCTATTTCGAATCTTAAAAACATATGAAAATATTGATATTGATACGGCATACATCATGATTGAATCATTTAAACTTTACCAAAACCAACTGATTTTTATGGAAAGAAATTATAAGCAAATTGAAAGATTATTTAATTATGTGGGGTTAGTTTATGGACTACTTGCTTTTGAATAGAGACTTATCATAAAAATATTTTATTCTGAATATAGGCTGTGAAAAAAAAAAAAAAAAAAATTTTTTTTTTTTTTTTTTTTTTTCAATTATATATAGACGTTGCTACAATCTTTCTTAAAGATGTCTCATTTTCTTTATGCTGTGCACATCACTTTCTTATATAAAAATGGAGAACGGTATTTACCATGGCATGTTTCTGTTACAAGTACCAAACCTCCTTTTGAAACAACAACTATTGGATTATTGGATAAAAGTATCGATTTGAATTATGATGACCTCAAATACAATATCAAACACACCGATTCTTTTCCTCGGCCAGATTATATGAAGATTGACCACCTATTCTCAAAAGAAGATATGCAAGTTCATTTGTATTCCATGTTTGTCGAAAAATGGCAAGGAGAGAATTGGGACATTTCCTTGGGAGCGGTCGACGAACCCACCTACATCTATCTGTTGAAGATCGTGGGTGAGAAATGTGTGACGTTAATCAAAAAGGAACACCCCATTAACACGGATCGAACGCTTACCTCAGCCTATCAATGCTTTCAAAAGAACAAACCTTAACTCCGCCCACGAATTTAAAGAGTCTGCCCGTTTCATCCTGTCTCATTCTGCTGCTGCTCCCGATGTTGGCCTTTATCATTAAGGAGACTCAATGCCACGTGTTGTGTGTGATCGGGGACGATCATAAGATCTATTTGAGCATCACAGAGCTCGGATGGTGGATTGACAAGCCAAAGTACTTTAAGAAAGGGAGCCAGCCATTGAAAGACATTGTCAGTGATCCACCCATTGGAATAGAAAGCAGACCCTTTATGGAGCGTGAAACTCTTCTCCCCTTATTAGAAAAGTGTCAACATTTCGAAATATATTTTTTGAGAAAATTACTATCGGATAAAGTGGCAGTATCGGTCATTGCTTATGAACAAATCGACAAAGAATCATTACCAGTCATCAAAAGATCGAATGTGTTCACCCAAACACTCACAATGTGGGTGGAATTCCAAATTGAAAGGGCTGAGATGTACTCTCTAGCCAAACTGTACGACGACGGTCCACCACCGTCTTTTGTTTTGGAGACTGACCCCCTGTTTTTGGATTTAGAAAACTTTGACGAGCGTGGACCAATGAAGTGTGAGCAGTTTTGAAACTCCGCCCACAGAGAGGGTAGAAAAGCGTCCGCTCGTCTCATTCTGCCTCTGTTGCCTCTCACCGTCCGCTCGTTTCATTCTGCTTCTGTTACCTCTCACCGTCCGCTCGTTTCATTCTGCCTTCCAGATGTTGGCGTTTTTAATTAAGGAGGGTAAATGTTACGTGCTATGTGTCATCGGAGAGGATCGCAAGATCTATTTGAGCACGAAAGACCTTGGAAGGTGGATGGACGCACCAGAGTTTTTTACCGATAAAGGCGGCCGACCACTAAAAGAGATTATCAGCGATGCACCGGTTGGAATAAGAACAAGAGAATTTATGGATCGTGAAACGCTCATCCCACTACTAAAAACGTGTAAAGTGTTGGAAATATATTTTTTAAAAAGAATACTCTTGGATAAAGTGGTAGTATGCGTTACCTTCTCCAAACGAATGAACAAACAATTGGAATTAGAAGTGATTGAAAGGCATAATGTGGATAAATTTACTTGGTCATACAAAAAAACACTTACAATGTGGACTGAAAATACAATTGAAACAGCCGAGGGCTATGCTATGGCCAAATTACATTATAGTCCACCGTCCCCATCTTTTGTTTGGGAGTAGATCAATGTGGGCCAAGGGCCAAATTGTCTGTTTTTGGATAAAAAGTATGTAATAATTTTTTCATGATTATGTATGTGTAGATAATTAAAATTGATTATTCTTTTTGAAATTTTTTGTTTTCTTTCACTGTTGTTTGCCAAATTGTTTGTTTTTGGATGAAAAGTATGTAATAATTTTTGATGGTTATGTATGTAGATAATTCTTTTTGAAATTTTTTGTTTTTTTTCACTGTTGTTTGCCAAATTGTCTGTTTTTGGATGAAAAGTATGTAATAATTTTCGATGATTATGTATCTGTGTAGATAATTAAAATTTATTATTCTTCTTTAAATTTTTTGTTTTCTTTCACTGTTGTTTTTATCCTATAACATTGTTGAAACCACAAAAAAAAATTATAACGTTAAAGGTAATATTTTGGGATTTTGAGTATAATTTCTGTTGTGACATTATAATTTTATTACAAAAGTCTATGTATAGCATTTTTTTTAAACATTGATGACAATCTTTTGGGATTTTGTAAATAGATAATAACGATATTCCATATCAGACAGGTCCATTTGAGATTTGAAGTAATCATGTAACTTATTTTCTAATATTGATACCGATTGAAAATATTAGCACACAAAATTTTTCATTTTATTCTTTTTAGGTATGAGAATAAATTTTGAAATGATTGGAAATATTACACTGGTTCACAGCAGTTCATTTATATTTTCCTTCCATTCAGTTGGACATATTCTGATTTATATTTTAGCATTTCTCTAAACGTTGAAGTTGGGATTTTGAGTCTGTGTGAATAGGAAGCCACATCAGACAGGGTGTTTTCATTTTCTGATACCGACATATTGAAAATATCAGGGATGGGCGCAGAATTCATACCACTATCAATGTAAGAAAATTTTCTACCTCTTAATGCGACGAGGTAGAGAAATTTCTTAAACACATTCCGGTATGAATTCTGCGCCCGTGTTCCATCCCTGAAATATTAGCACACAACATATTTCATTTCGTTCTTTTTAGGTATGAGAATAAATTTTGAAATGATTGTGTGAAATTATGATTTTATTCCAAAAAAAGTCTTAAAATATTTGTAAACAATTGAAAAAAAAAAAAAAAAAAAAAAAAAAATTTTTTTTTTTTTTTTTTTTTTTTTTTTTTTATATATATATTAAGAATAGGAAAATATTTTTTTCATTATGTTTCTCCAATGGTCATCGGCTCAACGGTTTAACGACCAAGTTTCGACTCCCATTTGCCATTACGTGATTTTGATAACCAGCACCCACACTTTTAATGTTATTCAAGACTTGCCGTATACTTTAAAAATTACGAAAAAACCTCTGCTTTGGTTCATAAATAAATTTCGGGAACATGGCATCCGCGTCGAATACGGCACCATCTACACCCAAAAAGATATCGGTACACTGGGACCCATTTCCACAAAAATTTCCAACGGAGTCGTGCAGCGCTACCTCGAATCCAAATACTCCCCTTCCGTCCTCCTCGTCTGCCCCCCCGGATACACAAAGTCGTTTCAAACCGTCCACCCGCAGACAATGGTCGACAAGCTCCTTGGATGACGAGATTCGTCGCTTGCTCAATTTAAAACTCGTCAATCAAATGGTGAGAGGTCGACCCACCGACACCATCCAAATGCACCGAGAGAAATTGGCCCGAGAATTAATGGAATGGATACAACCCTTTCAGGAGGTATCCTATGATTTGACGTATCGCAACCAACTCATGACGTTACTGGCTACCGCGTCCAAAGAGAGTGTCGCCGAACTTTCAACGAATGAGACCGATTGGATTAAATTATTGAATCAGTGGGTTAGGGTCAACAGTACCCATGATATCATTCACGGTCGCGAGATTTTTCGACTGTTGGCTGTCGACGGGTTTCGAGGTCATCACCCAAAAGATTTGAAACAATATTTGAGTGGTGTCCTACTGCCACTACGAGTCGAATACCGGATGCACTGTCAAGGTGTACGGGCCATGTATGAATATTTTGATCATGATCCTAAAATAAATTGTTTGACGGGTACAGATTCTGCTTACGTCGTGTTTTTAGCCTTATTGGAATGGTATAGCGAACATATTACGTTATTAGATGATCAATTAATTTATCGAGTGAATCAGGCCAAAAAGTTAGTCGAAGGTTATTTACATCAGCACGGAGAATACTATCAGGATACAAAATGGGTTGATCCAACTTTATTGAAAGAATTTGGTAAAGTGTATGTTCAACAATTTACGGATACTGCGCAATGGCTCACGGTGGGAAACGAATTGTTGAATCATATAAAAGTAAAGTAATGATGGCAGATTTAATTCGGCTCTCTCTTTCCGATGATGATTTGACTTTTTACAAAAAATTACAAATTCTACCCAACGATAAGGTCTATGCGCACCAGCCGGAATTTGAAAGATTTAAGAAACTCTACACATTGTACAAATTTCATCTGGCTACCCTTCAAAGACCAGAACTGAACATTAAACTGGTATATAATACGGAACACGGATGGCACATGTCGTCCTGCATAAAAAGTATACCCGGAAATGCACAACCTGACATTTGTACGTGCGAGGAAGATTTTGCTAATGTGGAAGATTTTTTCTACAGAGTGCAGCGGGATAAAATCTTTAGGTGTAAGTTA